>OX235274.1:61789552-62389552 GCA_944472155.2 Trichobilharzia szidati | reverse complement strand
TGCATTTTTATCAGGTCAGTAACTAGATGATGTGCTATACGAAGCTTTGAAATGAATTTGTCATTCTCTCTTATTATGAATTTGTTATAGAATAAACCATTTCACTTCACATTTGATGAACAGAAAAATTTAAACTATAAAAGTTAGTGACACGAAGTTAAAATTAATGTTC
Organism: Trichobilharzia szidati; assembly: GCA_944472155.2. Taxonomy (NCBI): domain Eukaryota; kingdom Metazoa; phylum Platyhelminthes; class Trematoda; order Strigeidida; family Schistosomatidae; genus Trichobilharzia; species Trichobilharzia szidati. The sequence continues at coordinate 62,389,380 of OX235274.1, read as the reverse complement.
GAATCCAATTCATGGAAAATGCGGCCTACAGTAGATTTCTGCCTTAAATAAGTGAATCACCGTGTCTTTAGCATAAAACTGATTACTCATGAAGTGAAAGACCATGAAAAACTCTTTAGTATTATTAAACTTTTTAGAAAGGAGGGTGTACAAGTTACTGAATTTCACATGAGCTATGATTAACACATACATGACCAACAGCTTCTCATATAACTCATATTTAATAAGACAACTACTACCACCACTATTACGAATTCTTTATATTTCAGGCGTCAAAGGGTATTTCAAAACTCTTGGTGTTACTGGCAAAGTGAAATGTTGTCAATGTACACAATTGAAAGAGGATCAAAGAGCGAAATCCTCTCTTCTCTATGCTTCAGAATCAGGACTGTCTACTGGGATTGTGACTACTACGAGAATTACTCATGCAACTCCAGCAGCAGCATATGCAAATACTTTGCACCGAGACTGGGAGTCGATAGGGTAAGTATGATTTAATGTATAACATTCCACATGATATATATATATATACTCAGTCTTCTCTTTAATTCAACTTCATGTTTAACTAGGCAATTGATTCTTTTAACTATACTTTTATTATTACTAAAAAAAAAACAGTATACCACTCATTTCATTGTATGCTATTATTATTATTACTACCTGGTGTATTATTATGCCAATTCTATATTATGACAACTTGAATTCGCATATGAAATGTGTACTTAGTAAGAACATGGAAGAAAACAAAATAAAATAACTTACTGACATGTTTGTGCATTTATTATAATCAACAAACGTATGTATTTCCAAGGGGTGAGTTGTAGTCAGTAGTATGAAAAACAAAATGAACACGACAGAGGAATAAACAAACAAGTGAGATACTCTAGGTGTAAGTCTTAGCGAGGTAAAAGAGTGCGTTGGCCGGCGATCGAACCCCAGCCAAGACAAACAAAGCGACTAGACATACTTCTGCAGACAGGAAAATCCAGCTGGTATTGTGATTATTAAATTGTCGAATTCTCCATTACTTGAGAATTAATTCACTAATATTGTTTCTGCATTTACACTACAGCATTGTTCTTTTTCATTATAACTGTCATTATTTGTTACCCAAATGAAATAATACCTAGCTTATCCCATTTGTTTGTTTATTCCTCTGTCGTATGTCGTTTTGTCATATACACTACTGACTGCAACTCACCTGTTGGAAGTATATACTTTTGTTAATTGTAAATGCACAAACACGTCAAAAAGTTGTTTTATTAACTGTAGATTTCCTATGCATTTAAACGATAATCAAATCTAATTGACTATTCTTTTCGTCTTGTACAACAAGATAATTCTAATTTGCCTTTACTGGCTTGCGTATGCTAAAATCAATGGACTTATAATTGTGCAACCTGAGGACGAATTTATTGAGAGCAGTTGTTCGCCCAGTTATTCTTCTGAATGTGATTATCAATAATAAAAAAAGACGAGTTGCATCGGAGCTCTTAGTAGCAATGTTATCTTTGTGTGTTTCACTTAAAAACTTATATTAACCTTCTGTGTTTACTGCCTGCTTCTGTGAATACAGTCCAATATCTTCTCAGACTGTATATTAACAAATAACTTCTCATGATTTTAGAACTTTTAACACCCCATCAATAATCAAAGGTATTGAAATTTTGTAGAATAGATAACTGATGACACTAACGTAAACTGCATTAGTTAAATAAAGGAAGATGCAAAAACAAAGGATGTTGACAGCGACCCAGTGCTTTGAAATAGTTTACTGACTTCTAAAATAATTTTCTTAGAAAAGTGTAGAAAAATTACACTATGGCTTTATTTTCAGTTAGCCTTCTAATCTTCAATGCATTCTTGTAACACTTTAGAAGGAATATATTGAATAAATATTTTGTTATTTTTTTTATATAAGATTATCTGAAAATATGCAAACTAATTAGGTATTAGAAGCTGGAAATTCATATAATTCCAGAGGTTCTATGTCCAGTAATCTGTAGTCTACCTGTTGCAAAGATAATAAAGGTACTTATGTACCAGTATGCATATGAAATAGGCTTCTCTTCAGAATTTAAACTAGACCGACGAGAATTGTTTCATCCTGGTCAATAAAACTTGAGTATTCATCAGGCTTTTATTAAAGGGAACTGTAACTACGAGGATTTTACTTTTTGGTACATAGAAGCGTTAGAAAGTCTCTGTCTTTTTATGTGTTTGTTCATGTGTATCATTCATGATGTTCAGCTGATATTTAAAGGCAATAAATAGTACCATGTAAAAAGATTTCAATTTATTTTGGCAGGTATTTTCTTAGGAAATATGTAATTATACACTTTTATTAGAGTATGCGGAGTAGGTTTAGACTGGTTAGAAAAATATTTTTATTTCACACAGCCAGCATTCATCATCCTTAGGCTAACTTATAATAATAATAATATCTTCATTCTGAATAGTATTTATAAAATGTACAGAATTTTCAGAGGAGTTTATTGCATGGGAATTTCCCTTCATACAATATCTTCAAGTAAAATATGAACTGACGGTACATCCTATGACACAGTGGACTCTGAACTGAAGCACAAACCATTCCATTATGATATATATCTGCTTTATCTCCTTCAAGAAATCCACGATATCTAGTTGAAAGCCAATTGTAAGATATTCAGGAGTACATTTTGAGACCCAAGAATATAATTGAAGAACAACTTTCTTATGTATTGGAACACGTTACCACCCACAATCAGGCCTTTCCTCAAGTTTAGTAGAAACTTGCGAAACAGCAGCTTGTAAACATATTAAAAACACACAAGAGTAGATAATACCATTAGAGATCATATCTTAATCGGTTGAAACAAACTAAACGAGACAATATATATGCAATAGAGAGATGGGATTTTTTGGTAGCCCAAGTTTCAAGCAGGCCGCCATCGAGTACTTTTACAAAACTAACTAAATGTTTTTTTGAAGAATAAGATTTTACCACTAGGTAAAGAAAATACCTGATTTTTGTAAAGCAGCTATTCATTAATAGCTTAATATTGTTGCCAGGTGATGCTTCTATCTCACATGCAAATTCTGTGACCTGGCGTTTCAGTCTTTGTGTGGATGCAGTTTGACTGTATGTCCAAGAGCCTCACTTAGATTATTAATTTGTCTCTCTGTAGGAAAAAATCAGCGGGTTTCAAGAAAGTGTGAAGAAATTATTGAAACCCAATGGGTGTTTTCAGAACATTCTTGTAGGCAGAAAATGACTTTGATCGACATTTAAATGACGTTTTATAAGTGTGGTCAGTGTTCGTTTATACTTTTTAGAAGCTAATAAGGTGGTCTGCAGTTACCTTTATTTTGGTATTTGGTTGTAGAACTATGGACAACCAATTTACTTACCATACACCAATGTAAATATGGCCACCTGTACTAAGCTGATTTCTTCATTCCTTCAATAATATTAATAATATCAGTAAATCGTTTTACAGTAATGGAGTCAATGAGCAGGTTCCATAAACTGCTAATTATCTGATTAAAGTACAGTGATCAAATAAAAACCTCTTTGATAACATTAGTCAATTTTACATAAGCTAGTGAGGAATAACATGCACAACTGTCTCAGGAAATTTCCTCTTGGCTCTTAGATAGCATTAACTCATCATACATTGTTACTCTTTATATCATATCAAAATTTTAATGCTACTCTTCATGCTTACTTCACTGTTATGTAGAGCAACAAGCAGTTCAGGACATAAATGTATGGACGTTGCTGCCCAACTTCTTACAAACGCCTCTGATATCAATGTTATAATGGGAGGAGGATCAGCAGGATTCTTTGGGTCATCGTCCACCCCCACGTTTTCAAATAGAGGAGATCGTTCCGATTCACGCAACCTTCTTGAAGAATGGCATATTATTCAATCTGGAAAGCAGCGCAAGCATAGATTCATGCATTCAAACAGAGAATTTAAGAGAATGAACTGGTCTTCTGTTGACTACGTTCTAGGTAAATTTTTGATCGGAATTTTATTATATCTGTCTTTTTGTATGCCCAATTATTCATAAATGACTGTAAAGGAAATGCTTATAAAAAATTTCTGTCTCTTTAACTACAGGTGAGAATAAACGGAAACTAGTCAACGTATAGAAAACCAATATACCATTTCGATATTTACGGAAACTTAGTTTTTCTGTCCACTAATAAAATAAATTTGTTGATGACATAGGAAACACTAGAATCTCAAGTGTATTTGGGAAGCAATTTATTCAGAAATTTTATTGTGTTAGCACCTACCTATCTGACGGATAAGAATAAGTGAGATTATTTCACATTTGCCGTATATTAACTGGCATTCTACTCCAACAACTTATTTTATGCTGAGCAGACGTTTGCAAGCGAAAACCGACAAACTGGTCGAAGAAGCAGCAAAGACAGGATTCCAGGTGAACATAGACAAGACGGAGGTTATGAAAATAACCAACCAACAACAACAACAGCAGCAGCAACATCCAGCGCCAATCACCATCAACGGAAGGGATTTGAAAGAGGTTACTTCATTCACTTATCTAGGGAGCATTGTCTCAACTACAGAGGGAACGGACGAGCATGTCAAATCGAGAATCGGGAAGGCAAGAAACACATTCATCAACCTGAAACCAATCTGGAAATCTTCGTCACTCAGCCTGCATCAACAACAAAATGATTCGGATTTTCAATACAAACGTCAAGTCAGTCAGTTCTTCTACACGTATGGATCAGAAACTTGGCCAGTGGGTCACAAAGAATATTTCCAACAGCCTGTTGCAGACCTTTATCAACAGCTGTCTTCGTTCCATACTGAAGATGAGATGGCCGGAAAGAATCACCAACAAGAAACTATGGGAACAAACAAAGCAAGAACCAGTCGCTCAACAAATATGCAGGAGAAAGTGGAGATGGATTGGACACTCGCTGAGGAGGCCGCTGGGTGACATCTCGCGTCAGGCCAACACTCGAGTGGAACCCGAAAGGGAAGCGGCGAGTGGTTCGTCGGTGCAAGGGTGACATGGAGGAGATCGTGTGAAGAAGAGCTGAAACAGTATGGACTAACATGGATGCAGGTGAAAAGTACAGTAGAAGACAGAAGGAAGTGGAGGTGTGCAGCTGAAGCCCTTTGTTCCACTAGGAAACCAAGGGAACAATAATAATAATAGACGTTTGCAAATTATGTTTTGCTTATGAAGAAGTTAATTTTCAAAAGAAGCCACAGGCTAAACAATTTTCTTAAACTTTAACTTACATTAATTTTCTTAATTTTGACTATTAATGACTATACATATATATATACATATGTGAAAAGGAGGTAGATGGTAAAAGCTCTAATGGGAAGTCCTTGTTTTAAACTAACTGATATATTTGTCTTCAGGTTACACCGTTGCATACCAATCCCACTTTGAACATGCAAATGTGAATTTGGTAAGCATGATGCAAACGACACGTCATACGGTTTCCACAATAGATTATCAAAACAGTTTATGTGGCTTATAAAAGAATATGGATTCCTATTCGGTGGTACAGCGGTTAGGACGCTCGTCGATTATGCACATGGTCCAGGTTTCGATCGACGCACACATGATATCAGTGGTTGGCCTGATAAATTTGGGCTACCGATATCACATGCTGAAAATTCCATAGTTGTACCGAAAAGAAAATTCTGTGTGGAATCGAGCTATAATAAAAATAATAAAAAAGTTAAAACCAAACCACAAGAAATGTCCTTTAGAGTTTTATGATTCAATCAACTAACTGATTAAAAATGTCATTGAAAATTTTCAAAAGAATGATTACTGAACAAAGAATATTCTTTTTGATAAATTCATCATCCAGTTACAAATACATTATAGTGAATGAATTAGTGTTATTAACAACGTTAATGTTGTTTAAATAACATCGAATCAATAATAATAATATTGACAACAATTAGTTCCCTTTATGAATTTAGACAAAGCAATAAAAAGAAGTAATTTGTCTGAATCGTGTAATGTGTTTGCGCAATCAATTTGAATATACGTGTGAACACACATACACAGGGAGGACTAATCTATCTCTGCAAGTAAGGGCTTCGGAGCATATTCCTAAATGGCTCCAGAAGCAAATAGAATCCCCAGAACCCATCTCTGGTGAGAATAGGAGACCTAGCTCCTCTATTATGAAACATATTATAGAGACAGGACATAAAATTGATGTTTACACGTCTTTTAAACCTATCTATAAAACGTATCTGGGGCGTATCCTACAGTTTGTGGAAGCCCTAGCTAGCAATTAGGAAGTTTAAACCACCTTTATACGATCAAAGCAACAATTCGTCATCACACTAAACCTTCCTTGGTAAACTTCATTTTTATATCAGCCAGTGTAGATGTACTATTACCTCTGTTATTTGGTTTAGTGATCTTCATTGTTATTTTGACACGATTCAGACAAGTTACGTCTTCTTATTGTTTTGTATAAAATAATAATATCAATGGATTACAGTTCAATAGCATCAACATAACAACAAAGTGAATGTCAGAAAAATTAGGAAAGATAATAATACAAATTCATGAATTTATAGTCTATTCTGAAGGCCAGGGCAGTAGTAGTGGCTGAACTTGCTCCTTTCGCACGCAAAGCACTGGTCCTTTCACGCTTAATTGTCTTTGGATTGGTGAATGAAAAACAGATCAAACCATTTCTCTAGTAGTTAAGTTAAAATTTTCAAATGGTGAGGAAATTACTGACTGACTGGCTTTAACAAAGAACTTTGCATAGAAGTACAACAATTAGAATTGTCACATTCCACGTAGCGCGCAAAGGAAGACAAAAAAGGAGAAAAGAGCAGAAATGTAACGAAGAAAGAACAGCAATATGATAAAAATTTAATGGATATGAGAGATTCCAAAGAGTGAATGCATCTGAAAACCATTGGAAACTATTTTAAGCTATTTCAATGATTGTCTCCAGCCTTGATTGGTTCTTACCATCCCGATAATCCCAACCAGGAGGCCCCCACCTTCGTATGTGCCTCGAACTAACTGTTAAAGATTTCATTGACTAGTGATAGGTTTTGGTTTGACCATAACTCTTTTCCAACCGGATCCTATGTCAGCGAACATTGCCCGTCGAGGAAGACGAGGGCTCAGTATGCGAAACATGTGTCCAAGCCACTTCAATCGATATAACTTCACAACCTTATCGACTGACTTTGCCTCCTTACCTAACACTCAGTGCCTAACCCCAGTACTACTGACCATATTATACCGCCTAACATGACAGATAGAATGCAGACACCTGTGACCAAAGAAAGTTAACCTTTTTATATCTTTTACTTTCAATGACCATGTCTCACAGACATAAACGAGGACGGAACAAACTGCTGAGCAGTACATACGTTCTTTGGTTGACAGCCGGATATCATGTCAACGCTACAGATGATGTAGGTTGGCGAATTCCACGCGATCCTTTTGTATCCATGCTGATATTCTACCAGCAGTAAGTACGTTGGAGCTGATGTACAGTGTACGATGTCTACAATATGTTTTGAGGTTGTGAGCATAGTCGTACTCTTGAGGAGCAGGGATGTAACCGTAGTAGGGTGTTTCCCTCAGATGAACAGCAAGTCAGCTATGTTGGCTCTTTACTCTGGAGAGGGGCGATTAGAAAAGGTCGACCTCAGGAACTGTACATCCCAACTTACTCTACGGCGGTCCGAAGATGTCAGTGGGTCCCTAATATGGACACAACTCTAATAACCATTTCAAACAGGCCATGTGTCACCGACCTCAAATATGTGTCCCTCGGGCTCCGCGGTCACGCAACACTAAGAAACTCCCATGGTGTGGGGAGCCGCGTAGTAACAACCGCCCACACACTTCCACAAGGGGAAAATAAATATCCTTGAACAGTTCATAAACACCTTATTATTACATGTAACCGTTCTTTGATGTCATCAAGGATAATAGGTGAAGACTGGAAATCAATGAGATGCTGTCGTAACATTAGTTCCTTGACCTTTTGTAATTCACATTACGTTACTTAACTGTCCATCATCGTCAGCAGTTACGCTTGATATGATGTCTGAAATTTTAGCCGTTTCAAAAAATACCTTGTGGCAGATAAAAATTCGAATTGACTTTATTCCATAATATACGACAGAAAACATTTAATACGGTAGCTAAAATTCGCAAGATTTTGCTCTATTAATTTTTTACTAATTAATTTAACATTGTTAATAAGTTTTATTGTGAACTGATGTAATACGCGATTTTATGCCGAGATCTTATTTCCACTACCTATTATTATTGAGCACTTTTTGAAAGTAAATACAGTAGCCCATGTATGCATCCCATGAAAAATTTAGGTATGATATCATTTATTCCGGTTCCTCACTACTTAGAAAATTCTTTCGCAATAAACATCACACACTTTATGCTTAAAATTTCAGGTTTGTTTGCTCCAAATCATCTGGACTACTATATTAATAATGCAGACCAACCAAGTTTAGCTGATATGACAGCAGCTGCAATCAAAGTATTATCTCGTAATCCAAAAGGATTTCTTCTCTTAGTGGAAGGAGGTCGAATTGATCATGGTCATCACTCTAATCAAGCAAAGTGAGAAATATTTGATTTTATCACACTATCATTAGTTTTTATCATCACCACTACTTTTTTTATTGTGGCGCTTATTTCATGAGGAGTAGAACAATTTTTAAATTTTATCAACAAGTGAAGAATAGTTTACAGTTTACAATTTATTTAGGATAGTAGGCTATATGCCTGTGTTAATCCTTTCGATTTGTTACACACAGGAGGTCCAATCTCGCCTTGAATGAATCAACGGATGGAGCTGATACGACGTGTTCCGGTAGGGAGTTCCAATGGTTCACAATTCGATGCGAAAAACGGATCTCCAGACGCAGACGATTCGACCGTGGTTTTTGAACCTTGAGGTGATGTCCTCGCGATTGGTTGGTGCTAGAAGGAAGAAATAAATTAGATAAATTAGCTCCAAAATCATTTCTTAGGATACGGTATGCTAGTATTAGGTCACCCCTAAGTCGTCTGTATGACAGTGAAAATAAACCCAGTCGACTTAACCTCTCCTCATATGAGAAGGTTGAGAAACCCTTTATTAGCTTAGTTCCTACTCTTTGCACCCTTTCTAATAAATCTATTTCATATTTGAAACACTGGCTCGCTGCGTGGATCCCATATTCCAAATGAGGTCTGATATAAGTCGGATATAATATACGAAATATATCAGCGTCAAAGTTCGCAAAGGCCTTGCGTATGGCCCATAATATTCGAAAACCCTCTTGCTTAAGTTAATCTCCAAGGCCCAGTGCTTACACCAATCACTTAACAAGTTTAAGTCTTCCTGCAAAGCAAGTTGATCACTTTCATCGTGTAAAGCCCTCCATATCTTGATGTCATCAGCAAACAGTAAGCAGGATGACTTAACTACCGATGGAATCTCATTAACATAAATCAGGAAAAGAAGTGGGCCTAGAATTGTACCCTGAGGAATGCCACTCTTAACCAATTCCCATGTTGATAAAACCCCGTTAACTCGTACTCTTTGTCTTCTGTCTTTTAGAAAGTCTTGAATTCAGTCGGCAACCACTTTATTGATTCCCAGACTACCTAACTTTACTAGAAGACCTGAATGAGAAACCCTGTCAAACGCCTTACTAAGGTCGATGAATATGGCATCCACCAGTATATTAGCATCAGCCGAGCTTGCCCAACTTTCTCTGTCCAAAAGAAGGTTGGTCAAGCAAGAATGACCTGCTCTAAAACCATGCTGTTCCACAGCGGAAAGTTTGTCTGTCTTTTATGACAATTCACATTGATTCAGGACTAATGACTATCTGAGAATTAATGTAAAGGCAGACTTACTACTTATGGGGGAATTTAAATGGTACTACTAACTGACAAAACATACCCTTATATTGGATATTAGTTTTTTGTCCGCTTAACTTCTGCATTAGTAAATAGTTCAGACGTACTGTGAATTTGGAGCTATGAGATTCTACTTTTAGTAAACATGTTCATTTTCTTTGAACGAAGTCAAACGATTATGAAAATGTGTTTACCTAAAAAGCCAAAAGGCATATTCACAGTTATGCATCTCATCACAACCATTGGAAATACTGAGACTAATGCCTAGTAAAAAACAATCTTGTCTTCCATGTTTATGAATGCAGGTAAGGAAATTTATATTTTTATATTTTGGATTGATATGCATACATATTTTTCCATGATATCACCTAATCATATTCTCTCATCTGTTGTCAACTATTCAAATCAAATTTGATAAATATATATACATCCTGTTATACACGAAGCAGTGCTACGTAATGTGTTCATTATCAGTAAAATTTAGAACAACACGTGTTTTCCGTTTAAATTTTATTGTCAATGTTGAAGAGATGGATAAGTGAATAAAGAAGTAAAGTCGGGAATATTGTGATGTCGAATAGATATCAGAAAGAAAGAAAGACAACAAAAGAGAATAAAAACAATGATAAAACAGAAATTTGATGAGAAAAAGATTATTGTAAGCAGAGATAAGTGTGTCGGTGGCATAGTGGTTAGGATGCTCACCGACCATGCACATGGTCGGGGGTTCGATCCCCGGCCAACGCACTCCTTTACCTCGCTAAGTCAGAAATAATGCTGGTGAAGAGGAAAGGTTGGGCATGAGGCTAGCAACCCCATCCTGTAAAATAAACAGTGCTACAGAAACTTCAAGCCACTAGCTTGAAGCCCTATGTTCCACTTGGGAACGTGAAGGAAAGAAAAAGCAGAAATGAAATTTCCTCATGATTGTTCGTATAACAATAGTATAGGCGAAGAAACTGATGATAACTGAAGAAGATTCTGATGTGATTGTGTTCTGTCAGCTGAATGGTTTAATTGAGAAAAAGTCATTGTCTTTCTAGAAAATATCCAGCCTAATGAACATAACCACCTCAAATTCATCCACCTTGGCTCCTAATCTTGCGCATTATTCCAAAGTTTTGTTTCTATTCAGATTTTGTATTTTGTAAATGTAATTGCAATCGCTGTCAGAAGTGAACGCCCATGCACTGGTTTTACATCTGTTCATTACATGAAACCAATGAATACATCCCACTTGTTTCCATCTTTTCTGAGCAACAAGTCTGAATACATTTGAAGTCATAAAAACCATAAAATCAGACAGACTGTCGTCCAAAGTTCTTTTTAATCTTTTTGGTTTTTCATGTGTCAGTGGTGATTACCTAAACAAATACTTTTGCAGGGTTGCACATTTATTTTTTAGACGCCAGGTTCACCTTTAACTGAGTTCTAATACAATTTGTTATTTTAAATACTCCATTAAATATAGATATGCACTAACTGAAACTTTGGAGCTGGAGAGAGCTGTGTTGAGGGCTGTAAACCTTGTAGACTCAAGTGAGACACTGTTAATGGTTACAGCTGATCATTCACAAGCTTACGGATTAGTCGGTTATCCTACAAGAAACACATCTGTATTCGATGTGGATGATACTGCAAAAGTAATTTACAAGTTTGTGTATATCATTCATTTTAACATATTTTCTGGGATGACTGTAACTTTCGTTCCTTTTGAGTTGAATCTTGCGGTTACAATCATGGAGGAGATCGGTTCCCACTGCAAAATAACTCTGTTTGCTGTTGGTGATATCATGATAGCCACTCTATTAGTGTGTTTGTGGTTGCCATATGGGTGACCGAAGTAGACTGCTGTCCAGTTCATAGTTATGAGAGTCCAGATCGATTCCATTTACTCACATAGATTTATGACACTTTCATACCATATCTTCTCATTTTTTCGCAATCTGAGTAGCCTTCCAAGCTTCAAACGTTATGAGGACATTCCATATCCTCGTGTTTATTTTTGCCTTAACCCAAAGAATACACATTTGACGACTGACCTCTCGAAGGATTTCACCTGATTGCTTCATTCTGTCTCTCCGAATCCATAGAAGAAAGGTTTTGTTTTTTTATTTTTATTTGCTTTGAAGTTTCTATAGTGACTGTGTATTTCCCAGGGTAGGATGGCTCCGCGCCTAATTTTCCCTTCTTTTTGTAGGCCAAGGACGGGTCAATAAACTAGTGAATTAGTAACTATATTCAATTCTTCTCGTGCTTGTGTTCGACAGTTTTTCTCCTAAAATATAAAGGAACAAGGGAAATAAGTGCAAAAAGTTAACATTAATGAGGGTTAATCAAAATATAATGAAAGTTCAATAAAAGTGAGTAATTACGAGTACGGATTTAAGTCAGGCATCAAAGCGATAAATGAGTAAACTGATATCAAAATAGGGATTGAAACAGAGAACTGTTGACATTCTTTAATAGCTGCACTGTGTGGGGAGATGTAAAAGGATGTTTTTCAGTGACAAAAGCATTAAAAGGATTAAGCAGATCGAAGGAGGTTTTTGTGTTTTGATAGCTAAGGTTTCAGCAATGCACAGAAAGCGACAGACTGCTTGTAGCTGGTTATGTTCTTACTTGATAAGTTATTAGGAATTATAAATGACCAGTGTCGACAAAATGTAGACTTTTCTCAATACAGATCCCCTTCTACCATCCGTATAATAATTCAGGATTGTGTTCTTTAAACACTTTTACACGGAGTCGGTGTCGAATGACCAATATACCCTGATGATTAGGAGCACGTAAACTGATATATACACACAGAGGTGAAGTTACTGAATAACCATAACTATTTTTAGCCAGTTGACATTTCTAAGTAGATTTTGTTACGAAACGACATCAGCTAGCGAGTTGTTGAGAAAACCAAACCTGAAATCAGTGAAACTGCCAAAAAGCTCAACATTTGCAGATCAGCTCTGTGCTCATTAATGACCAACCAGAAGATACAACTCTTTGAGTTCTGATGAGAAGTGGTGATTATATGAAGTCCAGCGTGTCGGAAATGAGGAAAAATATCCGCTAATAATGTGAGATTCAAGTGACATGTTCCTGAACTCGATCACCAGTGAAGTTATAAGTGGATGCTAATGAAAATCTTCAAACTAGGACACAACAGCTGTTTGTCCCACACATCTTTCTATTGTTGTGAAATGAATGTTAGTTCATAATAATTCTAAATTCCGTTCAATCAAACGTCTGAAAATTCACTTAATAAAAATTATGCATCTGTTTTATTTGTTACTAATTATTGTAAATGAATAAGTATTTAGTAGATTCACGAAACCAACTGTATATAGGTAATTAATTAAACAAAAAGAATTCTGCTGATGAATTAAGTTTAGATTAATTACCAAAGAACACGTCCCTACTACAATGACACAGTGAGTTAATTCCAACCATATATGTACCCTATCAACTATGGGGAAACTTATAGATACGATTTATAGTAGAGTCAGTGGATTGAAATTGTGTTAATGCTTCTTTACATCTAAAGTAATTAATCGACTATTAAAAAAATTTCATTATTTTCAGTTGTACTGGTTATAAAAGAGATTTTAGAGAAACTCTAAAATGATATCATCTCATGATATTCCCCTTTTGAATTTTTTTTTCCTTCACGTTCCCAAGTGGAACATAGGGCTTCAAGCTAGTGGCTTGAAGTTTCTGTAGCACTGTTTATTTTACAGGATGGGGTTGCTAGCTACATGCCCAACCTTTCCTCTTCACCAGCATTATTTCTGACTTAGCGAGGTAAAGGAGTGCGTCGGCCGGGGATCGAACCCCCGACCATGTGCATGGTTGGCGGGCGTCCAAACCGCTATACCACTGACGCCCCCTTTAGAGTACTTTATCTGAATTCATAGTAAAGGTGGACTATTCCAAAAATATCTTCAGTTAATACGGTTCTATTAATTCCAGTTTCATAATAACAATTATCAAACAAGACAGTGTGGAATCTGTCGAAAGTCTTCAGACATATAGTGGTCGCTATACGTTTTCACATTACTTAGTTGGAAAGAATATTTTTCCTTGGTACAAACTATACACATATATTCCTGAATTGCGCGGAAAGCGAAAACGACATTTTTCCTAACTTTATGTGTTGAAATTTAGCAGTTGTGTTATACATAAACACATTTATTCTGAAGAAAAGCATGCATGAAAAGCAATGCTAAGCAACTGAGGCAGTTTGAAAGCCATGGAAACTTATACATCATGAATGAAATGCGAATGATTTATACAGCATACTGTAATAGAAAAAAACAATCAAACTATGGGTTAGGTCAAACAGGCTAGTTCTATCCCACATAGACTATAGATTATGCTTTTCATCTAATGATTATTATTATTATATTATTCTTTCCTTTAATTCCTAGAGGAACATAGGGCTTCAGCCGTGCGTCGCCATTGCGTTCGGTTCTCTGCTAGAGTCTTCACCTGGCTCCAAGTCTGCCCACATGCTTTCATCTCCTCTTCACATGACCTCCTCCAAGTCACCCTCGCACTGACGATCAACTCGCCGCTTCCCTTTCGGGTTCCACTCGAGGGCTTGTCTAGTGATATCACTTGATGGCTTACTCAGAGTATGGCCAATCCATCTTCATTTCTTCCTGCCTATTTGTTTCACAATCGGTTCCTGGTTGGTTAAATTGGAATCAATCTAGCATTTCAGAAGAAACTTAGCGTATCTTACCTGAAGCAGCATAGATTAGGTTCATGATTTCACTCAGAATAGCCCATAAGTTTTGACTGATGAGTGGAATATTGGATTATGAAACAAATTCCGTGTTTCCCATTTTTATTGTGAAACATTTTAACCACTGAAGTCCTTGTTTGCCAAATAGTGACGACGACTTTTTTTCCACATGCACACCACTTTAGAATAAAGCCTGTCAGTGTTACTTAGTGCTCTCTGAATACTAAAAGCATTAATTAACTAAATTTGCAAGGGTAAAGTTAACAAACAGATTTTATATTGATTTACAGGGTGATGACAACAAATCGTACTTAATATCCTCCTATTTTAATGGACCACGAGGTCTTATGGATGGCCGTCGATCAGATCCCGCAGTTGAAAATACATTTGAGAAAAGTTATTCCGCCCAATCACTTGTTTCAATGGTAAAGTCGACACACAGTGCTGAAGATGTTCCAATTTATGCTAAAGGACCATTTAGTGAACTGTTTCATTCTTCATGTGATAATACCTTCATAGCACATGTCACTATGTATTCACTTTGTGTTGGACCATATGCAAATGAAACGCATTGTTCCCGTGAGCGTAATGGATCCTATCGGAGTTTATTTCAATTGAAATATTGCCTGATTTCATTCAGTATTATATTATACCATGCTTTTAATTGACAAATATTATTAGAGAACGACTCAGTGATTTTGTTGACAATAGTGTAAAAATAAACTGACAATCTAATTCAAATGGTAGGTTATAATATTGACTTTCTTTAGTGAATACCCAGTGTACAATAATTACTTCTAACATAACCTTTTTTATCAGATTTAATTTTACATTCTTGTCATATTATTATTATTATAAAATGAAATTCAACGTAAAATTTTGGTTTTCTTCCTTAACTGAAAGGCATTTTAATAAATTTTAAAAGGAATATCATTAAATTGGGATTTTGAATGTCTTTCTTTATTAAATATCAACCATGCTACTGACGTCTGAAAATAATTTCCTTCTATTATTCACGAGTTACTAGAATATATCCTCATTATTTTTTCAGTGTTTGATGAAATGTATCTTGTATTGAAAGATTTGAAAGCTGTAGGCAAAGCCTGATTTGTGTTAATGTGGAAGTGAATATATGGGTAAAAAAATACCCATAAAAATGGCAAAATCCCCATTTATTTTAAGGAACAATTGGTCTAGTTTTTACGTATTTCCTAATTTCAGTGATTAATTTCGCACTACCTTTTGCCTGACTATACGGCATTTAAATAAAGGTAAGTACGAAGACAGGGTTCATAAAAAAGTAAAACATTTATGCAGTACTACTAACAAGACACACAGCTACTGATAACAACATCTAACAAATCCACAAGCATTTTAATACCTTTGATGATATTAGATGGTTGGAGGCAGTCGGCAGGAAGCCTTGCTCGACCTAGGTTTCGTGCTAGTTGGCACTCACCAGTCAGCAAGGCGTATCTACAACCTTGCGATGATTTCTTATCTCCTGGGTTTAAGGTAGAACAGTAGACCGAAGTAGACAAGAGAATGAGTGTGCATTTTTTGTATGTAGACATTAGTTGTACGCTTACTGATTCTGTAGTCAGATTTGAGAAGGTAAGAAGAGGCTACTGAGTGAATTGCGAAGGCGATATATTCTGTCACACATGTCACAGGCGAAGTACATCTGCTCAAGGGGAATTCAAAGCTTGTGCCCAGCCATAAAAACACACCTTTTTAAAGATAAGTTACCAATGAAAGCTACATCAATGTGTATATAAACTTAACTGTTGTTGTGCAGCCATGCTCAGAGGAATTTAACCTTTTGGAACTAGTGAGAATACAATAAATCTACAAATCTTCCGTATCATTTCATCAGTATAAATTCACTCTATGAGCGTATTTCCAAGTCATCTGTCATAAGATAAAGGATGCTCTTCTTTCAGGCAGTATCACGAATGTCAGTAGTTAAGGTGAATTGGTAATCATTAAAGTTGTGTGCGCCTATTGGTTCATGCACATAAAACACTGTAGTCAGTCTTGCAATAAGCAAATGCACTGTCGCTTTTGATGTTTTTGAACTACAATATGATATCAGTAGGTATTAAAGTGATTGGACACTAATAACTAGTATGATGTGTCCAGTCCTTTCTTTGATGCAGACTGAATTCTATCAGTCAGGTTTGCAGTGTGGCCACCATTCTAGGTTGCCAACACGGTGTACATTGATTTGATGATATTAGATAGTTGGAGGCAATCGGCAGGAAGCCTTGCTCGACCTAGGTTTCGTGCTAGTTGGCACTCACCAGTCAGCAAGGCGTATCTACAACCTTGAAGGAACTCATGTCCTTCTGAGATTTGAACCCACGTCATCCATTGCTGCAATCAGAGACGTTACCACTGAGCTATTCGGTCTCGCGATTCACCTCCTGCAGGACTGTAGTGGATACTTTGATTATTTTGATCACACTAATTAATAGTTTCCAATCAAAGTATCCACTACAGTCCTACAGGAGGTGAATCGCGAGACCGAATAGCTCAGTGGTAACGTCTCTGATTGCAGCAATGGATGACGTGGGTTCAAATCTCAGAAGGACATGAGTTCCTTCAAGGTTGTAGATACGCCTTGCTGACTGGTGAGTGCCAACTAGCACGAAACCTAGGTCGAGCAAGGCTTCCTGCCGATTGCCTCCAACTATCTAATATCATCAAATCAATGTACACCGTGTTGGCAACCTAGAATGGTGGCCACACTGCAAACCTGACTGATAGAATTCAGTCTGCATCAAAGAAAGGACTGGACACATCATACTAGTTATTAGTGTCCAATCACTTTAATACCTACTGATATCATATTGTAGTTCAAAAACATCAAAAGCGACAGTGCATTTGCTTATTGCAAGACTGACTACAGTGTTTTATGTGCATGAACCAATAGGCGCACACAACTTTAATGATTACCAATTCACCTTAACTACTGACATTCGTGATACTGCCTGAAAGAAGAGCATCCTTTATCTTATGACAGATGACTTGGAAATACGCTCATAGAGTGAATTTATACTGACGAAATGATACGGAAGATTTGTAGATTTATTGTATTCTCACTAGTTCCAAAAGGTTAAATTCCTCTGAGCATGGCTGCACAACAACAGTTAAGTTTATATACACATTGATGTAGCTTTCATTGGTAACTTATCTTTAAAAAGCTGTGTTTTTATGGCTGGGCACAAGCTTTGAATTCCCCTTGAACAGATGTACTTCGCCTGTGACATGTGTGACAGAATATATCGCCTTCGTAATTCACTCAGTAGCCTCTTCTTACCTTCTCAAATCTGACTACAGAATCAGTAAGCGTACAACTAATGTCTACATACAAAAAATGCACACTCATTCTCTTGTCTACTTCGGTCTACTGTTCTACCTTAAACCCAGGAGATAAGAAATCATCGCATCTTATTTTGTCTCGAAACACCACGATTATCCCTTTCCTTTCTGTGCTTACCTGCTTTCAAAAACTTTTCTAACATATTACCATTATCATTATTACTTGTCAGCCCTTACACTTATATTAAATATATTCTATATGATGGTAAGATCATCTCCGTTAGCCATGGGATAGCAGACGGCTGTTGGTGTAACAGCTGACAACAGAAGATAAACTGCAAATCTGTCTTGCTCTGAGATCCGAACTACCTACCCCCGGGGCACCACCAGCTAAGATACCAAACACAGAAGCTGACCAGGTCGTTATTTCATTGTTTATAATATGAAAGCTGACCCCTCAAAATCTGCATCTTTTTTTATCCTAAATTCACAAAAGCATCATAACGTCATTATGTCTCACATTTCGGTTGACAGAGTATTGTGCATAAAATTTACTGACTATTCTGATCTTAAATTCAATTCTAATTACCAAATTTCACTTTACTTTTCTATTCAGTGATAATATTTATGCATATATAACTGTAGAGCATAAGGAAGTTAATACTTAAAATACTTGTTCGTCGAAATTTTTCCTGCCTTTGAAAACCATTTCCTTTCTTTTTTTCTTCTGACATCGGTGTTATTGCTTTCTTCCCATCTACATTTCATTCCTTCTTATTTTATGCTCCAACATTTGATAAATAAAACTATTAGGTAGATGATTCTATCTGGTTAAATGGTCTGGTCACAGATCATAATCGTGTCCATGGAAAAAAATGAAAAGCACGTCAAAGCGTAGAACACTGAGATGACTAAACCAGATTAAGGATTACATAAGAAACGACCAGGAAGCCAGGTGGAGGAATAGGTTGCCAAGTTTCTGTAAAGTGACATAATAAAAGTAAAGGCTGAAGGAAAATACACTCACCACATTATTCTGGGACGAGTTGGACATACAAGCATCACATGGAATATGATAAATTCACTCAAAGTACTACAACCAAGATAACCTACCATCTTTGTGAATTAATTCACTATAACGCTGTCACCCAGATTTCATTAAGCTTACAACGATTATACATTGAAATATGGCAAAAAAGATTATGTAATCGTGAGAAGTAATTAAACAAAATTCCACTAGTTGTCTAAAGAAGGAGACGTATGAATTTGGATTAAATACGTATTGAATGAAAAGAATTTGTATTTACTTTAGAGTTATAGAATAGCTCTAGAAATACATGCATAGACTTCACACGCATACCCCACTGAAAGTTTTCTATTTTTTTAAATGCAACTCGTTAAAAACCTAATGAGTCAAAAGTTGACTCGAGACAGTTGTTAATGATCTGATATACGCTTGGTTTATAAATAACTCCATTCACCTGTTGAATTTTACTCATAGGAAAATTTTATACCACTCCCTACTTTAAAACAAAGAAAAGGAATTTATTTAAGTTTGATTCTTATCTGATCATGTAAGACAGTTAATTAGCTCATAATTAAGCTATTTTGTACTAAACAATAAGTAAAACTATAATCTTCAATCTTATATTACCCTGATGTGGAATCAATGCATTTAATGCATCCTGAACTATATCGTTATCCCACCTTAGGCAGCCAATGGTGAGTGCGTACTGGTGAAGAGCCCAAAACTAGGACGAAACAGCTGTTCAGTACTCAAGGTTTTCAAGTGGTTCTATAACCGATGTCAGCTCATGATGAAATCCTCTGAATTTTGTGAATGGTTGTCTATATTTAGTCCAAAAGAAGAGAAAAAATTTGGAATTCCTCAGGTAGACTGAATTATCGGGTCGAATTTGTTTATCCAGTCCCTTGGAAATTATTCTTGTATTATTCTACAGATGCCTACAATTCTACGCCTAATGCCCCTGTAGTACTCCACTAACAAACACAAATTAGTTGCACTACATATTCAATTTATGTTCTTCAGTGTGTCTCTCTCTTCAATATTATATTGGTATCGTATGTAGCTGTTGCATTTCATAAGAGAATGTCTATGAACAATATCTTGAGGAAATTACTGAATGACACACATTGGAATGCAAGACTTGTACTGCAAAAGGTCCCTAAGATTATCAGTATTATTACCTTGGTTTCCGAGTGGAAAATAGGGCTTCAACAACACATCCCCACTTTCTTCTATTTTCTGCTGTCCTCTTCAGATCGGTCCACGATTGCCAACAATCTCTCATCTCCTCCCCGCCACAATACTTTCCCCATATTCTCCCTCGGATGCTTCACTCGTCACTTCCCATTAAGATTCCACAAGAGCCATGGCCTGGATTGAGCGCGATGTCATTCGACGGCCTCCTCAAAGCATACCCAATCCACCCCCATTTTCACCCATACATTTGTTGAAAGATAGGTTCTTGGTTGGTTTGCTCACAGCCAGAGTTTCTTCTTACTAATTCTTTCTGGTCGGTGGGCCATTTCACCTTCAGTATGGAACCAGTGAAGGTGGCAGTATTTGACAAAAGTCTTCAACAGGCTGCTGGAAATCCTCTTCGTGATATGCAGTGCAAGTTTCTGACCCATTCAGAGAGACCGATTTGACATTGGTGCTGAAAATCCGAATCTGGTTGTTTATGCTGAGGCAGAGTGCAGAAGACTTCCAAACTGCATCCAGATTGATGAAAGTGTATCTTCCCCTTCCTATTCGGGCTGAATAGCTCTGACATCTTCATCCGTTCCGACTGCCTGTGGTTGAAACGATGCTGGCTGCCTGGATAAGTGAAGAAGGTAACCTCTGTCAAATCTCTCCCGTTGTTAATGATTGATGCTGGTTGTTGTTGATGTTGCTGTTGGTTGGTTATCTCCACCACCTCCGTCTTCTCCATGTTCACCTGGAGTCTTGTCTTCGCCAGCTGCATCTTCTGCCAGTTTGTTACTTTTTGCCCGTAAGTTTATGACTCTGTGTGACAGTGGACATAAATCATCCACGAGTGAAATCCAGATCTTTTAGAGTCTTCTTATCGGTCAGTACGGCGTATTCCTGTCTCCCCAATATCTGTTCACAGTCTGGCGCATAATCCAATCAGTCCACCACAATTAAGAATATCATCGGTGATAATAGACAGCCAGCTTGTCTTACTCCTATATGCACTTCAGAGCCTTCGCTGAGTAAGATTCCCGTCGTGGACCACTTGACTGACACGTGGAATCGTCACATAGCCAGTTGTTGAATGAGGTTGATAAAGACTTGGGAACTGCACGGCGTAGTGTTGAAGTAGTTTCCAAATGGCTTCTCGGTCAACGCTGTCTGTCGAGTGCCTTTTCGAAGTGGATGAATTTGAGGTGGAGGTCTGAGTGGGATTCTATGCTTTTTTCAATGATGATGATGTGTTGAGATGCAATGTGATCAGCACATGCTTTGCCCTTCCTGAATCCAGCTTGTTCCGGGCAGAGCTGTGCATCCGGTGCATCCTTTGTTTCCTCCAGGATGATGCGACTTAGTATTTTACTTGGCGTTGACAAGAGCTGAACTGGCTAGAAAAGTTGCCAACTAGTAAACCAGGCTAAGTTAATTACATCAGTTATTTTAAGAGATGTCCACGGAAATATATATCTATATATATAAAACGTATGCCTATTCTTACCTTGTCAAAGAATTATTGCCATACAAGTCTCAAAATGTATTTTTTAAATAACAATAGAGTAGAAAATAACTTCATCGTGAAATATGCGAGACTAATTATTTTCAAATCGTGGAAAATACCCATTGGGACATTAGATTTTGGACATGGAGGGATCACCGTACCATCCCATTGCCAAATGGTTATCCGACATGCTGGAGCCTGTGAGACGACAACTCTGTAAGTACTCTCTACGAGATACGTTTGAATTTATTGAGTGCATAAAAGACCTGAATGTAAATGGCAAACGAATGTTATCACTGGACGTGGAATCTCTATTTACGAATGTGCCGCTCACAGAAACAATTTGTTTCCTTTGCAAGTATATTGATGACAATAACCTGAGCACCGGAATACCAACCTCATACCTAAAAGAGTTGTTATTAAGATGCACACTCAACGTACAATTTACGTTCAACGACGTCATCTATAGACAGAAAGACGGGATTGCTATGGGTTCTCCCCTTGGCCCACTCCTAGCAGACTGCTTCATGGCCAGCATGGAAAACGGCATCCTTAAACCAACAATGAACAAATTGTTGCTGTACAAAAGATACGTCGATGACACTTTTATAGTTTGTCAAGACGATTCCGATTTAAATTGCATCTTACAGGAGTTTAATAACTGTCATCCTTCAATTAAATTCACAATGGAAGTTGAAAATAAATCAAAGATTCCATTCTTGGACGTCGAATTGACAAGAAGAGCCGACGGAACTCTGAAAAGATCTATCCATAGAAAACCAACATGGAATGGCCAGCTGACAAACTTCTACAGTTGGGTACCTATCAGCCGTAAAAGAGCTCTCATCATCTCACTAGCCCACCGCACCAGAAGAATCTGCAGTGATGACTGTTTAGAAGAAGAACTCCTATTCCTAAAAAGCATCCTGATTCAAAACAGATACCCGCCACGTTTCGTGGAGAAGAACATGAAACCAAGGACAAAAAGAGAAGAATACATTTCAGTGCAAAAGAAGACACTCTATCTGAATCTGGAATTCAGGGGAGACCTGGCAGCAGATATCCTTAAAAGGAGAATCTCCAAATCCCTGAAGAAGACTTTTCCGGCAGCAACTCTAAGAGTGACATTCTCTAGCCGCCCACTTCTTCGGAGCAATGGGAAGGACAAACTGTCGCATATGGCCAATCCAATGTGCATTTACCAGTTCACCTGCTCGTGCGGAGCAAGGTACATAGGTCGTTGTATGCGCGTCCTTTCAAAACGTGTTAGAGAACACTACCCAGCGTGGCTGCAAAGTGGAGGCACCGGTTCAGTCAGAAGTGCCATTACTGAGCATCTGATCAATACCTCCCACAACATCTCAACTGATTCATTCAAAGTAATTTACAAGGTCAACAGAAACCTACCGAAAGCAGTTTGTTTCCGACTTCTCTGTACTGCAGAAGCCCTCGCAATATGCATCGAGAAGCCGGAGCTGTGTATCCAAAAGAAATTAGTTCAACCTCTACAACTACCATGGACTTAGTTCGGTATGTTACCGTAGCTTCCATTTTTGTTTCTGTTTTTTTTTTTGATCCCTTTTCGTTCGCTATGTGTGTGATTCTTACTCCCTCAGTCTTCATTCGATTCACCCCATTTTTTTTTCCAGTTATAAAAACATTTATTTTAAGTTTGTTTCCATGCTTTTCCTGTTCACATTTATAATCCGTTTTTAAAAGCATTTGCAATTATATCTTAATCCTGTGCAATTATTTTGTGTTTCTAAGGCTCTTGTAATCTATATTCACACCTCCTAACTTCCATTTTAAGTTAAAACTATTATATCAATTTTGTTTCCATGCTCACTTTCTGCACACCTGTAATTTGCTAAATTCCATGTAATTTTGTTTCTAAGGCTCTTGTAATCTATATTCGCACCTCCTGATTCCCATCTCAAGTTGAAAATTATTATTTCAATTTTGTATCCATGCTCATTTTTACACACTTGATATCCGTTCTAATCCTGCGTAATTTTTGTTTCTAAGCCTCTCGTATAACCATATCTAGTTGGAAATGATTATCACCTTTTATTCGCTGTCATAATTATGTAGAATCAAACAAGAATTGTTTCCATGTAAAATTATGTATTTAAATGCGATTGTACAGCTTTTGAAAATGAAATCGCCGAAAAGATATCTTTGCTGAACTTCTTATTCTTCTCAAACTAATTATTTTAACTATATAAGAAATTAGCAAATCACCGAGAGAGTATTTAATAAAGCTTTTCAGTCATTTCTTGACCGTTTTTAATGAAAACATTTTTTCACTACAGAAATAACTTGACTTTTGTTATCTTCATCAAGAATTATCTGATTTGCATATATTATTTGGCCAGCATAATGCGTACTGTGTGAAATTGGTGGTGTATACACCTTCTATCGATTAGTACTGTTAATAAATGTACCATTTATTCCGATAGATGCCATTTCATGTTTGGTAACAGCATATGATTTTTGGCAATCAATAGTTGTACACCAAATTTTTTGTGAGGGATGCATTTCGTGCTTATATGTATAATTTCTCTCCACTACTCTCTTAGTTGCTTCAGATGTAGCGAACTACTGGATGTGGTTGCATGAAGTTCTGGTGAGAAGTCGTGACCAGTAGGTTCGTATGTGAGGACAGATACTCGCTGATGACGTTGGCTAGTGGTCACGCTAAAATCGCAAATTGATAAAAGTTACAATTCATGGGCCGTAGGTGCATACAGTTGTAGAATCCAAAACAAAGAGGAGTCACCTGACCAGTTATCCCTGGTTTCTAATTTTATCAATACAATGTTTTAAACCCAAACATGTATTGTCTGTGCATACCAAGTACCTATATCATCTTGTTGATTTCAGAGGATCCCTACAAATTTTGTAGATAAACATGCATGTAATTGATGTTTTCTAAGGTTATAAAATTGTCTGATTTGTTTTTCTCATTGTACTGACCGTAATAAAAAAAAGCAATTAGACTGAATGTAGTTAATTGAGATTATGCTTGACTAACTATTGCATAATCGGTATATATAATATTTATTCACCAAAATGCATACAGTTGCGTCCTTTAATGTGCATACATCTTTTAGAAAAACCTTGATTGCTGAAAATAATAGATTCCATAATGGATTCCACCACTAGTCACCATCCACCAGTTAAATTCGAATAACATGCCCAGACATTGTCGAAGCATCTCCACAAGAAGCCGACATGTCAACCTGTGACCGAGCACTTCGGTCCAATCAATCGACTGGAAAATCTAAAATTCAATTGAATAGTTAATATGACCTGTTGAACAATAGGTGGCTCTCGTGGCCCAGGTGGTCTAGTGGGTAACGCTTTGGCGTCTGAAACCATGGGCACTAGGTTCGAGCCTCTGTGGTAACATCATCACTCACTGGGGAGTGCAGGTGCATCTAATTGACGAGTCCCAAATAGGACTAAGTGCACATCCTGGGTTCCAATGCTAGTCACCATCCACCAATGAAATTTGAATAGACAGTGTTTGTTTAAAGCTGTGGTTTGTGTAGACCAAAATCTTATGATCAATTGGAAGATTAAATTTGATGTTTTCCTGAGTAACCTTGGGAACCCTAAAAAAACTGTTGATTCCTACTTATTAGTTCAGTGGCTGGATTTTTTAGCCCACGATCAGTAGTAATTGACAAATGGTCCATGCCACCGTATTGTCTATTTACATCTCAGGTTAAAAGTAATAAAGTGAAAGAGGAAGAATGCTTTTAAACAAAATATGTGAAAGTAATTGGAAAACTTAAAAATTGGAAAAATAAATATGGTATGGATACGTCTACATCACTGTAACTGATTCTGAGCCAAAGGTTTCTAAATCACATATCGATTACGAAGATCCCATCAGCAGTAAACAATTTCACCAGTGATGCTACATGTTTCACTGCATGCTAAGTCACCTCATACTCTGTAGTCAACGACAGGAACGATACGAACCAGTCCCAAACTAGTAATTCACATTTTTCAGGCAGAGTAAACCAGCAAAAACTTCCATTTTTCTCACCCTGATCATCCTAAATTCTCCGTATCTTTTCCGTACCTTCGCTCAACAAAACTATATCGTTTAATCAATACTAGTTAGCTACAGAGTCTCAAATTAAACGGTCATCCCTTGCAGGTCATCTGAAGCAATCGGTGGACACCTGCAAAACCAATATTAAAGTTAGCTTTGACTAACTAAATAAAGATGACAAAGCATCTGAATTTATGCGAACTGTAATGAAGATTTGACCGAATAATTCCTCAAAAACTGGGCACTGAATAAGAATTAAACATAGATGAAAATTAAGTTTTTTCAAGTCTGTGAGAAAATAAAATAAATAATTCCAACGATTCGTTTGCTAAACTGGTCTGAACTCATTCAGAGAAAGGATGAAAATTAAAACCTCAAAAGTATCAATAAAAAGAAACATAATATCTTTAGAATTTTCAACCAATCATGTCTGAGTTATAGGCAGTCATCACAAATATATAAACAGAATTGCATGAACTTCGATCAATATTTCACTGGAGAGTTCCAAAAACGTGTTATTAGTCTATTTTTAAAAAGACAATTGCAGCGAAGAAAATTTTCTTTTCGACGAATTCATCATCTAGGCTGTACATTCGTGTATTTATATAAAATGGATGGGAAAGTTTCAGAGTAATTTCCGGTTAAGGGTCAAATTAATAAAAATTACAATTAGGAATTAGAATACCATAATAAACAGGGGGACGGATAAAACTCAAACAAAGTAGCACTATAATAACTAAGAAGATTGACATTGTGAAATTGGGGGTTAGAAATGTAGAAATAACAAAATATACAGGATATTTGGATGAAAAACTAATGTAATGAATAATTGTTTGTGCAATCAGGGATTAAATATGTAGAAATAGTAAAATAACAAAATAAACAGGAAGAGTGGATATGAAAATATGGTAGCGTAGACATGGATTAAGAAAAACTTAAAATAACATGAATAAACAGGAAGTTTAGATAAGAAAGACGATGAGATTGTCATTACTAAAAACAGAAAAATTTACCTGTTTATGATGGCCATGGCAGGGAGAGGGGTTGGACGTAATTCTTTTGGATACAAAGCGTGGGTTTGAGCTTTTGGACAGCTAGCGCCTCAGCTATGCCCAGATGTCTTGATTTGACTCCCTTTGATAGGTTTGATTGAAACTTGTATATTGCTTTGAAGGATTTTTCGAAAGGCGCTGAATGTCACCCAGTATATTTAGTCATGTGCTGGTGTATTCTTAACAGATAAGTCACTATTACCATTATCGAGATTGTTAATGATACTGTTTGTCACCCTTGACCTTTAAGTACACCGAAGTACATATTGTGGCGAGTGCTACTTATAACAATTGTCAGTAGTATATGGGGATTAGTTCGTCGGCATAAAAACATCCAATAGCAGGGAGATAGATTTGAAGTCAGAGAAGGCAAATGATACAGCGTTGTGGAGATACGTGGGAGACGTGAAATGAACACAAAGAAACACAACATAAGGGAAGGCCAGAAGTAGCACAATACGGAAGATATGTGTAAATGGTGCGTTGAAGATAAGGTGTGCATAATTTGGCTATATAGAGATACCAATTCCTAAACAAACATTCCTTTACCAAGTCTTCGTCTTCCACCGTTTCATTATGACAAGGGCTACAGTAGATTGACCGACTGAGTTAACTTCACACCAACTAAATAATCTTCTGGTTAGCCTTTGGATGCATAATACTTTTTTCGTTGTTGTTTTAATAGGCGGTAATCCGACAAAGGCATGACAAAATTTCGCCCTTTGCTTTGTGTTGGTTAATACTGATACACTTGGATTTCTCAGCTCAATCATACTACTTACATAATTTCAAAACCTTCATTCCATTTAATTTCACTGTTCTTCAGAATATATTTCTCAACAGCTAATGCTTTCTGATTTGGTTTTCCGTATGAGGTTGGATAAGCAGATACTACAGCACAAGGCTGGTTGTGTGTAATGGACAGATTGTTTGGAAAATCCCTCCTGGACGACCTATTTATAATATTTACACCTATTTAGACATTTCAACTAACTTTGTGATTATTGTATGTTTTTCATCTAGATTGTGTATCATTAATTTGACATTTGCATACCGGATGTTGATTTTTGATCTTTTTTATTTGCCTTTTCCTTGGTTAATCTGTAATTGTAATAATTCTTTGTGGTTATGTGTACATTGACAATGTGTTCTTCAGGGATATGAGTTTGTTTGAGTGATGAAGGCCATTATGACCCAAGAAGCCTTGGTGTGTTACTCTTCACTTCATTGCGAATATTCTCCGTGATTCTAAGGAACCTTTTACAGTTGAACTTTGGTTAAATTATTCGGTGAAACAGTATTATTTACTGGATGACGTTTCGAACAAAATTTATTGTTCTTAATCATATCAATTATAATCACACGACTTTGAAACTTGAGTTTTATAGTCTTCTCTGTTCCCTCATACTGGTCGAAGGGGTAGTAGACTTTTCCAGATATCCGCGTGGACAGGTGTTGAATCATTCCTATTACACGTATTTGCAGTTGACTCAATAAACAAAGCTTCTGTTATCAATCTCTCCCTCCACCCTGTGACATTAGATTTTAAGACTGTCATCCTATCCCATCCTATTGTATGGTTATATGTAACTGCATGTAGTGATTGGTATAGGTGGACTATTCTCTAGATTTCTTATCTTCTTCGGGTTAGCTAATCTAGATTTTGCTACGTTTTTGTGCTCCACTAATCTGACTGCCCCTGTTCTACTAGTATGACTAGTTCTAGTATGTATTTGACCTGACAATCATTGAAGGTAGGGTATTAGATAAACTAAGTTGTTTTGTTTTAAAGGCTCCACAGGATCCTTTAACCGACAAAGCTTGTTTCTAATTGAGTTTGTGGGTTTGAATACCATTTTTATTCCTGCCTTGTTAAGAATTCTGCGTAAGGTTTCCGAGGTTCCTTCTTTGTATGGAGTTACTACTGATGATTTAGATTCCTTGTTGTTGGTGTTGTCTTGGTCATGTTTGACGTGTGTATTGTCATTAATATCATTATTATTATCACTATCACTACTGTCATTGTTTATTATTTTATTTTTACATTTCCTTACATATTTCCTGACTAATTTGTCCGGGTAATTATTAAGTTTCAAGGCTTCTTTTATGTGTATCACTTCCTGTCTTAGATTTTCCTTGGTACTACTTAGATTTTGTGCTCTATTACTTAAACATCTCACCAATCCTATTTTCACTGGCATGGGATGGGATGATCGGAAGTCCAATTATCTGTTTGAATGTGTGGGTTTCCTGTAAACACTAGTGTTTAACTTCCCACCTTCTTTCATTTTTTACGCTACAATCTAACATTGGAAGTTCCCCTTCCTGAATTTCCAATTCAAAAGTGGATTGAATTGCCTTCACCTTTGAGTTAATGTGTCCGAAAAATCGATCTGCATGCTGTGTTCTAAGTACAGTGAATGTGTCATCTACATACCTCCACCATACTTTTGGGGTGGGACTGAACGTTTCAATCGCTATATTTTCCCACCTATCCATGAATATATCTGCCACAGCCGGGGATATTGGTGACCCCATGGCAACTCCCTCAGTTTGTTTGTATATTTTCCCTTGGGATTTAAATACTGTGGAAGTCAGGCATAGCTTCACTCCCAGTATTATGTCCTCAAGTGGCACTTTCGCCCTCAGTTCAAGTTCTTGGTCAGAAATGAGTTGGTTTCTGACTGCCTCTATAGCCATATTTATTGGTATACGTGTATATGAACTGACAATGTCAAAACTAACCATTTTTTCTTTATTATCTAAATTTAAATTATCTAATCTATTTTATAGTTCACAAGAATTTGTTAGTCTAGAAATTGAGTGTCGAAATCAATTAATAAAATGTTGTTAGTCCCGATATTGAATTTCAAGTTGTAGGGTATTGAAGGTAGTGAAAACAAGCAGCAAGCTTACTCTGTTAAATAGGAAAATAATGACATCATCTTTTAGTGCGAAGAATGAAGGCATTTCCGTTTAGTTTTAGACAGAATGCCTTGGCATTTAATTAATTTGTATTTACAATTAATTTGGGTGAGAACAGAGATAATATCAGAAACTTTTCAGCATCAAATTGCATTCAAATATAAAGTATAGCTGTGTAGAAGCAAACATATACTTCAAATGAACACAGGAGTAAACTTGTAAACAATGATTGACGTACTATTGACCTATATGTAACAACAATTAATCTAGAGAAATTAAGATGTTTTAAGAGGAGTTCATGAAGAAGAGTATTTCACACTTGTCATAACTACGCATCATCATCACCATTGAACGAAGCATAGAATCCCAGTCAAACCTCCACCTCAAATTCATCCACTTCGAAAAGGCACTCGACAGACAGCGTTGACCGAGAAGCAATTTGGAAACTACTTCAACACTACGCCGTGCAGTTCCCAAGTCTTTATCAACCTCATTCAACAACTGGCTATGTGACGATTCCACGTGTCAGTCAAGTGATCCACGACGGGAATCTTACTCAGCGAAGGCTCTGAAGTGCATATAGGAGTAAGACAAGCTGGCTGTCTATTATCACCGATGATATTCTTAATTGTGGTGGACTGATTGGATTATGCGCCAGACTGTGAACAGATATTGGGGAGACAGGAATACGCCGTACTGACCGATAAGAAGACTCTAAAAGATCTGGATTTCACTCGTGGATGATTTATGTCCACTGTCACACAGAGTCATAAACTTACGGGCAAAAAGTAACAAACTGGCAGAAGATGCAGCTGGCGAAGACAAGACTCCAGGTGAACATGGAGAAGACGGAGGTGGTGGAGATAACCAACCAACAGCAACATCAACAACAACCAGCATCAATCATTAACAACGGGAGAGATTTGACAGAGGTTACCTTCTTCACTTATCCAGGCAGCCAGCATCGTTTCAACCACAGGCAGTCGGAACGGATGAAGATGTCAGAGCTATTCAGCCCGAATAGGAAGGGGAAGATACACTTTCATCAATCTGGATGCAGTTTGGAAGTCTTCTGCACTCTGCCTCAGCATAAACAACCAGATTCGGATTTTCAGCACCAATGTCAAATCGGTCTCTCTGAATGGGTCAGAAACTTGCACTGCATATCACGAAGAGGATTTCCAGCAGCCTGTTGAAGACTTTTGTCAAATACTGCCACCTTCACTGGTTCCATACTGAAGGTGAAATGGCCCACCGACCAGAAAGAATTAGTAAGAAGAAACTCTGGCTGTGAGCAAACCAACCAAGAACCTATCTTTCAACAAATGTATGGGTGAAAATGGGGGTGGATTGGGTATGCTTTGAGGAGGCCGTCGAATGACATCGCGCTCAATCCAGGCCATGGCTCTTGTGGAATCTTAATGGGAAGTGACGAGTGAAGCATCCGAGGGAGAATATGGGGAAAGTATTGTGGCGGGGAGGAGATGAGAGATTGTTGGCAATCGTGGACCGATCTGAAGAGGACAGCAGAAAATAGAAGAAAGTGGGGATGTGTTTTTGAAGCCCTATTTTCCACTCGGAATCCAAGGTAACAATAATAATAATAATGCGCTTGGGAAGAAACATTTGGCCACTCTTAATTATTTATTTAAGGAGCAGCCTTTTGAGACTCATTTCATAATGCCTGTGCACAACTCTATTGTCCTCCTACTGTTTATTATCTTATTTTTTAACTTAGTTTGTACCGTTCGGAAATGGTAGAACATTTTCTCATGTGCAGCACGAAGTACGGTTTTCTGGAGTTAAAATCGTATATCACCTTTCCAAACGCTATTGTATAATCTACTTTATTGTAAATATCGTGGAAAATATTATTGTTATTTATTACAACTCAAGTTGTGTGATCACAGGAAAACTCATGGAATTTCTTATGAATCTGATTTTTAACTGTTCATTAACAAAGCCGTTGGATACAGAATAGAGGAACACATGCTCCAAGTAATGGTCACTTGCAGGTTCTCAATATTGTACAGTTTCATGATTTAAAACGAAAAGCCAATATTTGACTAATATACCACTTCAACTGTCAAATTGAGTTTCACACTGACATAACAGTGGCATACATTTCAAAGCGTTGTTATATTTTTATGGCATATAATTTAGTCGTTCCACAGTCATTTTCACACCTATGAAACATTGGGCTTCAGGTATAGAGCTTTGGAGTTGCGGCGGCGGTGATATTTATTTTTACAGGATGGAGTTGCTAGCCACATACTCAACCTTCCCTCTTTACCGGTCTTATTACCGGCTTAGCGAGGTAAAGGAGTGCGTCGGCTGGGAATCGAACCTCGAGCCACATACATGTTTGGCGACCACTCTATCGCCGAACCACCGACACACTTGGCACAGGAATGCAGCATTTTAAGTTCCCACACTCCATGCAGCACGCTAAGGTAGGCAAACGATATTCCGAAGAACTATAATAAACATTAATGTGGGGGAGGAAGAGTGGATATAGGGAATCATAAAGTGTGAATGCATTTGCGCCATTGACAACTATTTTGAGCCAAACTACCGAATTCTCGAGCGACTAGTCCTTAGCATCCCAAGAGCCCCAGCCAGACAGCATACATCTCCCTAGATGACTAAAACCAACTGTCAACGACCTCATAGACTGACTGCAGGCTATGGTTTCACCAACTCTAACAATTTTCTAACCTTATCCTAAGTCAGCTAACATTATCAATTGAGGAAGTCGAGGGCTCGGTCTCCGAAACATGTGTCCTAGACATTTCAATCGATTCGCGTCCAGAAATTGATCCACAAGTTAGATTGATGGTGTAATTTATTGCTGGAGCACATACACAAACTAATATTTATCACTACATTTTCTGAGTAGAAAACATTTTCAGGAAGCCTAATATTAAAATGAGTAGTATACATTCTATATAAAATTCTTGGACTGATGCTCTAAATACCCAAAAGTAATGAATTTACGGCAGATTCGCAAACGTCTGGATTCACTGCTCAGTCTGATGATGGAGGTAGCAGAATTCGATGTGTTTAGGAAAACCAAAACATCTCTACTAAAGTTATTAATATATATCTTCTGACACGCTTACAATTTTATTCAGAATATAATGATGAATGCTACTTTAGTTCATTATTACCACATTGCTTTCGAAACAGAATGAGATGCATATTTTATCACGAAAATGATCAGAAATATGTTTATGTAAATCTTGTAAAATATAACTCATAGGCAAATTTCAAGCGTAATAATACCTTATATCCTTACATATAATATCTTGCAGAAATCAGTGATAACCATGTATCAATGAGTGAATGGACAAATATCAACTTTTTACTTTGTAATATTATGTGTGATTGAATGATGTCAGATACAAAAACTAATGTGACTCTTTATGCGTCGAAATTTATCCTTTTTATGGGCTTCAGTATTGGTATATTGAAATGTAATACCTTTCATACTATGACTGATCAAGACCTGTAACACTGTACAATAACACTGTATTGCTTAGTGTTCTGAACACATTACGTGCCTAATAATATTACTAATTTATTGATACTAAGTGACTACCGCCACATATAAAAATATACCAACTTTTGTTGATTAAGACAAAATTATGCACCAACAAACACAATGACGTAGTATTTAGAATACGTTGTCCAACTTGCTTTCTTAAAACCTCTTCGGGGAAACGTATGGTACATAGCTAAATTTGGTATACCATATTCTCAACCGGCGATTTGCACATCATTTACCACATCCTTGACGAATTGGTCGAATATCGTCTCATTCGATAGCTTCTTGGATTCTGCATCATAAGGCAACATTCTTCTCATGGTTCTCTTCTTTGATTGCTCTTTCCAGTGTGCCAAACATATTGTTACTTCGTTTCTGATATACTACTTATATCGGATTATAAGTAGCACTCACCACAGTGTTTGTGAAACAATGAGTCATGTCCAGTTGTCTGATTAGCTTCTAATCTAGTGAAGAGAAGTGCATGTGGTGACCTAATTCATCATTCGAATTCTATTGACTTTTCCTACTTAAATGACGTCGACTAATTTTACTTTTATTAATGCTATCTACCTGAGTTTGCTTCTTGAATATAAAAACAGGTGCATAGTTTTTACATTCCCCCAATACTAATAATAATACTAGTAGTAAAAACAGTACTAATACAAATGATATCAATACTACTACTGCTGCTACTACTACGACTGATATCTGTCAGTCTTCTGGTTGAATTTCAGTTATTGTGATAATTCAGCATTACTACTACAATCCGTAAGCAGCAGCATGCTGAGAATTCCATTCTGTATCACAAGTACTGTTTTGGAATAAAGCAAATTATTATTATTATTATTATTATTATTAACTTTTGGTTCAGTTGCAGAATGGTGCAGAATGCCTTAATAAAATGTGGTTGGCTTCAACAATGCCTCAGAACGCAATAATAATACTTATTATTATTATTGTAGCAGAAGACTATGTAATAGTGACTTTCTCAAGATGTTTAACAAAAATGCTTTTTGAATAAAACAAGAGTACTCAAGTCAAATCATACCTCAGTTACTACTTTTTTTAAATTTTTCTACAAACTACTGTATTCCAAATTAAGCCTGTGACATGACATTTCGAAGAATTACCATTGATTTAATCTTACAAAATACAAATCTCAGCAAGCCTCTATTTCGAAAACATTTAAATCTTGTCTATTTATAGAAAGTTCCATGAAGTACAAAACTGCACACAAACATTCAAGAAATAATTATAATGACGATTATTTAGGAATAGTGTAATGGGTATGAAATGAAACAGACAGAAGAAGCACTAGCGTTAAATAACTATTCTATAAAACTGATTAGGAAGATCCGGAAAGGTCAAACGCAAAGTAAAAATAATAGTGAAACTAATAATGATAACATAAATAAGAAATAATATAAGGCATCTACAGTTTTACCATATAAGGAGGGGACATCTGAGATCCTCCCTACGTAGGATCCTGAATAAAACAGAAACTATGGCCCATTCAAAACTGCAAACTTGCTCAGAGACAAGCTCTGTAGGCTAAAAGACTATGTAGGTTGACCCAACTAAACAAAATAATATCATTTACAAAAGGCGTTACAATGGCTGTGAGGTCAACTACATGGGTCAAACTAGTAGATCAGGAATATTCAGTGATGAGAACACAAGAATTTAGCCAATGTTAGAATGGTTGACTCCGCAAAGATAAGTAATTTAGAAAAAAGCTCAGCAATAGCACTGCATGCATTAACACACAATCATACAATAGGGTGGGAGAGGGTTAAAATTCTAAAAAGTAATCTAGGTAGATGGAGAGAGAGGTTGATTACTGAATCTTTGTTCATACAATCTACAATGCAGTGGGAATGACTCATCACTCATACCAGAAATATGGAAAAGTTACTACCAATTGAATCAAGAGATGAGGAATAGTGGAACCCTATAAACGAAGTTAGAAAGTTGTGTGAGTATTGTCTTGATTTGATTATGAGCAATAAATTGTGCTCGAAACGTCATCAGTAAATATTACTGTATAACAAAAACACTGTGTGATAATATCAAAATAAATTTTACCCATTATGAAACAAATTAAGTATGTCTGATACCTTACTAGAGGGGAGTGTTTCAATTAATTTACTTGTGCAAATAACACTGGCTTATATATACTGAATTGTGATGACAAAAGCATGTCAGTGAATAGAAATGTCAAGAGATTAATTTTAACCTTTGGTAGAAAATCATGTTTTCCATGATTTCTAGAAGCTACTAGACAGGATAACTGAAATAATACATGAAAATCTCAGTCACATATGAAGTCAAACTGAAATGTTTTTGTAAGTTTCTTGACTAAAAAAAGTTGGTAGGTAATTTAATCCTTCCAGCATTATTCTTGTGAGTAATAAAATTCGGCTTCTGATTATTTATTCACACTTCTGAATATCTATTCATTCCAGTATATAATATTTAATATCGCCTAAGAATTTCCCCCTCAGCAAACAAGGTTTTCTCGCTAATCTTGTAGTAAATTATCTTCCAAGTAATTCAAGAAGGGTGCTGCTCTTTATTGTAATGGCTGAGTTTCATTTATCGCTGGTAGACCACTTCACCACGAAAGCAATAGTAGCATCTATTCAAAGTGAGTTATTATTATTATTTTCTCCTTTAGTTCCTAGAGAAACATAGGGCTTCAGCCGTACGTCTTCATTGCGTTCTGTTCTCCGCTACCGTCTTCACCCGGCTCCACGTCTACCCACATGCTCTCATCTCCTCTTCACATTACCTCCTCCAAGTCACTCTCGCACTGACGACCAACTAAGCCGCCACTTCCCATTCGGATTCCACTCGAGCAATGGCCTGGCATGTGATGTCACTTGATGGTTCCCTCAGAGCATAGCCAATCTGTTGTGCTGCTAAATTCTGACCAAACTAGCGTACACGTATATCTTAGTACTTCTTCGCGTTTATAATTGTGACCTAACGTTGCGATTACTCGACATCCACAACGTAATTCAAAAGGCACTTGCGAAGGAATACGATAGTGTATTATTGCAGCAATCAAAATTCAAAAATCGAGCGAGTACAAAATATCAATTGTTAACATGCAAGATTCAGAGTAATAAACAAATCAAAGTCCAATTACATAGTGAAAGTATACTGCGATGATGAGTAATAAAATGGGTCACTACAAATCCACCTCCATTTCTTCCTGCATATTTGATGCACAATTGGCTCCTGGTTGGTTCGCTCCCAGAGATCCCTGTTGCTGATCTTTTCTGGCCGGCCATCTGATCTTGAGTGATATTGAGCGAAGAAAGCTGTTGATGAAGGTATATAGTTTATTCAAAGTGTCCTTCATGACACGCCAAGTCTCTGATCTGCATAGTAAGTAGCACCGACTTCACATTGGAGCTGAAAATCCGCATCTTATTTTTGATGCTGAGTGCTGTTGACCTCCACACAGACTTGAGAGTAATGAAAGCTTGTCTTTCTTTCCCGATGCTCACTGCTTTGATATCCTCGTCAGTTCCGTCGGCCTGTAGTTGAAACGATGATTCGCAGGTAAGTTAAGGAGGTTCATTTCTTCAGAATACTTCCATTTATGCTGATTGTTAGATGCATTTAGGAACCTGAAGCCCTTCATGAAAGAAATCAAATTCAAAATAAAAACTACATAGAAACTGTCTCGCTTTACATCAGTTAACCAATATGACACGTTACTGTAGCCTCACGTAGTTCACTCTTCATTCCTAATACTGTAAAGATGGAAGGCTGGACGTAGTACTAGCAACCCCACTGCCTACAAAGCAACCCGATCATCGCTGGGAATTCCGAGCGAGGAATAAGTAATCTTATTAACCGTTGGAATCAGGATGAATCCCTAGTTCGAGGATGAATGATGCCATCAGTTGGAAGAATTCAAAATGGTAGTATTCCAAAAGAATTCAGAAGAAAAATACCAGTAGTTCCTCAATAAGCGGAAATGCAGTACAGGTATGTATCCAGAGGAGAAATTCGGGAACTGATAATAGATCAGTATTAGGAAAATTTGCAGGTTCATTTTGGTCCTGCCAAATCAGCCATGTACTCTGTTCACTTCAGAGATTCGATTCATCTTCTACTTACTAAGTTTGTTAGTACGACTGTGTACCCCTTATTTCTTGTCTTCAATCATGCATCTACCTAGCAATTCAACTTCTGATCACTTTGTTTTAATCACTTTGAATGACTTAAATTATGTTAGCTGTTCCCAGGAATGATCGCTAACTCACTTCAGCTAGAGAATCATTGAAAATAAGACAGTAATGAACACCTGTTTCGTCCTCGTTTGGAACTCTTCATTAGTACGTCGCAAACTTTACACCTCTGCTTTGTATTCAACTCTCTTTCCTAATTCCAGAATATTTTTGTTATTTTTTCATATGAATCAACAAGCTTATTGACATTTATAATTTTATCTATTAAACTCTTCATATGTTTATGCAAACCATCCAAAACATATACAAATGTTTGTAATATTGATATTCGTATTATCTTTAGTTGTAAGCTGATAAGAAAACTAAAGAAAAAATGACATCATATTATCCTCGCCATTTTTTATTCTTGTCTTGTTTATGAAACGTACTTAGGTCTCTGAGCTACACAGACTTTTATTCATCTAAATGTATCTTATTTGCTTCAGTTCGTATTGTTTTAATCGCTCGCTGGCGTCTAAGAATAACAATCTACTTTCAAGCATAATAATCACTGTCTTAATCCACAGATTAAGCGGAGGGCATTCAGTAAGCCACTTCTCCTATTTCAGGGCTCTTTCATGCTGTGTCAATTAGGAAGCCAGTCTGTCTTGATTCCAAAATACGTGGCATTCTTTACTGTCAAATCATTGTTACTGCCTTGCCTTGCTAACTGGTACTGGTATACATCGTGTAGGCATATCATCGCACTAGTCACATCCATAGAACTTTTTCCTGTCAGTGAATGTAATTCGTACCTGGTTCATACTACTGACTGATTCTCTGAAGCGAATCTAACAGAGTGAATGGCTGATTTGACAGAACCCGAGTGAACCTTAAAATTTTCTAAAAATCAATCTATTCTCGGTTTTCGAAATGTTCCTCTGAATATATACCTATACTGTGTTTCTGCTCAGTGAGGAACTACTGATATTCTCTCTTCTGACTTCTTTTGGAACACTACTATTTCGAATTACTGAGCTTTCGTGTGATACAATGGTTGTCTTTATCTTGGTCTCAGTGAGCAAGCGTCGTCTTGGTAGATCTGCCCACTTCACATTTTGGTGATGGATTATAGTACCTGAACCAAGAAAGAAACTAAGTTTTTTGGAAACGAATGTCAGGGCAATAAAATGCCTACTGGTATCACTAGTGTTCATGAGGTTATTGTTTACAAGTTTGGTGGGGCTTATTTACCAATGAACGAAACTTCGCAAGATGAGCTATCTTTTAGGACGCTTAGATTTGACGAAGACCTTATTAACTATTGCAGAGGTAGACAACTCTAGAATCATTAACTAAATAATTCACCACTGAAAATTGGTTGCTGATCCCACCGTTTCAGTCAACTTGTTTAGCTGAGGGCTTACGGTCAAGCGTCCACGCCATTTGGCACACCGTCATGTTACGTCCGTTCGTTCGTGCACGATCCCTAGAACGCCGATTTGGTCCCGAAATATGCTTCGTAATTTGAACGATCAATTTTGGTATTTTGCCTTGCCTTTGGTCTACGCAGAATAAACACTATAGAATTTGTGGGTATAAGATCTTGCGTTAGTACATATTGTACTATCCGTTAGCGTCAATACCCACAGCCTCTCAACTATCGTCACTTTGTGAAACACATGGAAACTGTTTTTTTGAATAAACTTTACACCTGATGAAGAGTTAAAACTGACACGTGATTCGGTGCACCATACTGATGCACTCACTACAGCTATTTGGTGTTTGAAACCTTACTACCCAGGAATGGCTACCCTGAGGCAAGGAGCGAAGTGAGTCGTAGACTTGGGGAAGGATATTTGACACTTTTCAGAACAGTGGTAAGGCATCGCCTACGTCGCTAATCCACAGTTTACTCGCCAGTCCTAGGCCAAGAAAAAGAAAGTTTGGCCTGGGGATGGCAACCCAACTTGTCAAAATTCGTATGGATAGTGAAGCTTTAAACCGCGTTAAAAATGTGAAAAAAATTCAGTATTCACTTGGAACTTGAGGGACGAATAATCATAGTTGATGAAAGCATTGTGCAAGTCAGTTGACCGATGTTTTTTCCTTCGTTGAAAGCAAAGCATGTGGGGACATGTAATGTCCCAGCCAAGTTTGAGGCTATCAGGGTTGTTCAGATTGCAGGTTTGGTTTCAGGGATATTAATATCTAATTCTGCTTTGAGTAACACTGATTGACATACGAGTTTGGCATTGGAAATCTTTACCGTATTCTCTGCTTGGCGGTTTAAACCAGGAATAACCAAATTACTGTGACGCACTCTTCTGTGAATAATGAAGACATCCACCAGTGACTGACAGAGTTGTCTTCTCAATCTTGGACTAGTTCAACGTGTCTCAAGGCTATCTACTTTTATCGATTGTTGTTTCACTGTTGACAATTGCTTGGCAATATTTTTTAGATACGACTGCTAAGTTAGCAGTGATTTATGTATTCTCCGTTTCTCAAATAAGGTAGGCTTTTACCTCACTAAATGAGGTTTTAACTGCTCAGGTACTGACAGTATGTAGCTCTTTAACAATGAGGATCCACTTAACGGGAATTATTTACCAACCAAAAACCGACTGAGCATGCATCTTGCTTGCTATGGGATATTAAATGCTACAGCTGGGCCTCTGAGTTTCATAATGGGAGATGCACCGTCTTTTAAACCCTTTAGGAATAGTGGCATCACATCTACTCATTGAAGAAAGATTATTTCAAAAGATGTAAATGGAAAGATTCTACTGGTATGCGTAGAGGAATAATTGGTCTGAAAATCCCAAAACGTACCATCTATTTTTTATGTCCATAAATTTCGGATACTTAGACAGATTTAGCCCACTACATCTGACCTCTGTATTACCATTCTAGCATTTGCACATCCTCACCTGACTTAATCATTATTGTTTGCCTTGGAGTGAACTTCATCTTTATTACTTCTCTTAACTATTGTGTGGTTGTGTTGATAGTATTGTGTTGTTTAACCATCTTGATTTCGTCTGTATAAATTAATGGTTAAGCCGTCTAATTGCTGGGCTATTCAAGAGAAATTATTTGAAGTAGTGTGTCACATGTGAAACTAATATGTACTCTTTATAATTTTAATAACATTATTTCCTTCCCTCATGCTGTAGATCCAGGCCATATGAATGAGGTGAACTAATTGCCGAATGATTTGAAACAGACGGGCATAGTGATTTGATACCAAACCCATACTTTGGCTGCTCGCCTAAAATCTGCAACACTTATTGTTATAGTAACACATCTTGACACGTTTCCGTACTTTCTGTCCTTCCTTCTGTGCCCTGACGTTTTTATATCTGTTAATTGATTAGTGTATGCCCCTTCCACTTTTAAAAGTAAAGCTGTTCCCCGAGACTGGGACATCACAGGTTGATTGAGGTGTTGGGGCTCTATTTTGACTGAACTAGAATGCACGTATATCTTAGTACTTCTTCGCGTTTATATTTGTGTCCTAACGTTGTGATTACTCGACATCCACAACGTAATTAAAAAGGCACTTGCGAAGGAATACGACAGTGTATTATTGCAGCAATCAAAATTCAAAAATCGAGCGAGTACAAAAAGTATCAATTGTTAAGATGCAAGATTTAGAGTAATAAACAAATCGAAGTACAATTACACAATGAAAGTATATTGCGATGATGAGTAATAAAACGGGTCACTACAATAGCCCCTCCGTAGAATGCAGGTAAATGAAGTTTACCTGTATTCGGAATGATATTGTAAATTACAAGAACAAAAAAAATATGAAAACCGAATTGAGGCTTTTAAGTTTTCTGAGGTTCGATTATAACTGTATATATTCGAAAATGTTAACAACTTTGAAACGAACTAAAATGTTTAGAAAGTTGTGCAAAATGTAACAATAAAACCAGAAAAATTATTATTAGAATAATAATGAGGTTGTTATTGTAAAGAGTTACATATTAGATTTATATCTTAACATACAGTTAATAGTATAGTAATAAGGAAGTATGGAAATGACTTGGGTAAACATTCAGTTACCTCTATTTCCATGAAAGCTTGTTGTACAAGTGGAATTATACAAGAAGAGATGGCTGTGTCAGAGAAGAATGCAGCATTAGCTGCTGCTGCTGATACGGTTGAAAGTGAACGTCCGTCAGCATGTTGTTGTTGTTGCTGGGGTGTTGTTACTCGGCGTTGAGGAGTAACTTGAATTGATGTTTGCTGCGGTTGGAGAGTAGAAGTTGGTTGATTGATAGCCATTCCAACAAGAGCAGTTGGCACAAGCTGTGGTAAACCAGTGGTTTGAATCAATTGACCGTTAGGAACAACAGTCATGACTTTTAATGGAGCTCCTGGTGCCAGA
Source organism: Trichobilharzia szidati (assembly GCA_944472155.2). Lineage (NCBI taxonomy): Eukaryota > Metazoa > Platyhelminthes > Trematoda > Strigeidida > Schistosomatidae > Trichobilharzia > Trichobilharzia szidati. The sequence continues at coordinate 62,347,505 of OX235274.1, read as the reverse complement.
GTGATAAACTGGGGAGTAGCATAGGAGCGTGCAGTTACAGTACAAGGTTGACCACTGACAGAGACGTCAGTTGCCATCATTGTTGCTTGTTGCTGATGTTGTTGGATATAAGCTTGCTGTTGAGCTGGTTGTAACTGATGAGCTTGTGCTTGAATCTGTTGTTGTTGAGGTGATTGGGTAAACTGTTGTAATTGAACAGCTGTAGGACCGGCTTCAGTAAATGGAGTTGCAGACCATTGTAAGAGTGTTTGCACACCTGTAGACAATGCTGAAGCTTGAGGACAGAGAACTGGAATTGAGGTGTTGCATAACAGCCAGCTGCTATAGCTTCTTGAGTATCAGGGTGAATTGGGATAGCAGTCGCTGTTCCGCCAGGTCCGGAGGTACATTTAGCAGAAATATCAGTAATTATACATCCGAATGTTATGAAGTTATAAAAGTTAATGCGATGGCAAAGATGATTTACTCCACTGTGTATACTTCGAAATGATGTAGTCCATCAATCAGCTATGTCGGGCTCGCCAATTTGTTGGGGCTCTATTTTGACTGAACTAGAATGCACGTATATCTTAGTACTTCTTCGCGTTTATATTTGTGTCCTAACGTTGTGATTACTCGACATCCACAACGTAATTAAAAAGGCACTTGCGAAGGAATACGACAGTGTATTATTGCAGCAATCAAAATTCAAAAATCGAGCGAGTACAAAAAGTATCAATTGTTAAGATGCAAGATTTAGAGTAATAAACAAATCGAAGTACAATTACACAATGAAAGTATATTGCGATGATGAGTAATAAAACGGGTCACTACAGAGGTACCCTTACGTACATCTTCCTCTTTAACTGAAAGAAATTCAATTCTGTTGATACTGATCCAACAGACATTTACAGAAGTATTTCATTATTTGATATTCTCCTTGGCAAATTAACGTATTGGTCTTTGCAGTATAGTTGTGCAGGACTCGGTATTTGATTATGATGCTTCTAAAACAAGAGCAAGGAAACAGAGTAAGCCCGGAAGTCAATATTCAATATACTGAAACTATCACGCGTGGAAAATAGGAGGTAATACCAGGAGTTCATTTTATTCTTCTGGATAAAACAAACCAATCCAAGGGACTAGGGAGGTTGTGAAAGAGAGGAACAAACGTCACTTTTGGCAATCACGGTAAACAGAACGACGAAAGACGACGAGAACTAGGATCATTTACTTTATTGCTGTGGGTTGAGGAAAACCCAACAACTTATTGTGAGCTTTTGACAACCAGCTTTTATCAAGCACGGTAAAACTGCCACAATGATAAACAAAGGTTCCATGGTGAGACTACCACTCACTATATGGTCAAACCTCTGGAAGCCTGAGGTGCTTTTTCTCCAATCAGCTCTATTTCAAATGCATTGCCTTTAGTCGTTAATAATCAGCTGCCTGTAAAAAAACCTTCATTTACCCTAATTCCAGTCAAACTCTAGGAGTTTGGAAATAGGTAATTCCTTGTTAATTTTTTTATTAGATATACCATACAATGAAACAGTATTATTTTTTGGATGATATCTCAAACAAATTGATCGTTTTACAAACAAGTTTCGAAGTTTTTCACTTACCGTAATTACGATCATGAACAATAAATTTTGTCGGAAACGTCATCCAGAAAATTATACTATTCCACTTCGCAATATGCCCGGTTAAAAACCTGACTTTCACTGGCATTATTTTCTATGTTTGTTCCACTATATTATGCCATACAGAGTGAATAGCTGGAGAAGGGATCATAACAACATGATGTTTGACAGCGAAAATATAACAAACCTCTAATTACACTCGAAATTACGGAAATTATATCATTTGGTTGGGCACATTGCCCGCGCTGAAGTAAACTGAAGATGAGTATTCGTTCAACCACCATCAAGAGATGTGGGCAAAAAAATAAATTCATTTATTCGCGCGCGCTTCGAATACGATGTGCATTTTCCTCTCTAACAGGAAATTTCCACTTTTGTGAATTATTCGTTTGAGAAACCTGATCTTCCTGTCCGGCGAATTTTATTCAACCATTTCTTCTTCACCAAGCCTGTGTGTGGCACTTCCAGCTGTCTTGAACTACTGTCAAGGCTCCAGGTGCTACTCCTCCTCACACTTTCAAATATACAGGACTTGTTGGTCTGTTACGTGATTGCTGTGAAGCCGAATAACCCGAAAGTTACAGGTAAAGTCAAAAGCTTTTACTTATATACTTCATCTTTCTGTTCTGTGCTTTCTATTGTCTTTTGCTGTCAGTCTATTGGACAAAATAACTCCACTGTCTCTTATTATTTAATCATCAGTACTAATTTAGGAGTAATATGACGATAGATTCTCACCCTAAGATAAGTAATGGGACACCATACTCCGTAGTCACCAGGGCTTCAGTCAAATTAGGCAAACAGGTGAAGGCGATGGACTCTCCCATACCGGTCTTGAAGACCAGGGCAAACATTCCCTGCTCGGACAGATTGCCCATGTCGCCACAGTCCTACAGTGAAACTGTGCAAAGTCAACCAAGTGGATGTAGCTCCATCCCTGTTAGCACGACTAGGTTAACAGAGCCGAGTGGTAAAACTGCACTAAGTGAGAATAGTATAACACCCATCTCCATAGTAGGCCTTGAAACAAACAGGAAGGCCGAAAAGAAACGTTCAAGACGTCGCAAGACGACAAAAACGTTCCTCAAAAAGGCAGACGATTGCAAGGTCTGCGATTCTGTTGTCGAACAAGCAGACTCTGCCTTCGAATGCAACTTTTGCAAGCAATGGGTACATTGTAGATGCGACACCGGGGTACCAAAAGTATATTATGATTTTATGCGTAAGAACCCATGTCCATGGTTCTGGTACATATGCCCAAGTTACGGTCCTGATGCAGCCCCGTGTAGTTCTTTGAAAGCTAAAGATGGCGTAGAGGTATCAGGGAAAAACGTGAAACGTTCTACTCCCACCAACTCGGAAAACAGTACAATTGCACGTAAATCGGGGATACCAAAATCCACACCGGTTAAACTTGCAATTCTTGCCATAACCGCTCCAGACACAGAGGCTGAAGCACCAAGGGTATCTGTCACTGGAAAAAGACCCTTATCGTCTGCCAGTAATAGTGGCCACGGCACTAAGACACACAATAATATCCAGTCGCACCAGACGAAACAAAACGGTCTTAAAGGGGATGACAAATGTGCGAGGCCCGAACCTAAATCCACGGTTAGTAGATCAAACTGCGTAATCCTCTTTAATGTACCAGACTGTAGTAGTAGTCTGCTGTAAAACAGGGCCCTGTTTGATCAGGAACAGTGGTCCAACTTGTGTAGCACACTAGGTCTGGACATCCAACCAGTAAAACTATGTAGATTGTATAGGGACACTGCTGCTCTTCAAGGCAAACCATCCCCACTGAGGGTAACACTGTGCTCTACCGAGGATGTCGAAAAAGTTTTACTGACTTCTCAAGTCCTTTCTATAGGGAGGACCTGCAATATACGTGTTAGGCCAGACAGGCTATGGAAGGAAAGACAGAGGGTGAGGGAGTCGCCAGAGCTTATTCCTTCTGCCTCCATGGTTGTTCACGGCATTCCCGAACTGGTAACTGGGAACGCTTGCGAGAAGCACTGTCACGATGTACAGCAATGGAGATGGTTGGCATCCCAGATGGCTCTGGGAAGTTCAGGGGCTGTCTCTATTTATAGACTGCCTCGATCCACTCACCTCATGTCAATTAACACGCCACGCCTGTTAGCTGTCAAGCTCAGCTCCCGAGACCAGCTGACTACTGCTCTCCAGAAATGGTACGAGACCAAGGACAAGGTCAGCAGATACATTCGCTGCTGTGAGAGCCGGCCTGGTATCCATAGGAGAGAACAAAGCGTTGTCAAAGTAAATCCACAATGCTTAGTCACACTACAGTGGTGCAGCACGGACAATGATAGCCATTGTCATCCCAGTGCTCCGAATGAACTAGAAGAAAAAAACGCCTACAGGCCGGTTCCTGGGGAATCGGCAAGCTAGTTCGTAGGATGACTCCTCAACCGACAGTCCACATCACGTCAACCACTCCCCAATACGGGGACGTGGTGAGACTGACTACCAGTTGCCTGTACAGTAATGTGAGGGGGCTAAGAGGCAAAGTAGCTGAAGTTAGATACCTACGATCACAGCTGAACTCCAAAATCATAATACTGACGGAAACCTGGCTAACCCCTACGGTGACAGACAGCGAAGTCAGTATAAATGATATGGTCCTAGTAAGACGAGATAGGGACCTGAAAGAAGGAGTCCGAGTCGTCATGTACGTCGACAAACAGCTCAGATGTGTTCACGCAATGGACCCCCAACCCATTGAGCACGCTGACTTCATATGGTGCCATTTCACCGTTAGGTACTGCAAATATCTAGTGGGCAGCATTTATCGATCACCTTCATGTGGAGCAGACCACAACCAGGTACTGCTAAATACAATTTCAGCGACACAAGACATGGGTTATGATCAAATTGTCATAGCTGGCGACTTCACTGCCTCATCTCTTAACTTGATTTCGGGATACGCCCATGATAGATTTGATCGAAATCTGCTGCATACCATCAGGAAGGCTGGATTCACTGAAAATTTCAGAATGGATACTAGATGGGGTCCAGATGGGAAGTCTTCTAGACTGGATTATGTGCTCATTAGTGACCAGCTACTAGTGGAACTAGTAGTCACTAGGTAGTAGTGACCACGCGGTCATAGTATTCGACATAGTCCTCCGCGAGCGTTTACAGTGGGACAATACACAGCCCTATCTGTGTTATAACAAAGCCAATTACACCGAAATGCGAAGACTTTTGTCTGAAGCAAATTGGCCTAAAAAATGGACAGAGCTAACAGTAGAAGAACACTGGGGAGTGGAAAAGGAGATTATTCACCAGGCAGTCTCAGACACTGTTCCTTTAGTCACACCAAAAGCTAGAAAGCAACGTTTATGGCTAAAAAGGGGGACACAACGCCTTCTACAGGCGAAGCGAAAAGCCTGGTTTGCGTGGCGAGTATCGAAGAGTCAACCCGAACATGAAGTGTACCTAGAACTCAGGAATCGATGTAACATACGAGTCTGGAGTGATAGAAGGACATTTCAGAGAAACGTCGCCAATAAGCTTCTCGTGAACCCCAAAAGCCTATCCAGGTTTATGTCTGAAAGAAAACCGACCAACTAGGGAGCATGCAATCTTGTGGGTTCTGATGGGAAATCTCTTACTAGTCTTGAAATTGCAGAGACATTCAGTCTAGCCTTTCACAGGCAACCAAACAGTAACGAGGATATTACCCCCACAAAACATCAAGATTACAATGCAAAACCAACGCGCGAAAACCTGCTGGGTTCATTTCAAATTACCCCGGCTATCATACTCGTTAAATTGGGAAAGTTGACTTCGGGAAAGTCTTCAGGTTGTGATGACATCAGACTATCCCTCCTGAAGCAGTGTTCAGAAAGTCTCTGCCAACCCCTAAGTGATCTGTTTCAACACTCCTTTGATGTAGGGAAACTTCCATGTGAATGGAAACGAGCCATCCTATCCCCTATGTTCAAGAGTAATGACCGGTAGAATGCGACCAGTTACAGACCAGTTGCGCTACTCCCAGTGATATCGAAGATATTGGAAAGTCTCATTGACGACCACATGAGAAAATCCTTCGACGGGACTAACCTACTCCATGAAGCAGAGCACGGTTTCAGGAGGGGAAGTTCCTGCGTGATGAATCTTCTACTAGCTTGGAACGATTGGACACTATCCTGGGACGTAAAGGTACCAGTCCATGTGATCTTTGTCGACTTATATATATATTTCCTATCTATGTGGGACGCACCAGTTGTACTTTGCGAAAGCATTCGACACAGTTCACCATGGTCTGCTCCTTCACAAAATAAGCAAGGCGGGTGTTTGGTTACTTAGGCAAGAGAGAATTCTCCACCAAAGTCAACTGCATCCGATCATCTTGGCACACCTCGGCATCAGGGGTTCCTCACGGTTTCTATCAACGACCTACCCTTTCAACTGAACTGCTCTGCGCTTCTTTGCGCAGACGACGTAAAGACTTGGAGAGCAATAAACTCATCGGAAGACTCAGACAGATTGCAGGCTGACCTGCAAACTCTGGGAGACTGGGCTTTGGCTAACGGAATGCCTTTCGACCTAAAGAAGTGCAAAGTATTGCAACTTCATTCCGGTAGGTCACAGAGTGTATATTTCACCCTTAATGGCCATCAAAGCGCGATCTTGGTCTTATTCTAACAGAAAAGCTAGACACCAGTGGAAATTACACGAGGGACGTAGCCAAAGCTTACGCAACTTTACACTTTATGCATAGGCAGCTGGGAGCTCTTACTCCCGAACTATATTTAAGGTTGTATATAAAATCATCCTGCCATTAAGTGATTATAGGCTTCCACGAGGTAACCCGCTAAGGATAGCACACCAGAGACCAAAGACTCGAGTGCGTTCACATTTCTTTTCACTTAGAGTTTGCCGTCTCTGGAACGCTTTACCGGTGTCCGTGACTACAGTGCCATCTGTGGAGACTTTTAAGCGGAAGCTGGACAATCATGCAGAAGTGCAAGGTTTGTGTCTCAATGGCTTATCCTCTTAAAATTTGAAACCACACTGTCAGTGGATAAGCATACAAGCTAAATCCCCACGGCCCGTTCTGTCTTCTCTCACTTTACCGTCTACTCTATCTTTTCTCTGATCACGTTTATTATTTGACTTATCTGAACCTATATTATCTACACTACAACCCATTATTATTACTATTCTACTCTAATGACTACACCGAATGACCAACGGGAGTTAGGTCAAACTCCATTCATGGCAGCAACCGAGTCCTAACATACTGCACACTACAAACCACATCTTGACCAATCCTCGCACCATTCCTCTTGGAGACTAACGCGCGCGCTTTGAAAAAGGAGAGTGGCATTTTTATGTTGTGAAGTAAATTCTGCTTTTGTGGTTTAAACCACATCAGAAGCTTTTTAGTTCACTTTAACTGATTTATTTAGTTGAAGTGTTCTCCATATTACTCACAGTTTGTGTTTTGTTTGGTATTTACGCTTTTTTTCGCGTATATACATTTGTGTATTTGCTTGGTATAAACCTCACAGTTTTCACATACATATATTTGTGTTGTTGAAACAAATTAGCGCTATGGGTCCGAATAACAATTGTGGACGACCGGACTGCCACTTTCCGGTGGATGATGGTATGCAGTGTGACAACTGCAGCCAATGGTTCCACAAGGTTTGCACTGGTTTGTCACCAGTAGCCTATAAGAGATGTTGCATGCCATCATCTCCTTGGCTGTGCAAATTTTGCAGCAACCCGTTGGATGTCCTCATCCAAGAGGCAGTGGGACTCCTGATGTCAAAGAAACTGACTAAAAACGTAATCGAGAAGCCTGTACCAGAAATCATAGCCAAAAATGGCGGTTCAGGACACAATTTTAAAACTGAAGGTGTATCGCCACCTGGAGCTCAGGAGGCGAAAGAGGCACAGAGTGCCCAAATGTCTGTTGCGACAAAGCGCAAACGACAAAGGAAATCTAAAAGGGCAAGTAGTGCCAGCATGGCAACGGCAGCCTGTGAAATGGCCACCCCAAAGCGCAGCGTGTCTAGTGCACGAATGGCCTCTAGTCGCGGCGAAAACAAAGTGGAAGAAACTGAATCCACTTGGCTGGTGCCGACAGGTAAGAAGCAAAATAAACGAAGGAAAGAAACAGCAACCGAGTTCACCAACAAGGTCTCGACGGCTGTTAATACCAGCCAAACTCAGAAACCCACGGACTCTAGTTACAGTGTTATCATCTGGAATTTGGAGGAATCCAAGAACACAGATCCAGCTGCCCGACATGCAGATGATCTGAAGGCGGTTAGCTCCATAATCCGGGAAATACTTCCTGAAAAAACAATTGGAGTTCACGTAAGAAAAGCCATCAGGATCGGAAAACGAAACCCTGATGCTACGGAAACTTTTCGACGACTACTTAAGAGAGTTTTAGGGAACGAAACAGAGAAAAGCACCATTCTCAACAACGCGTTCAAAGTTAACGATAAAAGTTTAAAAATAAGGCCTGATTGGCCTTTAGAAGATAGAATCAAAAGAAGAGAAGCTGTGGCTGAACTAAAAGCCAGGCTAGGGAAAGGTGAAAAAGACCTCAAGGAGAATTATCTGAAAGACTACAACCTGATGTGATTGCTATCACTGAAACATGGTTGTTAGTGGGTGTAGACTTAACTCTACTCACACCTGAGTACATCTGCATTCGAGCAGATATCTGCGTTCGAGCAGATAGAGTAAGTAGTCGGAAAGGTGGTGGGGTTGCTGCATACATCCACGATGACACAGGGATTAGGTCAACGTTGTCAGCGGCACCAGTGAGGCTGCAAGTTGCGTTACTAATCTGAGCAAAGGCACTTTGACGATCGGAGTTATTTACAGAAGTCCTGCTAGCCAAGCTGATGACTTCGTTCTAAATCACTTGAGGGCGTGGGGTAGTAGAAATAGGTGTGTGGTTGTTGGCGACTTTAATGCTCCCCACATTAACTGGGGGGAACCAAAATCCACTAGTTTGTATACCTGTTTCAATAGGGAATTCACACTGACAGTGCACTCGCGCAACATATGCATGCACCAACACGGTATCACCCGGAACATGATCTATCTACTCTAGACTTGGTATTAACACACCAGAAGGAGGACGTTGGTAACATTAGGTGCCTTCCGCCGCTTGGCAGCAGTGACCAAATAGTCATTTATTTTACGTTTAAGATTCATTCTCTCATAAACAGGTCAAAATCTGCTCCAAACATTTGGAAAGCGGATATACAAAGAATCCGGAACCCAGCAGCTGCAGTTGACTGGTCAGTAGCTAATAATAATAATTTACTTTATTCCAAAAACAGTACTTATAATAGAGAAGGCAATTCTTAGCATTTGTCACAATATTGCATCTGATTTACTCAAAGTGCATATAAAATTAAAAATTAAATCAAAAATTAATCCGAGGCATTTGTCCACATTTACGACATAATTGTTAGATATAATAATAATAAATACTCATAACAATGAGTTTGTTTCAAACGGTATTGTCGATTCAGTTTGGAAACTTTAGCATGTTATGGATAACTGGGTCTAATGTTCTGTTGATATGGTATAGTGAGGTGAAATGCAAAGTTAACAGTCATAATACAGCTTAAAATTATGTCCACACTTATGAAAAATAAAATAAACAAAACGAAAAAATTGAGAGGATTATAAATATAAGAAATACAATAGCAATAAAGTATGATGCTTTAAGGTTGAAGGAAATGGTCTATTTAGTGGTGCTAAGAAGGTTAGTTAGTTCATTTCTGACACTATTTTCATCACATAAAGTACGTGCTAAATATGGTATAGTGGAATTTTTATACTTAGACGTACGTGCATAAAGTCTTCTGAAAAGACTTCTTGTTTTACCTGAGGAGACACAAGGTTGGAGTTGCTGGTAGAGTGGGTGCTCAGAGTCTGACAAAATTCCTCTAGCGAATCTGTTGCATGACATCAAATGCCTATCGGTGACAATGCCAACGATATGGCCCAATGGGATACCAGTCGAACTGTCGAGGAAGCGTGGGTAGGATTTAGAAATACACTAGATTGTGTCACTTCACCTTTTATACCTTGGTACACTCCTCGAAAGCTCTCGCACAAGCCACCTTGGATTACTAGTGAAATAAGGAGGCCCTTAAGACAGAGAAAGAACTTATGGGACCAATTTATTATGACAGGAAGGGAAAGTTTCCAGAAAGACTACCGAAAAATTCGAAATCTCTGTAATTATGCGATTAACACGAGTCGTATAGAATATGAGAGACGACTTGTACTAGATAGTGTCCATTACCCAAAAAGGCTCTTCTCGTATATTAAACGTAGGACTAAAACTAGCAATGGCATACCGTCACTCATTAGCATTAGTAGAGAAACGGCTGAGTCAGACGAAGGAAAGGCTGAAAACCTCTCTGAATACTTCTGTGACGTCTTCGCGTCTGATAGTACCACCCAGGGATATGGCGAGGTCACTGCCATCGCTACTTAGATGCCCTCAATTGTGGTAGAGCACACAAAAGTCCTCAAACTACTGTCTAAACTGAAGCCAGGTAAATTACCTGGGCCTGATGGACTTCACCCTAAACTGTTAATTTCCTTGGCGGATATAATATATATTCCGCTTGCAGAGATTTTCCAGAAGTCTTATACGTCGTACTCCCTAGGAGACACAGAACTACCTGATGTTAACGAACAGAAGGACCTAGGAATCATTGTCAGCAGTGATTTGAAAACAACTGCAAATTGCAATGCAGCCGCAGCTAAGGCTTTTCGAATGCTATGGGCACTCCGAAGGGCTTTCAAACGATTAGATGAGGGCATGTTCCAAATACTCTACGCAACATATGTCAGGCCTCATCTAGAATACTGCGTACAAGCGGCGGGTCCATGCTTCAAAAAGGAGGCATATCTCCTGGAAAGAGTACAGAGAGTAGGAACGAAATTAGTTAGTGGTATCTCACACCTTCCTTATGATTAGAGGATGGAGCATTTAAAACTCTTTCCGTTATCATACCGAAGGAAGAGAGGCGAGTTAATTTTAGCATACCGTATACTTAAGGATGATTTAGGAACTGACCTTTATAAACTTTTCTCTCCTTCTAGGATACATTTACGGGGTCACCGCAAAAAGGTGCTCAAACCGAGGACGATTAAAATACGTGCAGAATTTAGATTCTCTCACAGAGTGGTCAACGACTGGAACTCCTTACCTGATTCAGTAGTAACGGCTTCATCGGTGAACGCTTTCAAAGAGAAGTTAGATCTCTGCAGAGATATATTTTGCAAGGATTAACACAGGCCACAAGAGCCTTCTATCCTTATCAACTGAATCTGAATCTGAGTCTACCAGAGCTTAAGCAGTCGAGTGGCGGGACTTACTACGCAGAAGTTCACCGAAGATCTGGAACCTCTACCTTACAATCAAGAAGCGAGCTCAAAGAAATCACTGGTTTATACTAGCTCGTAATCAGGATATTGGATAGTAGTGAAAACGTTGGATATTGAACTGCCGTGACCTTTGTTTAACCTTGGGGCGAGTATCAAGTATGTTGGCCAGCTTAAGAAAGTTGGAAAGGAAGGGAAACCACTGAACACTAGTATGCAGTACTTAGTTGGGCTTTTGAAAAATTACCGGGTGAAGTTGAAATCACTTAATCGGCATTATTATATGAATAATTTAATAGAACAATAAATTCACTGACTATTATAATAGTCCGTTATATATATGGGGCCGTACCTAAATAAAAAATTTTGGGGTCTTCCATGGACATTATTAGGTAACTAATTTGATATAATTGGTAATACGGGAAAACTATGAGGAGTTTGTTTAAACACAGGAAGTACCTAAGAAGTCACTCATGTGCGTACAGTTGGTGATTACACGAATGTATACGTTCGTGTTGAAAAAAGTCCTTAGTTTTTCTCCCTTGTTGATTACTCAACTTGGTTTGTGATTTACTGCTTCACCCCAGCGTATTCCAAACCATAGTTAGGCACTGGTATGCAAAAACCCCGTAAATGTCTTATTTTCCAAGACTGGAAAACGCAACAGTAAATCCCATGCATGTAGAGATATGACGTTAGTCTTCAATTGAAAATGTCAGTGGATGGTTCTGAGGGTAGTTTTAATCTGGTGAATGGGTCTTTATTACTGCAACAATGATGTGGTTCTATAATCTCTTCACTATTGTATATTAACCTTGCAAATTGATTTCACTCTTCCCATAGAAGTGGTTACCCATTCTCGGTCACTAACTGTTGGATGTTTAGACATTTATAAAAATCTATCTCGTCTTCATAATCACTGGACCTCTAAATATGCTTCAAATTCTACGTGGCTACGAGTTAGCAGTTTGTCGAGAAAGATAATGCCTCCACATTCGCAGCACATCTCTCGGTCATCTCAGTCGACACAACTTCACAACCTTACCGATAAACCTTCAGTCCTTAAGTAATGCCCTACATCTAGCTCCGTTATTATTGACCGTGTTATATAGCGTGAGACAGGAAACTCAATGAAACGCTTATTTCCCCATGTCTTCCACTTTCAGTAGACATATATCATCTGTTATACACGCGACATACTGCTGCACAACGTACATGCCTGCACCAAGCATGATGAATGTTGAGAGATACTCAACCAAAGTTTTGTATCCGTGCTGAGATATACTCAGAAACTAGCCCCTTAGGTCCGGTGCCCTATCTCAAATGAGTAAGCGGGTAGGCACATTCAACAAATTATCTTCTATGCCTGTCCAGTAGTAAACGTACACTAACTGGCGTGCTTTCGCACTCATCGCAAGTGTTCCAGAAGGAAAAGCAGTCTTCCACCCATCGTTTTAATGGTCAATTTATGGCTAGGTTGTTTAGCTGTACCTTTTATTGTCTTGTCTAGCTGTGGATCATCTTTTGAGGCTTCTAAACACTGTATCACAGGTTTCAATTCCTCTGCACCTACTGAGGTTTAGGTTGCTAGGTAGTGTTGGTGGCTGCCATACAGTAGTTATGGCACATTACAAACACCGTGGAAAGGCAATTTGTTGTTAAATAGCATCGCTGCCTTGATTTTGGCGGTCGTCCAGTGAGTTAATGCCTCCTTATGTTTAAAATTGGTGCTTTTTAGGAACAGGCAGTCATCAAGGCAGGCTTATAAAAGATGGTTACCGATGTAATTATTCAGCATGCGATTCTTTAGATACCTCAATATACTTTTCGGACTGACTCAAATGCAACTGACCGTAAGAATCTTCTGCTAGGATGACTATATCTGCGAAATATCCGACTTACCGGATATATGTTGCTGCCACTACACTTGTCCACTCATAGTACCACTTCGTCCACAGGCCTTTATCATAGCATATACAAGTCGCACTGAGATGGTAACTGCTTTCAATCTAACCGCTATAAAAACGACCTTTCTGTCATGGTAGGATCAGCGGGAATATGCAACCTATCGTCGTTAACCGTAAAGTCATGCTTGATGCATGTAACGACATGATAGCCTGATTCGATAACTTTTGATTGATTTATTTCCAGAAGATCTTCACGGTCATACAATCAATCAGATATTGCTTATTAATTTATGGTTTGCATTTCCGTGGATGTGTAAACAATATATATATATGCTCTTTTTGCAATAATAAAGTTGTCATTGTCACAGTTAAATCTGGATTTTGCCTCCACCTCAGTGTGGGGAATATTTTCCAGGTTGTCAGTTGGTTGTAGTGTTGCAACTGGAAGCTCATTGTGGTGAAGTTAGACGACAACCACAAAAACAGTATACCTTCTTAGACCATTGTAATATTAACATCCGACCATCACGTAAAGGTAGCAGCAATTTGTTGACCGGAATAGCAACAGAACAATACCAAAGTTGATTTGTAATGGTGGATACCGTTCTGTCTTGGAACGTGTAGAAACAGTCTTATCTTCACTATCATCCACCAGAGCTGTTCGAAATCTTGTGAAAATCCTATGTCCAGTCATGTGGCGAAGACTCCATTCCTTTAGAAGAGTCAGTGGTAATCAAAATGGGAGCGCTATGCGTTAGGGTGAACTGTTTTGAATGTGTAGGCCTCTTTTCCGTAGTCAGTCGCCTTGCTGGTCTAAGTATAATTAGCCGAGGGATGATTCCCGGTAACACAACGGTGATGACCCTGCCAATGCTAGTTGAAAATAGGCTATAATCTCCCCAGAATACAATGTACATTATATGACCTAGCATCCAGTTGCGATGGTCTACTAGAACGACTCAACTTCAAGAGTGTACATCTGACACGTGCGTTCGAGTATCTAATTAGCACATTACCACTTAGGGAATCATTTCGATTGGAAAAAGTAAACGAGTTGTCAGCCAGTGATGCTACAGGGTCCTCAGGTAAGCAAATATATGGCGAAGTAATTCAAGGCACTTTGCCAGGAGTTTCTGAAATGCATTCGTGAAACTCTCTAGGCAAATTTGAACAAGGAAAGAAGAAACATTGGCGCAGAATAATCTGGATCCATTTTATTTCGTTGGTTCTCATCAGAGATGTTTCTTCTTTCCTTGTTCAAATTTATAAAAGGGAATCATTGTATGAAATTCTCTAGGCGAAGCCTGCTAGATGTTAGATTCGCACCAAAATGCAGTCTTTTTGGAAGCGACTGTTTTCGACAGATAAGCGATGACCCTGTAGTGAACGAGTGAGGTTTTTGTGGGCAACAGTACCGTCGATCTTAACTTATTCTACCTTAAGTTTTTATTGCAGCTGTAGGTTATCGTTTTAAAAGCTATTGAGGTCAATTCCTCAAAGTTTGTTAACTCGTGAATAATATGTAAGTTATCCTTTGTGCTTCTTACCCTAAAGGTGCGATCCTATCTGCTGCCTACGAATTACCGTATACTTCAGGATGCATATTTCTGTTTGGAGTCCTATTCTTTCAATCCTACGCAAATCATCCAGCTGTCGTAGTTTAAACCTAGTTCGGCACTTTGAACCAGAAGTAAGTTTGAGGGAATCAGTTTTGGCGATGATAAGTAGGAATTTCTAAATTAGTGTCAGTGGTAAGACCCCTTCACTCCACAGTAGGTTTGACATAACAAAACGATAGGGTGTTATTTAATAATCGTTGCTTTCAGTAAGAACCAAGGTGACGGAAACTGGAATTGACGTTTCACACATCAGTCAATAATACTGTGCCAAACCAAATAAATTAGTTAATTACAGAGTTATATGGCCCCACATTACCACAGTATTATTCTTACCTTAAAACCGATTAAGTGTATTAGATTCTTGATGTTACTGATATCTAGTTCTTCAGTAGCAACAACAGTCAAATAGGTATAACTACCAAAATAATATGGACGACAAGATTATCAGTGTGAAACTTTACAAAGTAATAAAATTGAAAATGTGAATCCACTGTCATCCAATTCTTTGGATTCCTGATATCAGCAGGATAAACAAGCATAGCTTGTATAAGCGAGTAAGGGTTAAATCTGTTCAGAATATCATGAAGCATACACTGCACTCTCAAATTCAAGTTAGCTAAACTTCCAAAGTAGTGTGTCAAGGATAATTCGTCCATTTGTTCGAGAAACTAAGAAAATAATTGCTAGTAGAACTCAATTACGACTAACTTTACATTTTACATTAGTGACCTCGTAAATGTTTTCTCTGAAAAGGTTCCAAGAATCCAAGCTGAGGATAGAATAGCATTGGCTAAAAATACGTAATCTCAGAGATATATCGTGTTTTAAGGTGTACTATATTAGACTAAGTTTCTCAATTCCGGATGCAGTCAATGTCACCAAGGCATTCGAAACTTCCGCTTCTAAGCTGTAGGCGGTAGTATGAACTTTGAGGTTGACAAGCGTCGGTTTTTATTGTTTTCTAATATTTATTGTATTGTAATGAGCTCGAAAAGCAATATTTTTGATACTAAGCCATTGAATTACCTCGTACTAACTAATGATTCTGGATGAAATGCAGGAGTCAACCCATGCTTATAGATATATATTGTTCATAACTTTTCCTTATTCATGTAATTTCAGAAGCTCAATGGAGTTGGCAATAATTACAGAAACAATCGTCTTCCAAAGTCGTATGAAAGGATGATGCAACCCATTTTTCATAGACTTGGTCCACCAAACTTTTTCCGCTCAAAAATGAACACTATTTTACTTTCTCGCAGAGAAAGAAAAATGTCAGAATCCGTTAGAATGTCTACTCCAGAAGGTCGAGCACTGGTTTTTAAAAGGCTTATTGACAGAAGACGATATCTATGGCCGCATGCTTAATGGACCACCATTTGATAGTAGTTTCATTGAAAAATCTTCCTGTGAACCCTGATCAAACTCTTTGGCTTTGTTATTATCAAAAAATATAAATTACTTATTGAAATGTTATTAAACGAAACTTGCTTAGTGTTGTTGTTAGTACAATTTAGCACTCAGTGTTAATCAATAATCTGACTCTGTTAATCTGAAAGCGGCTTGATGTCAACAGAGAAATTCGATACTCATTCTTATAAGAGAAACAACTGGCATTATCGCCTCGTTTGTATTTAAATAGTGACAGTCTCTTTAAGACAGAAATTTGCAGATATTTAAACATTCTAATAACTTCGACAGTTTCTATAACACTATCAGCTGTTAAATACTGTCCCTTAACCATCTTTCGGTCAAGTGGTTAATGGCGATAATAACATTAAAGTTATAGGTAAAATACTCCTAAGAATGATTTAGCAAGATCCATGTTACTTAGAAAAATATGTGAACTACTGTGCTACAAATGAAAACAGTGCAATATTTTACTACTGAACTTGGATTAAATAGTAAGCATAATTATACAGACTGTTTTTTTATTTTTCAAAGTTCTCTGAAGACTTTGTATTATGAAACGAGTTTTGAATTACGCGACGAAACGTTAAATTAGGTCTTGACAATAATAAGTAACAGTGTGCAACTACTTTTTCATAACAGACAATTATCCAGGAATAACGGTTTCACGATGAATGTTCGATTAAGCTTTTATTGTTTTTAAAAAAAACCAATAACCAGTTATCATTGTGTAAACAAGAAGTATAACAGAAAATCAGTTTCCAAAGAAAAGAGTTTGAAATGGACGTGCATCTCAACAATTGCCAGTATATCTGATGAGAGATTTATTTGGGTTCTTGTGAGAAATGTGATTCTATTGTATAGAAATTATCCTTTACGCCTTCCATGGTTTTCAAAACGTTATTTTTTAGCTGAAATGAAGTAGAAATTATAAAACAATACTTACTTCTGCTAAAAGTTTAGTGTAAGAAGCTAAGTTCGCTTCTACATTTTTCTGGCTTGATTCAATGTTACCAAGAGACTGGCTGAATTGAGAAGCTGAATAGACAAAGGAAAAACATTCGATTTAGACAGTAGTTGAATCTGACAGTTAATTAATGGGTAGAATCTGAGCGCTTACACTCATTTTCGCACTACACTCTTGCTGGATAAAGATAACTGGATAACACTAAAGATAAACATCTATAATAATGGATTCGTGCTAACGGGTATAACTGATCTCTTCTTAGACTCTGTCAAGCGTTTATAGCAGGTTAGGTGGAAAAAATCCGACGAAGTAAGGTAGAAACACTATACTACTCACTCGAAGTTTTCTGTAAAAGCTAGTAACATCTTTATGTATATTCATATATTTTGGACTGGTAGTTTTGGAATCAGGAATTTGACCAGCTTGTTATGAAAAGACATAATCACAACCCGCACTGATACGTTAACTAGGAGGATTCATATTAGCTTCTTTATTGCTTGAGCACGTAGCCAGTCATGCACTGCACTATAGCCCAACTGCGGTAAGTTGTGATTCGCAGATAAGTGCTGCTGACTACACTCTATCGACACTGCATGCAACCTATTCCTAGTATAATCACCACTGGTATGTAGTTGATTGAGTATTTGGTTACTTAGGTGTTCCTGTGGTATGATAGTTTTCACCTAATCGGTTGCGCTTATTGTCTAGTCAAATATATCTTAAACCTTTTTGTATCTGGACGGTTAAAGGGCTCTATTTGAACCACATAAGATGGTCTACTTTTTATATGATGGAAAAAAATCCGCTCTAAACAAGGATTTTAACCAAAGACTATTCTATTAAGCTGAATAATGTTTAGAAATGTTAAAGTAATTAGGCAAGTTAAAGAATATCTGAGACTAAATTACAGAACCAACTAACAGATTTGCAGGTGTCATAATCCTATGAATGCATCCATGAATCTTCCTAATTAGTACTTACTATCTAAAAAATGTGTTTTATTAATAATAGAACGAAAAATGATAGTTACCACAAAGAGAAAGCAGAACCACCAGTAAGCTTCACAGCCCTGCTTACCTTCCTCATGTAGAGATTTTAGTTTACTAAGACGTTCCACTATCATTGGCAGACTGTCAGCCACGTCATTCCACTTTTTCACGAGTTCATACAGTTCTGCTATCTAAAAGTGAACAATAAGTAAACACACGTTCAGGGTGAAAATTTCTAAATCGAATCATTGATATTCAATATTCATGTTAATAATCAACAAAATCAATCCTTGGGGTCATATACTGAAGTAACTGAATGAGGGTAATTTTCTTTGGCCAGTAACAATGTGTAATCTTCAGATTTTGTCAGAACGCCGTCAATATAACTATACTTAGCAGTCTTCGATGATAGGATACCAAGACTCGAACTTTTTAATGTAGATAAACGTGCGGATCTTTTTAAAATAATATTGGAGCATGCATACTAGCTACTACGATGATTGCGGCAATTTTTACACGTACACTTCTTTCATAAGTAAACATTATTATAAGTTTTCTTGATCAACTAACTCAGATGTTGCCTTCCGGTTAGGGAATGTAGACTTATGTCAGGCACCGAATGGTGCGCCTGTGTTTTCGATCTTTCTGAACAAAACTCTAAGTTTCCATACTTGATATGTGGAAACAGTAGATAGAAACTGAAGTAGCACGGTTAGATTTTACAGTGAACTGCAAGACAGGAGAAAAGGTGAGACAAAAGAAGAGTGCTATATTATAGTCAATAAGATGAAGGCATGTATTGATCCCACTTGAGCCTCAACAAGCCATTTAACTGTATGCAAACGGAATGCAACTTCGTAAATTCTTGGTTAGTGTCTTCTATTGACTTCCAACTTACTCTTACATCGACTAACACAACACTGATAAAAACGGCAGAGTGTACTGCTAAAATGAAAAGCATTTATGGGGGCTTGCTTGTTTCCAACCACAAAAGTGATTGAAAATCCTAATATTAGTAATTCATTATTTACTCGAAACATTGATAAACAACCAAAGAGAAGACATAATTAGTGTTACTTCAACGGATACTCTGCTAACTTCGTGACCCATGAGTACTATCTTGATATCGTGCTCAAGCTTGCTTGTCAAAGCTAGCTGTAGCGAACATTATCCGGAAAATTCCTTTAGACTAATGGCATTTATCAGAAGTTGTTTATTTTGCTGCAAAAAGTAGAGCGTTATGAAATAGTCACATTAGCAGATTTTCGCTACTTTGTTTGAACTGGCTGGTAACGACAAGCTTATAACTTGATAAGGAAAGAAGCTGCTCAAACGTAAAATGATCAGAGTCCTTAATACCGACTATGAACTCATGTAGGCAACAAAATGAAAGGACTGGAAGAAACACCAGCAATTGGTAATACCCATCAACTACTTAGACCCACACAGGAAGCAAGCTCTAAATTTTTGGTGACAAAGGAAATGGTTTCCGAGATAGGTACAGATTAAATGACCTACTAGAAAAAGTATCTGGATCGTTTAGCAGAGCGCTTTGGAAAAACAGTTCAAATGACTTACACTGTTGCACTTCTGTTGTGCGGTGTGCTACTGACATGATTTACCAGTAGTATATAAAGAGACGTCTATGCACCCAAATACATCAAGTAGCGGAGATATGGATTTGTTTGCAAAAAGTGAACTCGTATTATGGCGAAACATAGGAGACACGAAAAGAAGACAGAAACGCAGTACGAAGAGCAGAAGTAGCACCACACGAAAGATCTGTGCAGATGACACTTTTAATATGTAGAATACATTAATTTCCTTATATGTGCATACCGAACTGCAAATAAACATTCCGTTACCAGCCATTCTTGTGTTCTGCCGTTACACCATTGCGTTTGACCTAACTGCAAAACGTGTCTTTAAAACACTACAAACCAAAACGGGTCGCTACCACTTAATAGAAGGGCATTTGCGGCAATGATTGTCTGGAAGAAGTATTTGATAATGTAAAGTAGTGATCCAGTACAAAAGGTTAGATAAATGCAGATGAAGTATTTCTAACTTTCAATCTGGCTGACATCAGAGAAAAATTACCCTCTCAAGTATGTTGGGATAATATCATCCACACTTTATGATTGAGGGTTCACGTAGAGACATAAATGCCAGTTTGTTAGCCTATAAGTGAGAAATACACACGTAGAAATGGTTCACATATGGTCAATCCATTTATTTTAACTTTGCTAAGACTTACAAATTTTACCATAAGTCATGTTCAATGATAAAATTATTTGTTAATCTAAGAACTAAAAAATACCTAGAATTTATTAGACACTTCTATAAGGACACAGTCTAGTAACAAACCACTATAAATGTATATAAAATCAACTAAATGAATAACCCAAACATTTGAAAGTATACCAGGTTTTCAATTTACCTTATTCTGCATATCATAGTCCGCGATAGCTTCCCTCTTCTCGGTCACAGCCTGTAACTTCGTCTGCAGCGACGTTAGACGAGCTTCAATCATATCAAGATGTCCTTGCTGAAACAACGACGAACGGGCGGATAAACGTGAGCATGCTTCTAAAAGACCATGAGTCACTGTATCTGCTGTCAAAGCTGACACTCTATTGGGATCTGGTTGGCCAATGAGAGTCTCTATATGATGAATCCGACGATCGATATCTGCCAACTAGGAATGAACAATCAAATCAGAGACATTCAAATGATACAAAACCTATATGAAAATGCAGGCGTACTTTATTCAAGCAATTGCTTTCTCAGTAAATTGATGAGTTGTTTTCAGACTTAAAAAGAATGATGATAGACTGAATTCGTTACAACAAACAGTAACTAGAGTATTTGGGAAGGCACTGATAGCATTTTATAGCTACTCTTACCTACTCAATTCATTTTATAGGTAACGCAGGTTGAAATAGCTTTCCATAGTAAAAATAGCTAATTTTCTTCTGACCACTTTAATCAGTCCTAATACTATTCGAGCTGTCACTATTAAGTCATTATTATTCTAATATTCATTCAAAGCAGAAGCTGATAATGGTCAAAAACGATTAAAATACTCAATGAATATAGGGAAGAAACTTGCAAACGGATCTTTGAGTTCAGTGCAAATTTTTCTGAAGCAATAAAGTCAATGATCAACTTCTGCTAATATGCTAATCAGTGTAAAACAATTGTTTCCCTGGAGTTCAAAACATCAAAAACGATTTCAGTTATTCAAAAAAATGTAGACACTATATGAATACTTACTTTCTCAGCATCTGTTTGCTGGATGATGCTTTTACCATCGTATATTTCATAAACTAAGTGGCTGGACTCATCTACTTTTCTGGACATTGGCTTTTCTGGTTTGAACTCATCGATTTGCTTCAAAATTTTGCTGAAAATTGTTAATACTTGGTTAATTTCGCTGCCTTTAGGAGAAACAACGTATTATCAACTACTTTCATAAAAAAAATCTTGATACGTTATCAATGTAAAGATTAAGGAAGGTCTCGCAGTTTTAAACTTATTATATGTAGGTAATTAGAAATTCCATAACAGAATAATTTGTTTGATATAACAGTATTACTTATTCACTGATGACATTTCCAGCACAATTTATTTCTTAAAGTTACATCAAGAAACTCAGATAACTTTCAGATATAATTAATAGAATTCCATTAATTCTTATATTTTGATAATATTTTCCCACTGCATTACGTAATTATTACTGTGTGCTTGGAGTAGATTCAACGTCTAAAAAGGATTATAGTTAGACATAAAGAGGTTTGTGACTTAGTACACCACTTACAAACAGTAATGCTAACTTATTAAGTGCTCCATTATGGATAAGATTTTATTTTGATAAATCACACAGTGCTGTACAGTAATATTAACTGATGTTTCGAGTACAAACTATTGCTATTGATATGATTATGAGCAATAGTTTGTGCTCGAAACGTCATCAGTTAATATTACTGTACAACACTGTGATTTATCAAAATAAAATCTTATCCATAATGGAGTTATGCTCTACCACAGTGCCCAAGTTTTATACTTATAGTATTAAGTGCTATTTGAGAAGCCCGTGTATTATGGTACGATATCCTCTACATTATCAAATCGAAAAATTTTGACGGGGGTGGATAGAGATTTACATCACCACCCACATTGCTGGCTGGCTGGATTCAACATAGAAGTTGGCACCGAAGTGCAGCAGTTCGAGTTGCCACGTTCCAAAGAGAACACTAAGGTAGACAAGAAAATGAGTGAAGAGAATCAATAGAGTTTTGACAAGTATAAGAGTGAAACAGAATGAATAATGGTAGAAAGGAATATGAAAGATTACAGAGACTGAATACATCTGCGCCATTGACAACGATTTTGAGCCATGTCACCTATTGTCTCCAGCCATTAGAGTCCCGAGGGCCCCAACCCGGAAGTCTGCATCTGCCTACCTGACTCAGTTTAACTGTCAAGGATTTCATGGATTGGTGCCATGTTTTTGTTTGGCCACCACTTACTCTTTTCCAACCTGCACCTATATCAGCTAGTAATGCCCGTCGGGGGAGGCGATGGCTAGGCATGCGCAGCACGTGACCTAGCCATCTCAATCTATGTAACTTTATAGACTCTTCGATTGATTTTCCAACCACCCACATTATTCTAAGCTGCCTTCAGAATGTCACCACCTTCAAAGTTTAAGAGAAATGACGAGATCGAGAAACCTTGTTTATTTCCATTGCTGGATGAAAACAATCGAGATGAGCGGTTGTATGTCTCGGTTCTAACTGGTGTTTTTGTATGAAACGTTGATGATATTAATGATGATGATATTAATCTATGTAAAAAGACAAATTTTCCAACCAACTGATGACAGTCCTAAAGTCAAAGAAAATACAACAATCATCACCATACAATGCATGTGGAAATATCCTAACAACTAACAAAGGGAAAAACAATAGTCAGAAAAGTCAGGAGTAGATATATGTTGTTTGAAAACCGAAAGTTTCACATAAGCTTAAATATGCGTCGTGATGAGCCGTACACATTCTTGACCTGGAAGCCCAGAGAATATATAGTACACAAAAACGGTGAGTAAAAATTGTTCTTAACCGTGGTAATTTTTTTGTTAGATAGCAACTAGCAGTGAAATCAAGCATTTCGTCCTATTTGTGACCCGTTATCCATACGTGCCTGCATTCCCCAGGAATTGATGGTGTCCCCGCTGAGGCTCGAACTCAGTACTCATTGTTTTAAACGCCAAAGACATCGCTGGAACGTCTACATTAGGCGCCAACATGTCAAGAGACACCGGACATCTCGGTTCAAGTAAATGACGGGAAAATAAACATTGAATTAAAATTGTGTGTGTTCTAAAAAATGTGTTGTTCTAAATTTTACTATGGGAATATTTAATATATTGAATTAAAAGCAAAGTAGCATGGTAATTAATGCTTACAATTATCGCTTTAACTAATACTTTGTTATACTTGAAGGACCAACTCAAATACCGATCATTTCCTTTTGAGGGGGGATATACAAGCAGTTGGAACTAACATCCAATCATTTTGTCGTT
Source organism: Trichobilharzia szidati (assembly GCA_944472155.2). Classification (NCBI taxonomy): domain Eukaryota; kingdom Metazoa; phylum Platyhelminthes; class Trematoda; order Strigeidida; family Schistosomatidae; genus Trichobilharzia; species Trichobilharzia szidati. The sequence goes on along the minus strand of OX235274.1, from coordinate 62,323,996 downwards.
TTAATAGTGATGTGACTCACAGACTGAACAATTGCCTTACAAACAGCAGGCCCCTGATGAGAACTGCACACTCATCTAATTCAACCTGGACAACTAGACAGTATTACCAGTCCAAAATACTGAATGTGGCACACAGTCCAGCGCGAGAAAAACGTATTCCGGCTAAGTTTTGAGTAAGAGTCCCAGTATTCTTAAATAGCCAAGTGAAGTAACAACCTAACCGAATGAATTATATTTATTGAATCCATAAGCGCATGAAGACCATAATCTTAGAAATGACAACTCCATTGATTAAATAGAATTTTTCGTAAACCTAGTTATGCAATAATGGATTTGGAATCAGTTTTACATTCAAAGTACAAAGACCAGATAATTTGCGTACCAATGCTCAGATTTATCCACAGAATTAGAAGACAAAACATATATTAATATGCAGAACTACAGAACGAAACAAAGCATAAGTCTCCTTACTGTGTTAACGAAGGCAAAGAAGTAAATAAACAATGTGTGAATACTTAATTGCCCGGTAGATTTACTATGAGCACAAAATATAATGTAAGTCCAAAGTCTAAGGTGATCTGAATAAAATAATCTCCATTACTATGCATCCGTGAAGAAATGACGTCGAACACTTAGTTTTAAAAATAAAACTAGCCCAAGTATATACACATACTTGCTGAAGAATTCCACTGATGAATTTATCACACTGAGGTGCAGTTTGCTACATTATCTTGCAGCTTTAATTAAAAAACAGCTTACCTGTGCAATGTTTTCCCGACAGCATCTGATCCATCCAAAGAGACAGTAGTTAAATCAGTAGACTGTATTTCAGTTAACTTTTCGCAAAGTGTTTCCACACAAGACAACATTTTTGATGCGGGAAAAGGTTCCTTGGGATTTACTTCACTCTGATCAGATATGCTTTGAATATCCTTAATTAGCTCATGAGTTTCAGTCTGCAAACGCTGAAATCTTTTTAAAAGCGATTCTTGGTTTCTAGACTCGGAAGAAAGCTAAGGAATAACAACAAATCAGTAAATCTTACAAAATCATATTGATTTGTCTCAACGGCATATCCAATCTTGCCACTGCCTGATATACTGTCGGAAAAGTCTTAAGTTTGCAATCACTTTACAACCGATAAAACTAACCGACGTTGGAAGCGTCAACATTGAAGCTAGCAAACTTCTTGTGAGCCTCGGATACCGACAGATTGACGGTTTCGATTTCTTTTGCTGTCACTGTGTCTTGCAACGTATCCTACAAACGTTTAGACTTATCTATAATAGCAAGCACCTGAACATATTGATCAGCCTCTGGCAGTTCTCCAGCCTCATAAACATCAGGTTGTCCATGTGCCTTAATTCATATAAGATTTCTTGCTTATCTGAACTTACAATCCATGGCAAATTCGCATACTTCGGATCTAATGACATAATTGTAGCTTCTGAGTTTGAAAACTGCGAACACGTACTACTCATTGAGATATTTAAGGCGTCCAATTAACTTCCGACAAGCTAGTATGAGATCATTTGATTATTTTGCTTTGATTTTTGATATTGACAAAGTTACTCCTGATCATGCTCGGTGGCGCGGCCGTTAGGATTCTCGCCGACCATACACATGGTCTGGGATTCGATCCCCAATCGACGCATAGCTGATATCAACTGGTCGGCCTATATCACATGCTGAAAATTGCACAATTGTACCCTTAATACCGTGTGGAATCAAGCTATAATAAAAAAATCTGTGTTGGGTCATAAGAATACAACTTGAGCACTGTTGCAGCGCACAAACCCATAATGGATAAAATGATGGAGAGATGATAAAGTAGACTATCAGGTGGGGTCAAACATAGATTTTATAGAGTCTTATCTATAGTGTGATTGCATTCGTCTGCCTTCTAATCAAATGTAGTGCGTTATGCTGTCTGCCGAATATCCCAGATAGTTTCCTATCAGTAACTAGGTTCTTGGTCATAAAGACAACTAGGTCACCATCTTATATGGTTCTGGAAAAGCTTGAGCTGCATAAAGGGAGAGTTTTAAGCTTAATGACATTAAACTTATATTAACTCCTGTTTACCCACTCTTGGCAAAAGCCAAAGAGCATATTTCAGCGGCTTCAATGCTTTGGTGGTTGAAGAGAGCTAGCACATGAACAAAGACATACACAAAATCACATGGGTTACACCAGATATGCAGACCAAGTAGCAGATGGACTTAATTCTAATTTCAGGAAAGTGGAATTAGCCTGCTGGACGCACAATCGAGGAGTGGAGGAGGTGTGGCTCAAACAACTGTTTAATGAATGTAACCTTCGGGGTCAAATTGAACGCATTCACAGAATTCGGAGATGGATGACAGTTCAGTTTCAACACCCAGGAACTGACTGAAGAAACCACTAAAGATGCCTTCACTGCAAACATCAGACCCAAGTTGGAGATACCATGTGGTATCTACGTGGAGAAACATTGTAACTTGCTGAAAACGATTTGAAGGATACCTATCTTATGGGAAACATTCTGCCTGATTACTAATGGACTTAACCAAGCCCTTCAGTTGTTTTCGTGATGGATCTCAAAGTTTGGTATTCCTACTAGGGAACGAACTGAACTTTTAGTTCCCCTATGATTAAACTAGCGAATTATGCTATCCGAGCTGGCTACAAAAGCAATTTAATATATGTGTAAGACTTGGGCACTGTGGTAGTAAGTAATTCCATATTAGTTTGTTTGTTGTGTCGGTGGCACAGTGGTTAGGACTCTCGCCGACCGTGCACGTGGTCCGGGGTTCGATCCCCTACCGACGCACACCCGATATCTATGGTCGGCCTGCAAAATTTGAGCCACCGATATCAATGCTGAAAATGCCATACTTGTACTGAAAATACGGTGTGGCATCAAGCTGTAATCAAAAAAATAAAAAATAAAATAAATATCACACAGTGAAACAGTATCCAGTAAATGATACTGTTTCACTGTGTGATATATCTAATAAACAAACTAATATGAAATTACAAAAGCCATTAATTGGCTGTGACTTTACTATCCAGCAAACTGTCAAGGAGGTACAGTGAGCATTATCATAGAACGCCTTAGCTTATCAGCCTTGGATCAACAAACTGTGGAGCAGTGTTTCTGATGCATGGAATGTTTACACTGTAATGCTTTCAACAACGGCTCCAAGTTGACTACCAACAATGTCGCAACAAGAAATTCAATCCCGAAGAATGTTGATTTCTCCTGGAAGTTTTGACTGGAAAGCAAATATATATGCATCTTCGGAATTAACCATTCTTGGTCGACCTCCTGTTTTTCTCATATATTAATGTCTAATAAACTAAACTTTGCTGCTCTCAGCTAATGTTCTGATGGTCTGTTTCTGGAATTATTTTCACTTTAGAAGCTCCACTCCAGTTTAACCAATCCATAACTAGTCGAGAGGCGTACGTTCATTTACTTATACTGAAACGTCAAATCACTGACAGGAAGTATAATTTTAATTCCAGTGCCGTCTGGATTTTGAAATGCTAATTCTGACTGAATCCTGGTTAACCCTGACTACTGCCTACAAGGTAGTCAGAATATGCGATATGGTCCATATTGAGAGGGTCATGGATCATCAGGAAGCAGACAGACTTGCAGAAGCAGCTGAGATGCGCACAAACCTGTCACTCTCTGAACCCCATGACTCAATATGGCACTATTTCGCCCTAGGTTGCACCAAGCATTTATTAAGCCTCGTCTGCTGACCTTCTTTCCGTAAAGCGTTACATAACTGGCTACTGTCCAGCACTATTTCAACGATACGTAACTTGGGCTATGACAAAATAAATGTGGCTAAGGATTTCACTGCCCTCTCGAATAAACTAAAGTCTGGGTGTGTTCATGAAAGATTTGATCTAAATTTGCTACACACCACCAGGAATGTCAGATTCATTGAAAACTTTCAAGACGCCACTAGACTACGCTCCAGTGGAAAGTCTTCAGAAGTGGAATGCATCCTACCTAGTGATCAGCTGCTAGTAGAAAAATTTTAGTTTAGGACCCCAATAAGTAGCAGTGACCATGTAGCCACAGTGTTTCATGTGGTTCTTTGCGAGAGCCTACAGTGAGACGTTACTCAACCCTGAATATACTAAAATAGCATCTACTCCATCAAAATACAAAGGCATTTAACTGACAATTAATGGTTCACAAACTGAACAGAACTATCAAATGAGGGATACTGTTAGGCGTTAAAAGTGATTATTCTTACAGCAGTTGTGAAAATAACCAACCAACAACAACAACAGCAGCAGCAACATACAGCGCCAATCACCATCAACGATAGGGATTTGAAAGAGGTTACTTCATTCACTTATCTAGGGAGCATTGTCTCAACTTCAGAAGGAAAGGACGAGGTTGTCGAATCGAGAATCGGAAAGGCGAAAAACACATTCATTAACCTGAAACCAATCTGGAAATCTTCGTCACTCAGCATCAACAACACAATTCGGATTTTCAATACAAACGTCAAGTCAGTCAGTTCTTCTATACGGATGGATCAGAAACTTGGCCAGTGGGTCACAAAGAATATTTCCAACAGCCTGTTGCAGACCTTTATCAACAGCTCTCCTCGTTCCATACTGAGGATGAGATGGCCGGAAAGAATCACCAACAAGAAGCTATGGGAACAAACAAAACAAGAACCAGTCGCTCAACAAATATGCAGGAGGAAGTGGAGATGAATTGGGCACTCGCTGAGGAGGCCGCTGGGTGACATCGCGCGTCAGGCCAACACTCGAGTGGAACCCGAAAGGGAAGTGGCGAGTGGGACGTCCAAGGGTGATATGGAGGAGATCGTGTGAAGAGGAACTGAAACAATATGGATTAACATGGATGCAAGTGAAAAGTACAGCAAAAGACAGAAGCAACTGGAGACGTGCAGTTGAAGCCCTATGTTCCACTAGGAACCCCAGGGAACAATAATAAATACTAATATTCTTACAGCAATCTCAAATACCATCCCCACGTAGTCAAATTACACACTAAGGAGCACTACTCAAGGTTGTCGGCAAGCACTCAGCATATTGTACAATCAAAGCTGAAAGCATGGTTTGCATGATGGTTCACAAGGAGTCAAACTAAACATAGGGCATAGTGAAGACTTAAGAACTGAGTGTCAGAAGATCGTTTCAGGTAAATCTTGCTGAAAGACTCCATGAGAACCTTTCAGGATCTCTACTGTGACTTCTCGGAAAGAATGACTAGCAGCCAGAGGCGCTTATCTTAGGCTGAGTATTCTGTATGTCACCAATTTAAGAATAGATGGCACATTTACCTCGATCTTTGGCAGACAGTTGAACAGTGCCGGGTCTATTGAAAATATAGATTAAAAGCGTCGCTCTGCCAAGTCAGTAAGCGAGCAACTAAGTGGTAAACTCTATATTAATCCCACACTAGTTTGGCTGAAATTATCCCGCATGTTCAAGGTCATTGATGGGTGAGACGCTCAAAGGTCATTTCCGTCCATGTTAGTCGGCCATGTTGGATTGCAGTTCTGTAGCCGTTCGTTTACACATTGGCTTTTACGTTTATTCTGCAGTTATTCACAACTTCCACGGTGTGGGCAGCCGGGAAGTAACAATCGCCCTCACACTCCAAAGTGCACGCAAAACCTCTAATCCTCTCAAATGCACTGCACTTGCAACAATCACGAGAGCTACCTACATTTCTTAGCGTAGCAGTCAGCTAAGCAAACAATGGCACAATATTAATACATAACCCATATTATACTGCGCAAATCAATGTAAATATGTATTAAATTCACTTAGAGATAACCTTTCAACTTACCATAATTCCTGTCCAAACACATACAGTGAAAGACACGGCTACATGATAACTTCTGTTCCCACAGAGGGTTCTGTTAGCATTTATAGGTGATTCCAACGTACTGATAGCATTCTTTTGTCAAACAGTACTGTTCTGCACACAAAAATAGCTACATTTTGACGTGGTCTTCATTGAATGGCACTATGTCGAAAGCTGCAGCTTCTACAAGAAGTAAACTATTTGTGTAGATGACATTACCCTCCACCTACTCCATCTTCTTCATTATAGCGATGTTTCGACTGATTCCGCATGAAACACTAATCATTACAACCAATATGCTTAGAGTGTGGGCGAGGGTATAGGTGATGACGGTTTAATTTCTCCGCGCATCAGGTTTTCTCGTCTTTCATTGGCTGGAACAGTGGTGGCTAATTTGATATTTAATTTGTCCTTGTTAGGTGATGTCGTTGCAGGTTTGTGTGCTTGAAGTATGCGTTGTTTACAAGCATATTTTATGAAAACAAATGTTAAATTTGAGTATTATAACGTTTTCTTTTACTTATTTGTGCATGTACAAGGCTTGGCTAATCATACACTCGGTCTGTTGGCCTATCGGTTGCTGGCGATGTCAAGGAACCCGTGAGTTCTTTGGCTTTTCTCGATTTTAGGTTATACGTGTAGCATTTTATCGGTGGATATTGCTCAGTGATGTATTTCAGTGTTGCTTTTTCTACGGAATTATATTGAAACAGTCGTGAGACAGATGGATACTAATTGACAAAGCCTTTTTAGTTTATTGCAGGTAGCCAATGCGAGTGAGAGCATTATTTATCCTGTAATATTGTGTGCATAATTCTATTTTTGTTTACTCTTCCACCTTTTGTAGTTAATAATGTGCTGCATAAGTGTCAACAATGGACATGTTCTCGCAACTCGTGCGCATCTGAAAGCGGGAGAAGTAATCGCACAAATGGACCATTTTCTTAATATATAAACAAACTAATGTTGTATTATAATAAATATGAACTTTTCATGTAAATCTTGTTGTCTTTCAATTCATGTATTCGCTTTGTGAGCACGGCATGCTAGACCGGTGCTCCCTAAGACTTGAACTCGTTACTATACTTAAGTGTAATTCTGTAGGAACACTGTCGACCGATATGCGTGGTGAATTATAAGTAGTTTAGTGGCCCTTAAGTCTCTGTCTACAGTTACGTGAAAACGTCTCATAGTCATACGCAAGTCTGTAGGGAACAATGACAACAATAGGTAGAAATTAGGCACTGCATTGCAGTTCCAGTTCGTATACGGTTAGGTGTATTCCAAATCAGTGTATTACTAATATTTAAATTAAAGCGTTATGGCAGCCCCTATGATAACGGGTGTTAACGTATACTGTAAAATTAAGTTTACACATAACGAATAAATAAGTAGGTTGAGCTGTAGCAGTCCTAGTAACATTCCGCTTACGTTTAATTATGTAGTCAAATAAATCATCAAGTATCATTGATAAGTCTGACATCTGCATCTTTTCATGCAAAAAAACGTAGTTTCACTCAGATAGAATAAGAAAAGTATTGTAAGCAGGATGTTAAATCTATTTAATGAAAAAAATAAGCAAATGTCTTTACACAATTGTTTTTCGTAATTATTCCGCCCATGTTGAATTGCTGTGACCAAGTTGACTGACATTACCGGATATCTGTAAATAAGTGAACAAAGTGTATGTTTTTAAATCGCTGAAGTAAGGAAGAAGTAATGTTAAAGTTAAACGCTTTAAATTTCCATACCTTTGCTGAAAAAGGTTCATTTTCCTTTTTCATTCTTTGGTGATGACAGCATTCTTCTGTATTTTTTAATGTCACACAGAGATTGTTCGTCTAATACAGTATAGCAGCAAGCAAATAATAAGTGTTAACTAGTAAACCATTCACAATGAACACTGTACAGAAAACTTCATCACGTCTTCATTTTAACCAACTTTTCCTTCACGCACAGAAGCATGCAGTCACTACATACACTCAAGCATTGTAAACTGAACATCACAAAATCCCTATATATAACTTCTTTCATAATAAATGATTTAAACATATGAGCCATAAGTGCTTCTTCCATATCCTTCATAGCCACAAGTAATTCTTTAAGGATCTCAGAATATCTTAGTGATCTGAACACGAACGATTGTTAAGACTGGGATAACTGATGAAACAGGTGCAGTAGTTGTTGGACACACCTGCTAGCTACTAATCGACAGAAAATTGATACTAATTTTAAGAAGTCTGACATTTCAGGAGGACCATCTGCAGTATTCTTCGTAACCCCATGCACACTGATATACACATAATCTGATGCCATTTTTGACAATGAACAATTAAAGCCTTCTGACATTCCAAGTGCAAATGTCAATTAAACTAGTATCATGTCTTCGCCTAAGCAATTTTAAATGGTAACTTCATCAAAGTAGATATAAACACCAGGAAATGCAGCAGCCTGTCTCATTCATTACATGATCTCTTCCATGTGCTATGGAATATTTCAGTCATCACAGATGATGAAAGAAGTGTCTAACATCCTCAAAACACACATCTAACATATGTCTGTAGGCTATTTCTCTTTCAAATGCACGATTCTCATAGAATAACTGGGATGACAACAGCAATTGCCTGCAGTCAATTTACAACCTTAAGATCTGAAACAACTCACAAAAAACAATGCCTAAATGCTTTAAAACCCTAATAATGGACTTTTTATGCGATATTTCTTCAAAATGATGACTTTTTTATTAGTAATTCGTCTAGGCTGTCATGACAATTTTACGCATTACTACGAACACAATACACAAAAATATTGCATTTTTCGGCTACAGAAGCCTAAAACTATTCAAATAGAATCTATTTTCACAATGCTGAGCGGTTAGAACGTCTCTATAGGCGTGAACGCGATAACCCATGCAATGCGCGAAAACACCTTATCATAGAACATAGCCTCACTCTTAGAGTGTGTCGCAGTCAGATTACATGACGCGGACACCAACATACCTAGCCAGGAAATGAGAATTCCTATCAATTCAGAAAACATATAACACATTTTTATTGAAAATTATTGACAAAAAAATTTACCGAGCGAAATTTCAACCAACATGCCGGATAAGTCCAGCCAATATTTATCAAGGATAGATGTTAAATGCCATGTTCTAGTAGCGCTGTTAAAATTTCCATCCGAAATTTTTTTTGTCAATAATTTTTAATGAAATTGCGTTATATGTTATCTGGATTGATGGGAATTCCTATTTTCTGGCCAGTTATTTCGTTGTCCGCGTCATGTAATCTGACTGCGACACCCCCTAGCATATTGGTTGCAACGATCAGTGTTTCAGGCGAACTGTAGCAAAATGTCGCTATAGTGAGAAAGATAGGATAGTTGAAGGGTAATTTCATCTACACAAATAATCTACTGTATTCAGATGCTGCACCTTTCGTCATGGTATCATTCAATGGAGACTTCACGTCTCAGGATATTAATTCAGCCCATTTTCGTGTGAAGAAGAGTCCTTTTTGACAAAAGAATTCTATCAGTACTTGGAAATCACCTGTAAATGCTAACAGAACCTTCTGTGGGAATAGAAGTAATCATGTAGATGTGTCTCACCGTATGTGTGTTTTGACAGGAATTATCGTAAGTTGAGAGGCTATTTCCAAGTGTATTTCATGTATATTTGCACTGTTTGGTGTAGCGTAATAAGAGTTATATGGACTAAATGCATAAAAAACATCTCAACTTTATTAATATTGTGCCATTGCTAAGCCGACTGCTTGGCTGGCAAACGTTGGTGGTTTTCATGATTATTGTAAGTGCAGTGCAGTGGAGAAGGCAATCACTCGTTTAAATTTCCTTACTGTGTCACTTAGTGCATTAATTCAGTGTATAGTATTATTATACACATGAATTGTGTCTATTATGAGAACTGAATCTAGTCAGCTCTATTACTATCAATCTACTGTCTGTTATGCCAGTCTCACTGGCACTGTAAACTTAATGCTGCACTGTTTTTGATCACCAGTAGTGGTGGTGAATTTTTCCTGAATTTCCCATTAACATGAAGCAGTACAGATGCAGTGTCACGATCGAATGTCTAGGTTGCATTATATGGCATTCTTATCCTCATCAACACAACAGGTCTGCGTATCTTACAATATCTTAAGTGTTGCTCTATGCTGCTAACACTATGCATAGCTGTTTAGAGTTGAAGCATGTTCAGCTTATATTTGATGGCTACAGATTCCTTAATGTGAGAGTATAATTTCTGTAGGATTCATAAAACTATACTCATTAGACATTACTGAGATTATGGATAAATTTCTAAGTTACACATTTGCAATACCTCATTTAATGTAAACGTATTCAGTGTGAAGTTGATCTGCAAGTAAGGTTGATGAGAGTATAACGCCTCAACAGTATGGAAGTTTCAAAGATTTTCTTGATATTTGCGTGTAATCCTTTAATACTGGAAAACATTTGAGGTCTATTGATGCTTATAGTGCCAATATAAAAACCAGCTGTAAACTACATATACATTTATTTGCATGAGATATTGCTTAGTATTAACAGAATCAGTGTATTCATAGTGTGTGCTAATATGTAGAATTATCTTTCATAACTTCATGTTGTGCTAGTCCCTACATGTGATTTATTTTTTTCAGGTATACGGAGGTTGTCGAATATGAAACCGGAGGAAATATCATTCGGTCAAACTAACGTTAATACTCTTCATCGGGATTTTCTTTTGTAAATTAATGAAATGTTTAATATACTCTTCAATTCTACTTCCCCTAGACTTTTTCACTGCGTCGCTATACTATGTGCTTTTGTAATAAGTGAATTCGGATCAATGCATGTTAAGCTTAGTTAGTGGGATGGAGATTTACTACAGTATTATGAGACTGTTACTTCAGCCCTTCATAAGATTTCGTGTCTGTTTCCGTACAGTAGCACATTGTAAAAACTAAGTAGGATTTAGCAAGTTGAATAATAATTCTGTACTGTTCGATACGCTAAAATCGCCTTATCTGGCCAGTTGCAAGTCTCTATACTGTTAAACGCCAAGTATGAAGTAGAAGTAAATGTGATAACTTAGGCTTAATAGCTACTTGACTGATCTGTTAATATGCAGTGACATCATCAAATAGACTGTTCACTTGACAGTGAGCAAAGAAACAATTTTCATCTATTTCTAATATGCCGTTGAATCATTTGATGTTATCTGATATCCATCATTTCTATGATCAACAACTGCGGTGTTTGCATATCTACTTTGTGAATATTAAATAAGTCACGCCTTTATGCATCTAATTACCTCCAGGATTCTCTATTCATTTGATGTGTGTACGGTAAAAAAGTCATTCATACATTCTCCCACAAATGCCAAGGTTTCTGGTGTCACAAGTGTTAATAAGAGTTGCTTCCTTGGTTTCAATACAAATGACGTTCTAAATTATCTCTAGTCGTTGAACCCTTCTTGTAGCCTAGTTCCAGATTGTTTGCCTAGCCTTATTCTTAATTAAATGTGCAGATATCCTGTCACATATTTAATGAATCTTTTTCCAGAAATGTCGTGCCAGACGTTTGGAAGAACTTTAAAATTGTACCTATACCTAAGTCGCCTAATGGAACATGTTTTAAATTTAGACCTATTGCTATTACCTACCCTTTCCTAAAAGCTATGGAAAAGTTACTTTTACTTATTCTTCAACCCTCACTTGAGGCTTTTAACGATCTCAAATGATTCGCCTATAAATAAAGTAGAAGTACTTTCGATGCAGCTGCAGTCTTGCATCACAACATTTCCTCCACTACAAATTGTATTTTTGTTTGACGAACTTATACGAAATGAAATATGTCAAATGCGCGGACTAACTATTCCAGTGTCTTTTAATTCGCATCTACACTGTACTAAGATGAACAGCTCCCTATCAGTAGTCAGAAAATGCTTTTAAACCAAATCCTTCCAAATGTCAGACTGTCAATTTCAGTTTCCGATGTAAAAGAAAGTTAGATGAGGCTGTTAATTCCTATGACCGTTGCAAAATTGATGAGAGTGGTACAGAAATAAGACTGACGTTAAGTATCTCGGACCAATACATCACACAGTGTCGTAGCCTTAAATGTATATCACACGCATGCATAATGTTTATGAGATTTGACCAGCTTTACAACGCTTAATGTATTTAGACGCAATAAACATACACTGCTTACTTCTATGACTCATTATCTAAAGCTACTTTAAAGTAGTTCCCCCTGAAGGTAATCTCCTGTTGCTACTACCTAAGTGAGCAACTCAACGTTATCTTTGAATTACAAAGTAAAAGCGAACATCCTGAGAGCTTTCTGGGTAAAACATATCCTAATCTCTTCACGCAAGCTTTTAGAGGTATTTATCCTATCGCCTCGAATGACTCACCATTTACTGTCACTTAAAAAGTAAAAATGAATTTACCGAAGGCAGCGTGCTTACGGTTTCTATATATCATAATGCACCATGAGGAAAAAGCTCTATAGCAATTAGATCCGCGATATAAACCCGAAACACAACGACTACGATTCACAACCACAGAACATTCTACTTTGCTACCTAATCGTCTAATCGTATCAACAGACGTCTCGCCAAGAAAAAGAAGACCAATGGTTCAAGGAAAATTTATTAGAAACCTTTCTGAAAAATCATGGGCAACCGTGTTTATAACCGCGGAGAAATCACAAGCATCCGAAAAATAGGAATTTCATTATTTGAATTGAAACAAGCAATTTACAGCCAGACAATTTTTTCACCCCGAAAAATAATCAGCTTCTCAGTTTGATGTAACTTCGAGAAAACCACAGATTGTAGGCCAATATCCGAAACGTTATTCTTGCTAGTTACATTCTTACCGAACACTCACCAGATCATTGTATGTTATCAGCTTTTCAAATCGTTTTGAAACAAATAAAATGGTTGTTAACACCGCGTTTACTACAGGCAGTCTTAGTTCGTGCGTTTGGATCTAGTTCACTAGGCGTCAACAATCATTTAGGGATTTCCTATTGCTTCCTAATTTTGCTTCCAAAAGTACAAACAAACACCACACACTCATACTTCACATGTGGCTCATCCTTGCTTGATTTTGATTCTCTCACAATATATCTGATTTTTAAGCTGACAACAGACACCTTGTCGAAAAGCGTCAAAGCTTTTTCAACATCATCCCAGGTTCTAAATTCTCCAGGTTTAATTTGCTCTTCGAAAACTTTGCCAATATCAACTCTGATCGCATTTCCCTCACCAGATTGACTCGTAGATTGCTGCATGCTGTAAACATGAATGTGACAGACATTGTTTTTTTCAGATTTCTGCATGTTAAGTAAACAACTGAGCCAGCAACAATAACGGCAACCAAAAATGAACTGGAAACAATGGCTTCTGCTTTCCAAACATGTTCACGTGCATAATCTCCAAGATTTCCACACAGTACTAATTCATTAATAGCTGAGAAACAACTAAAAACCTGAAACTATGCATGAATGCAACGTATGAAACAATTACAATGAAATGAATGCACTGACCTGCTGGTAAAAACTTTCGAAACAAACGAAATAACTAATTTTAACAGAAACGGAAACAATAATGAAGTGAAACGCAACATTTGTGAACAATGTGCATCAAGATACGTGGTGAATAAGTGCTGCATAAACGGAAAAATCGATGTGTAAACGAACAGCAACGGAACTGCAATCCAACATGGCCGACTAACATGGACGAAAATGACCTTGGAGCGTCTCACTCCATCAATGACCTTGTACATGGCGTTTAATTTCTGCCTTTATCAAGTAGACGTTAAATGCCATGTTCTAGTAGCGCTGTTAAAATTTCCATCCGAAATTTTTTTTGTCAATAATTTTTAATGAAATTGCGTTATATGTTATCTGGATTGATGGGAATTCCTATTTTCTGGCCAGTTATTTCGTTGTCCGCGTCATGTAATCTGACTGCGACACCCCCTAGCATATTGGTTGCAACGATCAGTGTTTCAGGCGAACTGTAGCAAAATATCGCTATAGTGAGAAAGATAGGATAGTTGAAGGGTAATTTCATCTACACAAATAATCTACTTTATTCAGATGCTGCACCTTTCGTCATGGTATCATTCAATGGAGACTTCACGTCTCAGGATATTAATTCAGCCCATTTTCGTGTGAAGAAGAGTCCTTTTTGACAAAAGAATTCTATCAGTACTTGGAAATCACCTGTAAATGCTAACAGAACCTTCTGTGGGAATAGAAGTAATCATGTAGATGTGTCTCACCGTATGTGTGTTTTGACAGGAATTATCGTAAGTTGAGAGGTTATTTCTAAGTGGATTTCATGTATATGTGCACTGTTTGGTGTAGTGTAATATGAGTTATGTGGACTCAATGTATAAAAAATACCTCAACTTTATTTATATTGTGCCATTGTCTCCTTAGCTGACTGCTTGGCTAGCAAACGTTGGTGGTTGTCATGATTATTGTAAGTGCAGTGCAGTGGAGAAGGCAATCACTCGTTTAAATTTCCTTACTGTGTCACTTAGTGCATTAATTCAGTGTATAGTATTATTATACACATGAATTGTGTCTATTATGAGAACTGAATCTAGTCAGCTCTATTACTATCAATCTACTGTCTGTTATGCCAGTCTCACTGGCACTGTAAACTTAATGCTGCACTGTTTTTGATCACCAGTAGTGGTGGTGAATTTTTCCTGAATTTCCCATTAACATGAAGCAGTACAGATGCAGTGTCACGATCGAATGTCTAGGTTGCATTATATGTCATTGTTATCCTCATCGACGCAACAGGTCTGCGTATCTTACAATATCTTAAGTGTTGCTCTATGCTGCTAACACTATGCATAGCTGTTTAGAGTTGAAGCATGTTCAGCTTATATTTGATGGCCACAGATTCCTTAATGTGAGAATGTAATTTCTGTAGGATTCATAAAACTATGCTCATTAGACATTACTGAGATTATGGATCAATTTCCATGTTACACATTTGCAATACTTCATTTAATGTAAACGTATTTAGTGTAAAGTTGATCTGCAAGTAAGGTTGATAAGAGTATAACGCCTCAACAGTATGGAAGCTTCAAAGATTGTCTTGATATTTGCGTATAGTCCTTTAATACTGGTAAACATATGAGGTCTATTTATGGAAACGGCGTCAATGTAAAAACCAGCTGTGGACTACAAATACTTTCATTTGCATGAGATATTACCTAGTATTAACAGAATCAGTGTATTTATAGTGTGTGCTAATATGTAGAATTATCTTTCATAACTTCATGTTATGCTAGTCCTTACATGTGCTCTAATTTTTTTCAGGTATACGGAGGTTGTCGAATATGAAACCAGCGGAAATATCATTCGGTCAAACTAACGTTAATACTCTTCATCGGGATTTTCTTTTGTAAATTAATGAAATGTTTAATATACTCTTCAATTCTACTTCCTCTAGACTTTTTCACTGCGTCGCTATACTATGTGCTTTTGTAATAAGTGAATTCGGATCAATGCATGTTAAGCTTAGTTAGTGGGATGGAGATTTACTATAGTATTATGAGACTGTTACTTTAGCCCTTCGTAAGATTTCGTGTCTGTTTCCGTACAGTAGCACATTGTACAAACTAAGTAAGATTTAGCAATTTAAATAATAATTCTGTACTGTTCGATACGCTAAAATCGCCTTATCTAGCCAGTTGCAATTCTGCACACTGTTAAACGCCAAGTATGAAGTACAAGTAAATTTAATGACTTAGGCTTGACAGCTACTTCACTAATCTGTTAATATGCAGTGACATCGTCAAATAGACAGATATCCTCTCACATATTTAATGAATCTTTTTCCAGAAATGTCGTGCCAGCCGTTTGGAAGGACTTTAAAATTGTACCTGTACCTAAGTCGTCTAATGGAACATGCTTTAAATTTAGACCTATTGCTATTACCTCCCCTTTTGTAAAAGCTATGGAAAAGTTACTCTTACTTAATCTTCAACCTTCACTTAAAGCCTTTAACGATCTCAAATGATTCGCCTATAAACACAGTAGAAGTACTTTAGATGCAGCTGCAGTCTTGCATCACAACATTTTCTCCATTATAGTCGTCCAGTACCAATTGTATATTTATTTGACGAACTTAATGTACATACGCAAACGAAATGAAATATGTCAAATGCGCGGACTAACTATTCCAGTGTCTTTTAATTCGCATCTACACTGTACTAAGATGAACAGCTCTCTATCAGTAGTCAGAAAGTGCTTTTAAACTAAATCCTTCCAAATGTCAGACTGTCAATTTCAGTTTCCGATGTAAGAGAAAGTCAGGTGAAGCTGTTAATTCCTATGACCGTTGCAAAATTGATGACAGTGATATAGAGCTCAAGTCTGACTTTAAGTATCGCGGACTAATTCATCAAACAGCTTATTAGCCTTGAATGTATATCACACGCATGCATGAGCTAGGTATGCAAACCAAGGTAAACGCTGATATAAGTATAAAACTTCGGCAATGTGGTAGAGTATAACTCCATTATGGATAAGATTTTATTTTGATAAATCAGACAGTGTTGTACATTTATATTAACTGATGACGTTTCGAGCACAAACGCTAGCACGGTACACTCATTATTTAAAAAACTAACTCATATGTGAGAACTACGATTTGACCGGCTTTACAACGTTTAATATATTTAGACACAATAAACATACACTGCTTACTTCTATGACGCATTACCTAAAGCTACCCCCTTGCTACTACCTAAGTGAGCAACTCAACGTTATCTTTGAATTACAAAGTAAAAGCGGACATCCTGACAGCTTTCTGGGTAAAAAGATCGTCTCCTAGTCGAGAAAATAAACATATCCTAATCTCTTCACGAAAACGTTTAGAGGTATTTATCCTATCGCCTCAAATGACTCACTATTTGCTGTCATTTAAAAAGTAGAATTAAATTTATCGAAGGCAGTGTGCTTACGGTTTATAGATATACTAATGCGCCATGAGGAAAAAGCTTTATTCATAGGATTATAGCAATTAGATGCGCGATATAAATCCGAAACACAACGACTACGATTCTCAACCACAGAACATTCTACTTTGCTACCTAATCGTCTCAATAGATGCTTCGCCAAAAAAAAGAAGACTATTGGTTCAAGGAAAATTTATTTAAAGTTTTCTTATAAAACATGGGCAACCGTGTTTATAGCTACGGAGAAATCACAAGCATCCGAAAAATAGGAATTTCATTATTTGAACTGAAACAAGCAATTTGTAATCAGCCAATTTTTTTACCCCAAATAATAATCAGCTTCTCAGCTTGCTGCAACTTCGAAAAACCCACCGACTGTAGACCAAAATGTGGAACGTTATTCTTGCTAGTTAAATTCTTACCAAACACTCACCAGATCATCGTATGTTATCAGCTTTTCAAATCGTTTTGAAACAAATAAAATGGTTGTTAACACCGCGTTTACTACAGGCAGTCCTAGTTCGTGTGTTTGGATCTAGTACACTAAACATTAACAATCATTTAGGGATTCCCTATTGCTTCCTAATTTTGCTTCCAAAAGTACATACAAACACCACACATTCATACTTCACATGTGGCTCATCCTTGCTTGATTTTGATTCTCTCACAATATATCTGATTTTTTAGCTGACAACACACACCTTGTCGAAAAGCTTCGAAGCTTTTTAAACCTCAAACCAGGTTCTAAATTCTCTAGGTTTAATTTGTTCTTCGAAAACTTTGCTAATATCAACCCTGATCGTGCTCTCTTCACCAGATTGACTCGTAGATTGTTGCATGCTGCAAACATGAAAGACATTTTTTTCCAGATTCCTACATATTAAGTAACCAATTGAGCCAGCAACAATAACGGCAACCAACGAATGAACTGGAAACAATGGCTTATGCCTCCCAAACATGTTTACGTGCATAATCTCCGAAATTTCTACACAGTACTAATTCATTAATATCTGAAAAGCAACTAAAATACTGAAGCCATGCATGAATGCAACGTATGAAACAATTACAATGAAACGAATGCACTGACCTGGTGGAAAAAACTTTCGAAACAAACGAAATAACTAATTTTAACAGAAACGGAAACCATTATGCAGTGAAAAGCAACATTTGTGAACGATGTGCATCAAGATAAGCTGTGAATAACTACTGGATAAACGGGAAAATCAATGTGTAAACGAACAGCTACGCAACTGCAATCCAACATGACCGACTAACGTGGATGAAAATGACCATAGAGCGTCTCATTCCATCAATGACCTTGTACGTGACGTTTAATTTCTGTCTATTTATCAGTAGCTCAGTGCATCCCTTTATGTGACCTGTCTCAACACTCCATGGATTTAGAGAAACTCCTGAAGGAGTATAATAGTGCAAACCCATACCCTATCTTCAAAGGTAGAATTGGCAAAAACAACTAGCTATTGATAAATAGCGTTATTCTCAGCGATTTCGAAAGCATTAGATTGCCTAACTGAAGACAGTGTCAGGTATCAGCTTCGGTGGAAAAACACGCTGCATGAATCACATGGTCCCAGGAGAAGTAGATCTTGTGCAATAAATATGTAATTAGCACGCAGTGACTAGATATCATGTCGTGATATGAACGTTTTAAGTTCATGCAATTTTCTTCAGTTTTGCAATGGCATTTCACACCGTCCAGAGAAATTTTTTCCTCCAAAAGCAGGCTAGGTTTGTGTTAGTAGAACCCACTTTTCTCGAGATGACAGGACTATTTAAACAGTAGAGAATTTTGCGCTGAACTCGATAGTGTTCGATATTCATGATACAGCTCCTCATAGGGCCTGCGCTTAACGGTATCCAATGTCCATTCAAATGTAGTTAAATAGGAATTCAGAAAGATAGGATGGGCAGTCAAGAAGAAACCACATTTTTGTTATGACTTGTAGGGTTTTCTTTATCCATTGAATGATGAATTACCTTCCATTTGTTTGACTAGGTTTTCCCCGCTTCACCTACATTTTGTCACAATTGCGAAGATAAAGTTTCGTAAACATAATTAGTCTTCTACAATATAACTAGTTGTCGGATGGTAATTTGAACGTATATTTTGACAGAAAAGTAGGAGTCTAAAGTCTTACAGGGTTCAATCTTAAAGCCCTTACTAATTTCAACTTTCCCCTACAAAACGTCTGCAGTATCTACTTCTTCTCTAGTCTGATGATGTAAAGATTTGGAGAGTATTAAAATATTCGGAAGAATCAGACAAGTTTCAGGTGGACTTAAAATTTCCGAATACTTAGCACATGTTAGTGGTGCGTATTTCACCCTGGAAATATACATAGTGGGGCAACTATGTGGGATAGGAACGGTGACAGTAAATTACTCCCTGTGTAATAACTTGTTTTGTGAAACGTTGGATTACGATTTAGGTCTTGTTCTAACAGAGGAACTTGACTCAAGTTTCGATTACACGGGTAATGTAGCATGAGCATATATGGTTATGCACTTCAAGCATAGGCGTTGAGCACACTCAATCTTGAGCTTTATCTAGGACTGCACAAAAATATGTACGATCGCACTTTGAACTGCATAATACTGTCACTTAACTACCGCCGGAAAAGGAATGCCAGTCTTCTGGAGAGTCTCAGGACGGCCATTAAGTGGAGTGATTAGTCTCCGAAATACACCATATGGTGAAAACCTAGGGGAATCTCGTCTTTTAACACTCAGCCTAGGTCAGCATAGCAGTGACCCATTTAATGCCTGCAAGAATATTTATAACTCGAACCACCCGAAAAGTATTCTGATTCATGGCAACCTATGGAGGATCGTGCACCAGTAAGCAAAGATACGGGTATTCCTATTTCGTTCAGCTCCCAGTTAGCCTCCCCTTGAACCATTCACCAACATCTGCTGGAGGCTGAATTATCATGCAGTAACGCAGGCACTGTGTCCAAATAAACCATCCCCATGAAACACACACCACATTTTTCTAGGTGATACAATTTAACCCTATCATTTGCTCACCCCAGTCTATATTTTTCCACTCTTCTTACTAGTATATATCTATTCATTCACATAATTCATATCATGAAATCTCATAGCATATCTGTTTCTTTGATTGTTTTTCTGTCACCGAATATATTAATAATAGCTCTCTGTAGTGGACTAAACCGCTAAGTACGTTTATACGCGAAATAAAAAGGACAAAACAAATACAAACATGTATGTAGGTAGAAAGGAATTCAGCCCACTTAAATTAATATACACATAAAATACAGTTATTTGAAGAGTTATAATTGTCCCATAAAAAATAAATATAGATGTGCAGAATTGTAGAGATGAAGTACTTCATTTTTGGGTATACCGATGCTCACTAAACGTAAGAGTATGCCAACGACCGGAGGGTACTTGCGGAGAGAAAAGTAGATTGGGGCAAAGTATCCGAATGTGGATGTACGGATCAGGTACAAACCAGAGTTGATTGGCAAATGTGGAAAGCGAGAGGCTGGAGAAGGAGGAATTGCCATCCATTTTGAGCGCGGAACCAGGTGTCCTTGTTCAATCTCAGGTAACAACCATGATTTGCTGTGAATTTATTTATTTAACTATTTTACAGTGACCTTGTCATTTCATATTTTCCGGCCTCCACACCTTCTCTTTCAGCTAAAGAGTTATACGGCTACCTCCATTCAGACTGGCATCACAGTCCCAACTCACTGTATACAACAGAACAAACTTCACACCATAATACTTGGAATCAACAAGGCTACGACTGCTGAATTGTAGAACAAACTGCTTGTAAGCTTACCAAGAATCAGGAATCTTTGCTCAAAGAACAGGAGGCCAACCCGAAAATATTAAGTTTTCGTTTAAAGTAATTCGTAAAAAGGATGCTGGATTGTATAATTACATCATGTCTGATCGCGCCTGTATTAAAGACACGTTAATCCCTGCAAGTACTGCTACAAATGCATGACATAAATCTATACAATAAATGTTACAATGTCTTAACATATCAGGTTATCAGTGATCTAAGATTTTGAGCCATATCATGAACAATTAATAATAATAATATATTTTCATTTTTTGTAGATGAGGACGCCAGTTTACAGGCATCATCAATATGATAAATTACATGTACGATTAGTAAACATATTTAATAATAATAATATAATACAAACTTATTCCTATCTATGTAGGACACACCAGTTGTACAGGCATGGATAAGTATTATTTAAATTTGGTTTGTGGTGAAATTACATGGTTGCTGTCCATTTTGTCTTTGGTTTGTGGGAACAATCTGCTAACTAGTCATTAAGTGGAGCACATCAAGTAATACAGAAATAATCTTCGCACTAACAAAAAAACCCAAGTATGTTTTGGATGTATTTCAAATAATTGGGAAAATAATAAAGATTGAAGTCATTTCCCTCATATAACTTTGGTGTGTACGGCATCGAATCTTATTCTTGATTTATATCCAAATGGGGTGTTAATTTTAAATAAGTGATATACTGGCATAATTTTGTCGTAAGTAACACTTGTATAGTTTTGTCAGCATTTTCATCGTAACATTACAAGTGAATTGTACTCAATGTAGACTAATAATAATAACAATGATAGATATTGGTTCACAGAGACTCGACGACTCTAGCAAAGCAGTCTACATTTACTTTGGTGACTCAAAACAACAGTCAGAGTCATCATCAACTGCTACATTTATTCGATATGACTACCCCCTAATTCTTTTAACCTGATCCTATGCCGGCTAATATCACCTGTCGAGAAAAACTATGGCTTTGCATGTGCAGCACCTATCCTAGCCAACTTAATTGATTCGTCTTAATGACCTCGTCGACTGACTTACCTCCCTTGTTTAACACTCGACGCCTAACTTCAATATTACCATATTAAAGTACTTGGCACTAGAGATAGAACGCAAGCATCTGTGGTCAAAGACAACCAACCTTATTATATCTCCCATCTTGCATGGTGATATCTCAACCATTAAGGAGGATACAGTGAACTCTCACGCAGTACAGACGTCATTTATTGCTAACCAGATAATACATCCAGGCCTGAGATGACATTTATTGACAAAGCCAAGCGAAACTTTTGCATTGATATCGAAATTTCGTCGGTAATGTATCCATGGGTGCTGATGCAACTTCCCAAATGAGCGAAGTTGTCATCATATAATATTATTTCGACCGATATATTTAAATTATGGACCGTTTCGAGACCAGTCACGCAGTATCATCTTACATGTGAAAGGGACTACCAGCATACTATATGTATTAAAATTTCTACTTCAAGGTACTCTGGAGATTAATCACTTATAAGTGTCTCTATCCAGGAGGTTAATGTTATCTGAATACTAAGTCATGTACATTAGTGCATCTACGATAAAATTAAACATGCAATGGTGACTGTATTTACTACAGATGACAGTTTCCCATAAGTCTCTACACGACTGCACGCATCTGAGTAGATTGACAGTTGTAGTATTTTCCACAATCAAACATTCCCACTGCACATGATGATCAATACAGCCAAATCCCACATTCAGGTCAGGATTGTAGTAAGTGTTGAACGTCGCTTGCTTTCTTCTGTCTAATGGGTATTTCCCG
This sequence comes from Trichobilharzia szidati, assembly GCA_944472155.2. Classification (NCBI taxonomy): domain Eukaryota; kingdom Metazoa; phylum Platyhelminthes; class Trematoda; order Strigeidida; family Schistosomatidae; genus Trichobilharzia; species Trichobilharzia szidati. Next base: position 62,301,491 of record OX235274.1, on the reverse strand, counting down.
ATGTTATTTTCATCTCATGACGAGTTGAACAATCGTGACTTCTTATAGGATGGGATTGAAAAAATGCCATTTAGAAATATCACGTTAATAGAGTCATCTGCAACGTCGCTAGTTTACAAGTATGAGGAACTCCATCACTCTTTCGTATCTTCATAAAAGGAATCACTGCTGACCAATAATTCTAGAGCACGATAGACAACAACCACCTACCAGGAGTCATCTCGCTGTTTCAGTTGGAGAAGTTAGGCAATATTTAATTATATTAATGAGCCGAAACAGAATTCATTCTGCAAAATCTTATGAGAGGATTGGAAACTATATGGCTAGGCATTTTTTGTTATGAACTGATATGACAGAAGATGGCTAAGTCTGATAACTGCAGTTCCATACAAGCTAGGCACTTGAGTGATATTTAGCCGCCATAGGTGTATTTATTGGTTTCGCATGTCGGTAGACATTCCGAGTGGAGCATAGGGTTGAGGCAGCACATTACCATTATATTTTGTTCTCTGGCGTCTTTTTAAGCTGGCTGAACAACTGCGCACAAACTGTCATATCCGTCGCTTACGATTTCCTCCATATGACATACGCACGCCCAACTCATAGCTTTCAATACGGATCCAACTGAAAGACCTGATTGGCGTGCGACCTCACTCAATAAATGTCTTATACACTTCCATTTTCTTACGCACTTCTAACTGATCTGCTGACTGCCAGAGTTCTTTGTTGATTACCCTTCCCGATAAGTATCGAGCGAAGGGTAACTGATGGCGAAAGTCTCTCGGAGAGACATACTTTCATATAAGTCGGATTTGAGCAGGAAATCCCAGTCGCAATACTGGACAGTTCAAAGAAAGGTAACTTTGTTAATCAGTCTAAAGCCAAATGATATTTCTTAAATTTGTAGAATATTATTTTGAGTTAATCAAAACAATAACTACTAAATGTATAAGATGCATAACCAACACACAGTAAACTTCCAAGGGATTGAAAACATGGTACTATACGATGAAAGTAGACGCGAAAGGCAAAAACATGTAAGTACCAATTATAATTTAACAAAGTGTGGCATGAGAAATAACATTTATCTCGTAAAGGCAAGCGAATAAAGAACACAAGCCTGAAGTCGCAGTATAAATAAATGTGTAGGGCTTACTAATTACTCTCAGCAGAGACATTTAAGAAAAAGGCATTCAAAATAGCTAAGGATTGTATTGTGAAATAAACAACCACATCAATGATCACAATTATCAACAAGTTCTTCTGAAAAAAATTGGAGGCATACAATCTGTGCATATACAAGAGGTTGAGTGTTTGTTTTACACAAATTTTTGTAAAATATATAAAAAGAATCCCTTTAATTGATAGTATTTATGCACATGTGAAAGAGTAACTACTAGTAACCGTAATCAACCAAAATATTGGGATAAAGTATCATGCAGATTAGTTAATAAGAAAGTAAACTTTTCAGACTGATTATTCTACAGTGTTCTGCACACAAACAGACTACAGCGCAATGGAAATACAATAAGGTTGGTGCTCACAAACTTCTGCATATATATATATATATATATATATTGGAGAGGGGAATTTAATAAGGTATGCCTAGTAAAAGTTAAACAACAACATCAGCTGTCTTATTTGTAATTGGAACTTCTTTACAAGAATTTGGAATACATTTGGCCGAGTCCTTCAGATCCCCATTAACCATGTGTTTTGAATCAATAGTCAATGTAGACAATTTATTTGATACTTTATTTTCCGGTTCCTCACTGACATCTAGTTGCTGATCCTTATCATTTGATAGTGTGAACACACCACATATAGCGGATGAATTAGCTGCCTCAATCATTTGTTCACGTAATGCTTCGATTTGTGCAGTTGTCAGGAATGCATTTGCCATAGGGAAATACTCTGCACAAGCTACTCGATATCTTTCGATGACAGAAGGATCGCAGCGACCTAAAGATGTCCACTGACCTCTTCGTAGAGTATCCAAGCAACTACTGCATGCCTATGAGATAGATATTTGAAAAAAAGGAAAACACTATTGCAAAATATGTCGAACGAAAAATACAGTGTACACTTTAAGTCACAAAAAGTTGTAAAAAATCAAATTAGATAATACGCAGTTACCTTCCAGCTATTCCAAACTCAACAGTTGCATATTAGCAATTCTTGTACTGTAAGGTAGCATAGTTGCATTATTGAAATGAACATAGTGACAAAGGTGGCATGAAAAATTAGTCAGTGTAATGAGGTAAAGAGGAGTCACAAAAACCACAATTATACACACTTCGAAATTTAGTTGCATGCTGTTTTATGACTCATTCGAACTGAAAAAGCTCTCGCTTTACAGATGAAGAAACCGAATTCTGTAAACAAAACAAGCTTGTTCAACGACTGTATTAACACTGAACGTAGTTTTATTTTTCAATTCTCTCCAATTTTTTTTCTTCCACCTTCAGCTAAAAGACACCAGTTTATTCCGCTTCTATGCGTAATATGATCACATCGCATTTTACATAAATTATTACACATATTACAGAATCAGATTTCTGAGCCTGAATATTTCCATGTTCTTTGTGATTATTTCTGATTTCATGTCAAACACTAGCGAATCAACGTAGCACGCTGAAAAGTAGCTTTCACCACTAAATTTCACCGTTGTCATTATATACCTTCAAATAATACTTGCACATATGATACCTTCAAGAATAGAACTGTTGTTGTACAAATACTGAGAATAAGATAACCGAAATGACATCATTTACTAAACTGCCTATTTTCTCTCTTATGTTCGGTTGAGTAGTTTACACAATTTACAGAGAAACACCGCACACACACACCTAACAGTAACGAAAACTGAATGATTTACACACAAGAAGACTATTAGAGTTAAAAAAATGAATAACTTTTGAATAATGTCAAACAGTGGTAAGAAATTTTTCTCATATAAACAAGCTGATCAGACAACATATTGAAAGTGAAATCGTGTTAATGACAGCGACTCCACGTTTTTATTTATTTGTTTATTTAGTTTAGACTATTAGACATCATGTAAACACAGAAATGCCACCAAAACAGAAGTACAGAAGCAAAGAATAATCAATAAAATAGGCAGCTGCTCAATATGAAAATTTCAATTCTAAACAAAATCATCGCAATCAGATAGCCTAAAAGCCTGTGTTTTACAACAGGTAGACGAAAGCATAAAGTTTGAGAATTCACTAATTTTCGAAATGGATTGTTCGAAAGAATAATCGTGTAGTGTTATATAAGGTGTCTAAAGGTTATTTTTTGTGACACACGGGAATAGTATTCACAAATAAAATGATCTACGTAAATATACAGCTACACGTACTGAAGCCTGGAATCAAGATACAAATGACTCAGCCGAATCAGAAATAAAAAGCAGCGTAGAAATCTACTAAAGATTAACAGAAACTTTTCACGGTTAGTTGAACCAACTTTCAACGAACCAGTCCTTATTATTCAACGCTATATTACAACTGTGGAGGCATAACAAAGAAATGAAGAATTTACAAATTTCAATCTTTTCTCTATTTAAACAAAAGAAAATCAAGGAGAAATCTAACTTCCAACAAAATACAAATTTTTCAAATCACTATGTTGCCACTGCCAAAAGTATTTCATACTGCAAATCTTGTTCTTCTTGCTTTGACAACGATAATCAAGAGAACGTGTTGTATGAAAAGTAATACAGTTGGGAAGCTGGCTGCGGTAGATATCACATTCTCAAAATACTGTTACAATTGCAACCATTTGCATTCTGAACCAGTCGTCTAATATTTTCTACTTTAGTTATATCCTGTTTCTCTTTTCAACTGAAACAGCTTGCACTAATGAATTTCTCTGTGAGATTCAATGTCAAGTGCAGCATTTGCATACTTGACGTTACCAATATGAATAATATAAAAACATTGCAGTCAATAAGAACTTTACAAGCAAACAAGTTAATTTCTATAACGAACTTTATGAAAGCTGTGATGCCAGTTTAAAGTTATTAAATGCCGCGCAACAAATCTTATTGATACAGCATTTCACTTCTATGAGGCTACAATCAAAGTTTCAAGGCAGAACAAATTAATTATAAGAAGGATAATCTATATCATTTAAGCTGATAATGATACTGTCTATACATAAATAAATTCAGTAAACAAACACTAGATATGCACTTACCTGCCAGGTTACACCCTGAAATTTATCGTTCGGTAGTGGGATAGAAGCAAGATAACTGTTTCTATTTTGAGGGTCGATCAAACACTGAACTATAGTATCTGTAAAATGATGGTGAAAAATTATCATGAGTAGAGAAACAACAAAAAGTTTATCGAATGACATGTACTTCTATATAATGCAACTGGCTAACACATAGTACGCTTGTTATGTAATATGAACCACTGTTTTGCATATGTGCGACAACATGAAGACGTTACGTACGAATTTCGCTCATTTTATGACATTTAATCATAAGAGATATGTTTGTGAACAAGGCTTTAGGTCACATACAAAACATAAATTTTTACATCACGATCAAAAAAGAAACATATAATTCAGGTTGGTAGGTAAACACTTAAGCCTCATTCACACTCTTCTATAAAAAGGCTAATCAACTCGATGAGATAATTGGATAGTCTAAACCCTTATCAAATAATTACTATAAATTGATTGCAACAATAAACCTTATTATGTACTGAAATGAAATGCCTTTATTACAGTGTCTGTTTACAAGTTACAAATATTCATAGATGAGAAGTGCTACTACCTGTCAATTCCAATAAATTTACTGGTAGAATGTGATTCATCTAACAGACATAAGCTATACTGTTCTTATTTGGCACTCTTAAACACAGAGTACCAACCAATTGACCACGGCTTAAACTTGAAGTCTTAAGACTACCAGACGGGCACCAATCAGTCACTGTGTTTGATCCGGTGTGGCGCAGGGATTTCAGCTTCTGCCTCTTCACGATTAAAGAGATCTACGATTGTAATTGTTGAGTGTTCTTTGTGTTTTGACATTTGGACAGTGAACATTTTCATCATCAAGATGGATGACTTCGTTAGAGTTTGCTTATCAGGGGACTATTGAATAGCAACTTTGTTGCTATTACTGTATAACTAACGACTAGTAATTATGTAAGATACAGATTTACTTCACTGTTTACGACTCAATAAGATATGGCATTTGTTGATAACAAAAGACATTAGTTTCATCGAGGCTACTTTAATTCATGAATAGTATCCAATGGAGCAAATTTCAACTCTTATTGTTATCTAAAACAAGATTGAATAACATATTTTACAATGTGTCATGCTTGTCTGATGTCTTTAATCAATTTTGTCTGGATGATTTTAAACTCAAAGTTACTGGGTGCTTTTTGTTTAAATGGTATGAAATACTTGTGTTTGGTTTTGTCATTCGCATACAAAACAGCAAAATATAAAAACAATTCATACAAGATACCTAATTACCGACTAAGATTCTTAGTATTCACATAATTATGCTTCTAGAAGTTCAATTGAAGGCCTCGTTGAGATATAACACCACAGAGTTATATCCATAATGTGAAAGTAGTAAAATAAGTAATCTGCTTCGAATCACGAATTCAATCTCTTCTCATATGAATATAGATAAAATATAGATATTTAAATAAGCGCTCATATTTTCATTACACTGATACATTTTCAGTGGAAGTCTGTCATAGTTCACTTTCATAGAATCAACATTGTAGAGTAGTATCAGAAATACTGTAGGGTAATCATAGATTTGAAGTTATAAACATGTAACAAGACATGAAGTTTTGTCATATATACTCGAATACCTCAACAACAAAAAAGGAGTATGAATGAACTAGGCGATATCACAGAATATAAAACTTACATCTAAATACATGGGAGTACTGATTAAGATTACGTTCATAAAACTTTTCATTATAATTCTTAACAAATGAAATATCATCTGGCCACTCATTGAATAATTTAGGTACTTCAGTTGACAGTACTCTACCAACTACATCATCTGATTTGCTCCGATTGAGTAACTGCAATAGAAATCTTACACAGCACTCATGAAACCATGGGTTATCACGAGAGTTATTTAATTGAAGACCTCGAGAGATCCACTTTAGCATGAGCAAAAATTTTCCTATGAAAAATGAAAAAAATCAATTAAATTAAAACCAACAAATTAAATTGCTAAACATTTATGAAATCAATAATTGTCCACCAATTAATAAGATTTGACATATTATTCAAAAAATATCATCGCCAACAATAACTCTGTAATTTATGATGCTATTTTAAGTTGCACAAATGAAGTGGCTTTATAAACTTTGAACTACAAATTACGCAAGACGAACCACGATCAGGCTTTAAAAGATGTTCAACAAAATTTCCGATGAGACGCGCATTATGAAACAATAAACGAATTTCACTATAACATTGCATCCAATCAAATCATAACACCAAAACATCAGTTACATCCATCAATTACAAGATAACAAGTTACAACAATTGTATCATCTAAAGAAATTGATTGCTCAGAATGCAGCTATTCAAGAATATGAAAATCTAATCTAAGAAAGTCAAACAATACGGAGAATTGCAATAGGCAATTACTCACAGTATGTTTTCTAGGAGAACTATTTTGACTAGCTGTACACTATGCCAGAAATTATTGAACAGGAAGGTCCTGAGTTTGAACCCCGATGAATGCGTACTGATGAAGAACTTCAAACCGGGATGAAACAGCTGTCCATTGCTCACTAGTTGTCAAGTGGTTCTGCAAACCAACGCTTGAAAAACATATCTTTCAGTGACTTGGATATTCGCATAATTTATTCAGGACGAAAATAGTCAGAGCGAACAATTGTTCTCAATCAATTCTTCTTCAGGCTCTACAATTATAAATTGACTAATTTAAGCATACAATAGCCAATAAAGGCCAATTAGAATCACATCAGTTTAAGATAGAATGGAACAATAGTTAGTTAGTTATGGATATGCATGGTCAATGAGGACATGAGATGAAATAATATAATGATATATATATATATATATATATATATATATATATATATATAGGCAACAAAGTTACAGGTTTCGAGATGATTGTATTCATTGGTGTGTGAAGGCGTCATCTATGCGCGCACGTGCACATGTACCTGTATGGTAGAGTAAAGCGGTAACCAAATGTATAGTGCAGTCTGAGCCCACTTGGTAGATACTGGACACTCGATAAAACCTCACCAGGCACTTTCAGTTATTTACCGCGATCCTGGTAACCTATCTAGAGCTCAACTACGTCTTCTATCAGTAGCCGAAGCGGTAGCAATCAATACCAGAAAACCGGGTCTTTGTATACAGAAGAGGTATGTCCAACCGCTATGTTTACCTTGGCCTACAACAAGGCCAACAAATCCTCCATACATATTAGAACTTTAAATTCCTATCGCTTTTCTAACTTGTTATCATATTTGCAAAAATCCTGTTCATTTCACTTCACTAAATTCATTATTATTAATTGATCGTCGTTCACTAATAGGAATTTTAAATTCACACCACGTCATCGTTTTTATTTGACAACTATTATTATCGTTATTTCACCCTTGAACCTACATCTAGTCCACCCCATTCTTTGGTTTATTTTCCGTAGTATTGATATTGTCACACACACCACTGAATACAATCACCTCGATACCTGCAACTTTGTTGTCTATATATATCATTGTATTATTTCATCTCATGTTCTCATTGACCATGCATATCCATAACTAACTAACTATTGTTCCATTCTATCTTAAACTGATGTGATTCTAATTGGCCTTTATTGGCTATTGTATGCTTAAATTAGTCAATTTATAATTGTAGAGCCTGAAGAAGAATTGATTGAGAACAATTGTTCGCTTTACCTATTTTTGTTCTGAAACATATTTTCGTCCAGGTAATTACTTCTTTTGCAACGACTTCATTTTCAAGTTGTACAATATGACGAACAAATGGTCAACTGGGAGAAATTAGTCAACGACTGTAAAAAAGGACGTATAGATGACATATTTACTGTTTGTGACGAAAACTGCACAACTGTTGACCTTCTTATACAATTTAACCCTTGTCATTTATCTACACTTTCATGATAGACAAAGAGAACAATTCTGCATCACACTTCGTATGTTTGATAGGAAAGATGGTGACACATTAAAAACGTCGATCTACAAAAAGGAAACTTCTATAATACACTAATTTCAACAGTTGACTACATCTAAATTGAAAGAGAAACCTTATTCATTCATGATGTTCTAAGGTTCTGCTAATCTGCTCTACGGATATAGTTGAAGAACTTGAAAATCTTCTTAGAAAGCTCTTAAACAATGGATATCCTAGATGGTTTATGGAAACAAATCGCTCCCAAACAAGACGCTAATTATGAATTTAGCTGAAATTATCAGACTCAGTCTTTCTAAGCGTACCCAACACACATTCTATGACGCTGACTTATACCTGGTATTCTTGTAAGACAATATCATTCGACAGAGTGTGAGAAACAAACGACAGCTTATGTACTCTACTATATGCATCGATTCTTTTACATGATCCTAATTACACTGGACTTTGTAAGCATGTTCTCCGGAAACGTGCAGCTGAACATGATTAAGTTTGGTTGATGAAAGGACATTGGATGACAGTTATAAATATATATAAACTCCTTGGGTCAGGTGACTGAGCCCATGACTTGTCCTTTAAAGTTGTCGATAAGGCTAAATTCAGTCACTCCAAAACTTTTCGCCACTTATGTATAGCCAAAGCACTAGTTATACATGAACAGACACCTAAACTACATGTTCAAAAACGTTTTACCAAAGCTATTTTTGTACCGTGTTCACAGTAATGCTCTTTTTTGGTTCATTTCAATCCATTCCACTTTATCTTTGGCATTTTTATCTTTGTCACCACCGCAATTTTAATTTTTGACATAACTTACTTTTCAATTCCTTATTACATATATACCTTTATATGATTATGAGCAAAAAATTGTTCTCGAAACGTCATCAGCAAATATTACTGTATAACACTGTGAAACTTTATGAAAATAAATTTTACCCGTAATGGAATTATACTCCACCACAGTGCATAAGTTTTATTCTTATATCTATTTAAAAATCTTTTATAATTCTGTAAATTATTCGATTAAATACTACTCCTTTGAAAATCACGTTAACCATTTTTATTCTTCTCACATAGTATTGGCCCGGGCAATTTTTAAGGCCAATTAATGCTATTATCCATAATATAAGTACGAATTTACAGCCGAAGGATGAAGTTATTGAAAAAAAATATGCATTCGCTAAACACCACTATATTTTTCCTCATTCATGAATAAATGGGTATATTTTATCATTCACATATTTATTTTCTGAATACTCAGTGGACTTCAATGCTTAAGTTGCAAAGGTATTGTATTACTTAAATGAAGAAAGCAATATTCTCGTCGTTATGAATAACATCAGAAGAGTATTATGCACATGACTAGCAGCCAACTGTTTGAACTATGGAGGAATTAACACTATTCTTCAACGACAGTGAATTTGACACATTTGAGATATTTTGTAACAACCATATGCATGTAAGCCATTTAAACTATTTAAGAAACACCTCTACCCTAGGCATACATGCATAAATTATTATGACAGCAAAATTTGACCGGTGTGCAGTACTCTGAAGAGAAACTTTTGCTTCATATGTATCAATAACTACTCTATTTTATACTACTTGGTGTAAGTCTTTCAGTTGACTTACTGTCAATGTAACAGTCATAAGAAATACATTAACATGACTATAATGCCTTATTAGGGTTTGGTGAATAATTTTTTTTCACATAAAAAAATATTTCGAAATCTTAGTTAACCGATTAACAAAAGAAGATTGTTGTTTAGTCCTATGTGTTGATGGAGAGCTATTAATCTACATAACTCAGTAATAAAGCCGATTGAAATCCCAGAGAGAACACGAATTATTTCGAAATGAAGATGCATACCGATGGCCGTATATAAGTGCAAAACTAGGGTTAAAGGCTCTCTGCTGACTTACTTCTTAATACTAAATTTAAAACAGTATGCCATCTTCTTGCCACGATATTTACAACTTAGTAGTTGCGGGCCTTGCTTTGAAAAAGAATAGATGCTCATGAAAAATCAACATACAGCACACAATAAAAATTTTATCGAAGCGACTTACGCTTTCTTTCGTAAACTTCAAAAGCTAGACAATAAGCTTCAATGATTTTGGGTGACAATTCCAATAACGGAAGAAGAAACTTGCAGGCCTCCTCCAAAGGATCCTCAGGCTGTTATTTCAATAAAAAAGGAATATCTTTAACTTCTTGAAAATAAACGAAAGAGCTATGGGTTGTAACGTGTATGCGCTTAGGATGGAGGAAATATCGATCTATCAAAGTGAGTCGCATTCGCACTACACGCTATTTCAAAAGAGAAATCAGTCTGTCGTCTACGAAAATTACACAATTAAGAATTTATATACAACGGTAAAAGAAACTAAGGATTACCAAGTGACAGCAAGAGAAAAACTAGCAGACATTCTCCTGGACACATCACTTTACCAAAAACATTGGCATAAATAATTGATTATTTTACCTTCACTTAGGAATTTCGAAGTAATAAGCTGTCCTTACCTTGAGAATGAGATTGATAAAAGAAGTAGACAAGTATTAGAAATGTTAGGGCAGCGTTGCTGAAGTCATACAGGTTTCAGTATATATATATATATATATATATATATATATATATATATATATATAATACTTATTATTATTCTTAATGCTGAGATAAAAGAACATGACAGAAGTATGCCTGGTAATATAAATCGATGAAATATGGAATATCTTTAAATTTTCAGAACAATCCAACTACGACATATTTATGGACTGTTCTACATGACTGATAACTATTTTAGTTCAGTCATTCCTTATAAATACTTAGTAGTTTAAATGAATTGATTAAGTAACTTCGTTTTACTGAGGATTATGACTCTTAATTCCAACAAAGCTAGTTACCTGATGCACAGATAATGATTAATTGATGTCACAAGACTTTAAATGTTCTGTTATGCCACCAACCGTTCGGCAAACAAACAGATGTGACCATCTTGTTACCACACCGAAAGCGAATAATAAAAGTTGAAGCTACAATTTCTTCTCAACAATAGTTAAATTCACGGTTGAATCCATGAACAAAAGTAATGATAAATCCGTGCCCCTCCTTATGAGACATTAGCACTTAGCTTCAATATAATTCAGTTTCTATTTCGTGTACTTATTTTTATTTGAATTTGTTAGGATATGAATTCTCTTTCTGTTATAAAATGTATGAATTCTAACATTTACCAAGTTTGAAATTACAGTAACTAGAAATATCATAAATCAAAATATATTGTTTTCACAAGATCATCAAGTACATGGTAAAAGTGAAAATTACCTGCACCAGTTAGATACATTCAGTTTAACATAGAAGGTAAGCACTTACTCTGGCTAGAAGATTTGCATCTAAATCGTTTTCTACTGCTGATTGATTCTCTGGATTCGCTTCTTCAGATGCAGGTTGCCTTGATCGAGCCGCCTGCTCCCGACGCTCTTGTTCAGCTCGAGCACGAGCAGCTTCTGCTTCTGCACGTTTAGCAGCTTTACGTTGTTTATTTCGTAATTTTTTAGCCTCAGATGACGTCATACCATCTATTTAAAAATGTGAAACATATATGGGTAATCATAAGTCAAATTGAAGTAGACTATTCATTTTCACAATAATAAACCAGCTTTCAAGCCACACTATCGACTACAACCAACTAAAAGCGATTGTAATTTCCTTGCCAAGAAAGCAAACACCAAACTTATTGGTCATGTAAGAGATATCATTTTTCTGGACATTCTAAAAGCACAAATCCTATTGAGGCCAATTTTCATTCTTAGAAAGGATGTTTTCGTGATTATGGTAAATAGATTACGTTAACACTTGAAGTATGGAAGATTGGAAAAACCATAACCACACTTTACAACGATATGTAATTATCAGCATGAAAAGACAAATTAGGATGTGGTTCCTCTATGGACTGCTACATAATCTCACTAGTTCTATTTCACCTATTAGGAATAAAAATTCAGTAACGTTTTCGTGTTAGAACATTATGAGAACTCATATATGTTGTATATAATGCATCTCTACACTAAAACAGCCAAAATAAACCCTGGTATTTCAGGACCTTAAATCACGATGAGAGACCTGTGTTGAAATGACAGTACTACACTGGTTACAAGTGTCAGTGATAAATTTTATTTAGTAGACTCATTTCGAGGTAAATCATACATAAATTCAGCATATATTGAAATTTTTAACGACATAACTATTTATACTGAACTGGCAACCAATTGTAGACAGAAAAATAAATTGAGAAATAAAGTGATAATCTGAGTATACAATCAATTTGATTTTAGATTATCTAAAACCCATCAAGCAGAATGTATACATTATTCCAGTGTTGTGAGAAGTAGATTGTGAAGGTAGGTAACCCTGAAGTACTGTTCATAATTAGAATAATCGCCAAGTGAAAAGAGTGATTGCATATGCATGCTTAAGAAGTAAAGTTAAAATACTACGTATGTTTGTGAACCTCTATTAACTCATTTCTCTGGAACAATCGATAAAAACTTCGGTAAATATACATAGTTATCTTGGAAAATTGGAGTGCTTAAAGCAGGAATAAATTAGGAAGAACTCAATCCAATGGATAATCTATAGACAGATGAAATCTTTTAATTAAACGTGAAACAAAGTAGCTAATATCTTTAGTGTAAGGTGTTGGCCTATTATGAAAGAGGTCATGGACTTAAGCCCTAAACCACATTTAAGAATCTCCCCAAAACTTAATCGTTTAAAATCTTCATCACAAGAGTAATGCTTTCCTTTTTATACGTGCTTCGATACTTTGTAATTAGCATTTATGTGATAATTCGTTTAGAAGCTATATCCAACTCAAGTAAACCAACCAGTTACGAGAGGAAATACAGTACAAGTAACTACCAAACACTAATGAGTTACAACTGTGTAAAAAATGTAACAAATAAGTGCAATAAAAGAACAGAGACGTTTGTATTAATAAAGCAAATTATCAATGACTTGTTCCAATGACAATGCGTGCATACAACCCTCATCATCTCTACGAAGACATTATAAGTTGACGAAGGACAAACATAAACAAGTCAAAAGGAGCTGAAAAAAAAGGTTTTTACAATCCAGAATGGTACGCAGTGATCAATGAACCTCTACCATTGAAACCACTACTAAAACGACCAACACACAGTAGGTGATTTATGTCATCAAAAGCATAAAAGAAATTTGAAATGATAATACTAGTAGCAGCTTTTATTGTTCAGTTCTATGACGTCTGATAACAATCGAATTTTCGCGCTAACAAATACTTCTGAAGGGAAATGGACACTATTCAAATTAAAATCTGATACCAATCCATGAAGTCTCTGACTTGGTTTCAGCCACGTTGAGAAGTACAAACTTCTGGATTAGGGGCCCTCAAGATAATAAGAAACAATAACTGTCAGTGACGTCTTAAAATCGTTCTCAATGGTGCAGATGCATCTACTTTTGTAATCTTCCAGATGCATTAAATCTTCAGTATTCTTCAAATATTGACTCTCCTTCTCGTACATTTTTATTCATTGCAATTCCTTTGAATTTTCTGTGTGTGTACCATATGGAGTGCGGTAACTTGAACTGCTGCACTTTTGTTCAAAGTTCTACGTTGAAAACTGAGTCAATCATGAGCATTATGGATGGATATTTGTTAAAATATTAAGACAGTTAAACAGAAACAGTACAACTAACCATTTTCACCATGTGGGGATTCATCATTACTCCCTAATGGTTGAGCATACAACTGCAAATAAATCTAGAGAACAAATTTAAAAAAAATAAAATTAATGGATATAAATTAACCAATTTGCAGGTGGACAGGAGAAAATAGATCAAAGAATGAAGCTTATATATATCTGAGACAGGGTTTTTTTTACGTAGAGTGACTACACGATTCACTTACTCTCTTATTCTTGACAGTAGATATCCCACTGGAACTCAAAACAGACTATTACCGTATCAACATCAAAATGGTAACACCAATGTAAACACATGAAATGTGCTTTATTATCTAACACGAACCTGACAAATCTTATTGCTGTTATGCAAATATCCTGGGTAGATTCAAAGGCTTAACTCTTTCAGAAAAGGTCTGGAGTGGATTTCAAAATTGAGATGATTGTGAAGTGTAAACTAATCAGTTCAAAGAGACGGATAAGAAAGCTAATTCACACAGTAAGCCTAAAAGATTAAACTACAGTAACTATGAACATGACTCAAACTTTAATTTAACAGCTGAAATATTTAAAATAGAAAGTGGAATATTACACACACAATTCCAAATCGAAATTCATGTGAAAATTCACTAAAAATTGCGGAATGAATTTGAGAACCTTTAAATCAATGACTGAGAACTTGGTATCTAGCCTCATAAGTAGGTTTTTATAACACTTTTAAGATATCAGCAAATGAGCCACAATTTATATTCGGGCACCTTGCAACTTTATTTAGTAGCAATTCAGTAGCAGAAAATAGAATTATATCCGAAAAAACTTGAGTTTTTGCAGATATCCCAAGCAAAGAAAACACAGTAAAATTCACTAAACAAACTGAAACTAGTCTTATGTCAATCCTATGAGTTACAAGTACTTTATTAGACAATTCATAGGACAAAGTAAAAACTGTTATTGATCTAACTAGCAATTCAATCGACGGACTTCAAAGTAGGAATAAAAATATCGCAACTCACTTCGACTGCAAGTTGGGTAGTATCAAAATAAGATTGGTGATCTCGTAAACGGTCTTCCAAGCGTAATGTTTCAACATATGCTCGCAGAGTGACCTTTCGTAGGCAGTAGGAGTGGAAGTCCAGTTGATCATCGAGAATATTTCTATAATGCTATAATAGTAAGAAGTGTGAGACCATATTTTCGTAAACAAAATGTGTGCAACTGGAATGAGTGAAATAATTGATTTTAAATAAGACATAGTAGGTGACGAAAACCATTAAATAACAGAAATTCATCAAGCACGGGAGAAGTACATGCGAATTTGAAAAGTAAATAAACTGGAAAGTATTATGAATCTAATGAAAGTTTGTCGCAAATTACTATTACAGCTTTTTACCCAGTGGTTTGCATCTTTACATAGTTGTGCAATGAATGTTTATGTATCGCCTCTTGCAAGTTTTTTTGACACTCTTGCAATGAGTATGTTATTAAAACACAAGACTACCATGAGAAAGACAGTACAACAACCACACATCCTCATATGTAAAACAATAACCGACCTTCAACATTCATCACCATTGTTTGTCTTATATATGGCATGATGCAAGATTTCTCAGAGGATGTGAGAACAATTTAGCTAACATATATATGGTTTTTGGTTTGGAAACCTATTCACTTCACGAAATAATGAGACTCACTGATTTACCAGCATACAATATTGCAAAAAAAAATGGTTATTTTCAGTCTGGGAAAGTTCACAAGTAGAGAAAATAAATACAATGAAACCATAACGAAAGCAAATTGATGAAGAAAGAGAACAACCAGATGAAGATTGAAGAGGATTTCCATTATTTGAATGGTAGAAAAAAGAGTTGTCTCAAATCATTCGTTCTTAGCATTCCAAAGGTCTCAGAAAAATAGTCCATCCTTTTTACGTGGCTCATACCAACAGTAAAAGGCTTAGTAGATTGGTGGATTGTTTACATCTGGTCACTCTCCCAATATAATATGATTTCAGCTAACATCAATCATTGGGGATATCGGTGAATTGACATGAGTAACGTGTCTCGAATGTGTCCACCAATAAACCATTGAAGTCGCATGTCTGCAAAATCAGTTTATTTACCACGGCCTATTTGGAACACCTTTCCTTAGTTAGTTTATGTGGTTGGCGAATGTTACTTTTCGCCGCTGACGAGCGTTTGCAGTTGTTACGAGTCTTGATCATTTTAAATAGCTTTTGCTCATCACATTCAGTAACTGTCAACATCAGTGCCTTTACAACAATCACCTCGGAGGGAATTGTAGAAACCCAGTGGCATCTAACAAGTCTTTGCCTGTTATGAACCTCCTGCATTACTGTTTCCACAGAAAACTTGTTGCGATGCCAGATTTCTTCGGGATATCTCAAATTAGTATTTCTACTTATATTATAAATAAATTTGAAGTCGGCATAGGCCTACTTCAATCAACGAATTGCAAATGCTTGATTCTAAATGATCATGAACAATTCAGTTTAGGAATTAAGGGAAGGAAAGACTCAAAAATGTGAAATTTTGCAAGTTCAGCGAATAACATCAGCAAACACTTGTTGCGGCGAACTTAGTTTCGAAGAGACATTAAGAACATCTACTATACTAAGATATGCTTTAAATTCACTAAGTAGCAACCACAAACACTATCTTGAAGTCATGATATAGCCTGTTTTTCACAATTTTACTTCCCTCTTAAATTACTGGAAGATTAGTATTACAAACTTTCATGTGAACACCATTTTCCATTAGCTTGAGCATTAACTGCAATTTATGGAAAGTGTGAGACTTCAGAAATTAAATTTCTGTAGGACTAAGTACGGACTGCTTTTGCCCGTTAGCTGATACAGATACCACTACAATTTCCTGTAAAATATAAAATGTGATTTCTTTGATAACTTGTCAGAAACAAATCGAAGAACCTATCCATTTACAATAGTTAATGTCATTACGATAAGCTTCACATCTTAATTTACACTCAACCATACATATATGCATAAACTACAATCTAATCAAAACCCACCTGTTGCACCTCGTGACACAATTTAAGTGCCTCACCAAGTTTACCCATTTCTTTGAGCGCCTTCGCATTGTCAAGTAAAAACCACATACACTGCATCTCAGATAAATATTCCTTCGCCGATGTGTTACCCTAAATACCAAGTTAAAGTACTAGAAATGCATTACCCTCGTAAATTTAGATGCCATATTTGTAGCATCTTCTAGGCGATGAGCTTCAACCATGAATTTTGTACAGCGAGCATTAATAAAACGATCAGCTGTATCAAGTGACTGAGCCTCTTCCATCCATCGACTGGCTGTTATGTAGTCTCCGGCATCATGAAAGACATCAGCTTTTAGGACATAAAAGTCGACCAGAGTAGGCGTAGATAATAACTGAGCATCAATGAGGTCAATAGCTTCCTAGAAATAACGCAAATATTAAGTTAATTCATACCTGATATTTTTTATTGAAATTGTAATACTGGGCTAACAAGTAAGTGAGCCAAATTTCTGTAGTAGGAGCATCCTTGAAGCTACATTCTTCTTCGAAATCCAGAGAGCCAGTAAGATATAAGTTTTTTCGATACTTTTCCAAAAGACTCTCAAACATTGCTAACTTTTCAGAGTCATATAAAAGCCCCACAAGTTGAATAAATAGTGGAGGAACACCCTTTCTTATGTACGGCTTCAGGTAAGAATCCAATCTTTGAAGAAACTCATCTCCTAAAAACGAGATATATCGATACAGAAAGACATACCTGAACAATAATTTAAAATCAACCGCCTGGACAGACGGGACTGTGGATAACGGGAAATGATAGCTTCATAAGTTTTTTTGGTCAACTCGGAGTTTTCCTCTGTGTTGCCAGTGGCTAATGCAGTATTGGCACGAGATAACAGTTCGCAATAAGTTTGACTTTCTTGATTCCGACCAATCAGTTCCCATGAACAATCAGCCGCCTCTTGATATCGACCGAGTTTCAGTAAAATTTCAGCTAAAAAGTAAGGTTAGAGCATTTGTCGACCTACTTTTCATCTCCAACAATGATATCTTGTCAACTATCTGATTGCTGCTGCTTTCTAGATGTTCTAAGGCGGCCTCTTCCTTTCCGGCTTCTAGCATTACCATTGCTTGATAAAGCAGCAATTCACTGTGTTCGTAATCGAAAGGTGGTATTTCGCTCTGACCTTTCCTGAATTCGTTGATAATTGTAAGTGCGGTTTCGTAGTTTCCCAGTAAGTGATGAATTAAGGCATATCCTATCCAAGAGGCCTTTTGACTAGGCCGCAACAACAATAATTTGTAACGGATATCCTAGCAAGTGAGAATAAGGTTAAGCATACCTTGCAGCCTTCATAGTCCCTTAATTGCATCTGCAGAACTGATAGATCTCTGAGTACTTGTAAATTATCATTATCCAGCCTTAGGGCTTGGAGGTAACATTTTATCGCCTCTTCGTACTTGTGGTCGGATTTGTGAATCAGTCCATAGATATGCCAGCCTAACGGGATGACCTTAATAGAAGAAACTTACAAACAAAACTCGTTATGTTAGCCTTCAGACCACGCTTTACATATTCTCTTGCTTCATCCTTTTTCCCAAGACAATTTAACAAGATACCCTTCATAGCCAATGTTTCTGAAAAAATAGGTGACAGATAGTGTCTTTTTCAAATTGCGATTACCTCCATGTTCACTAAACTTTGGGTTGCTTAGTATCTGTTTGGCATACTTTAACCCATTCTTATATTGTTTTTGGTCATAATATTTCTAACGCAATGAATACAAAATAGTGACAGAACTTACAACAACCCTTTTAAAAATCGAAAGCTCTTTTGGGGGGAGGGTATACGTTGATGACTGTTTACTCATCGTCTAACACAATAGCACATGAAATCCTGCTAACCCGGCCAACTTAAATCGCGTGCTCGCACATAACGCGGCTCAACGTACAACGAAATTACATAGGTCCAATGAACCTTACTGATAATTTTGGTATACTATTGAAGCCAAATGGCATCAGTAGCGTTTAAAACTAGCTACGCAGGCATTAAAAGTTTAAAAACCTATGGATTTCATTCCTTGGACTTGAAACTTGATTTTTTAATCTTTGCCCAAAGCCTTCCTGATAGCTAACAGAGCATTCATATTCATTACTATCTTCATTGTGTCCTTCTCAAAGCAGTTGTAACCGTGCTTGTGAAAGTTTACGATAGTAATCTCTATCCATAATTTGGGAGGGAATGTCTAGTCGTTCTCTTGTCAGCACTTCAATTGTGATTTTGTCAAGAATAATCAAAAAATCCGTGATACACTAATAAGCTATTTAGAAAAACATAAGACCTTCTACCGGAAGCTTTTCTTGTCTGATAAATTTTATTGCAGCAGTGAAAACCTGAGACAAGTCTACAAATAAAGAGACCTGTCAGAATTGTTTCCGTAGGTTTCAGCGGAGCTTTTTAAAATATTTCCCACACAAGATTACTCATGCGGACGAAACGTTCGACAATTGATGGAAGCAAGTATCACTGAGTCGGGGGACTTACTGCAAGTGGGAGGCAGAGAGTTAGACTCAACTCCAAACTCTCTTCCTGGGCAATCCTACCGAATGGTTTGCCACAGGACACTACACTCTTCCCATCATATTTATCTTGTATATGAATGAATAACCCAGACAAACAATGCCTTCCATGGTTCTCTATTCAGATAACCTCCAAATCTGAAAGGGCTTCAGTCATAACTGAGACATTCTGTCGCCAGTTTTCTCATTGGTAGTTAGAAGTATTGGGGCTCCCCATCAACGTAAAGAAGTGGCCATCACATGGAATACTGTGGTGAGAGATGGTCGCTAGCCAAATTGGTTGACAGTAATTGAGGTCAAAGGTCAAGGTGGACAGGCGGATGCAGTTAACATATAGATGAACTGACACAGCCACAAGATATGCAAGGTTAACTTTGCGTGAGAAACAACCAATCAACAGACGGTATTTTCTACCAACATTGACCTACAATAATGTACATAAAAATCTATAAATACGTGTTGATTTTCCGAAATAAACGTTCTGTTGCCTGGCCCTTGTCTTCTGTTGTTACAATACTACTCCATCTAGTCCCAACAAATAAAGATCTATATTTTATTATTTTATTTTTGATTACAGCTTGATGCCACACCGTATTTTCAGTACAAGTATGAAATTTTCAGCATGGATATCGGTAGCCCAAATTTTAGCAGGCTGACCATAGATATCGGGTGTGCGTCGGCAAGGGATCGAACCCCGGACCATGTTCATGGTCGGCGAGAGTCCTAACCACTGTGTTACCTGATATCATGACACACTCTCAGTGGCAACTCACTGCTCTTTATCCTCACTGGCAGAACTAAGAGTCTTTGATAGAATCACCAGTGAAATTTCCTCACTTTGTATGCATCTCTGATGAGACCGAAACTAAAAAACTGCATCCGGGCAGCGAACCCTTACCTTCAGCTGGAGCAACATACTCATGAAATACTTAAATCGAAGGCCTCATCATGTTTGCTAAAATAACGTATCGACAGTAAGAGAAACGACTTCGCAGTTTAAATCTCCTCTCATACGTCAAGCAGAGAGAAGATCTAGTTACGATGATCAAAACTACAAGAAACGATTATGGGCCTGATGTTTATTCTCCTTTCTCTTCCATTTGGTCGAAATATTTCCTCAGACATAGCGGAAGATTTCAGAAGTCAAGGTATAACCATTGTCAGTGGAATAAAGTTTCTTTGACCGGACCATTATCGCTTGGAACCTAAAGAAGGGGTGTCTGAGTTGTCAGTCACCTCATTAAAGAAGAGAATAGAGACTCAGGGGCGTTTATTAGGAAAGAATTAACATAGATTTCTATTCTCAGATAAAATTCTGGATCCGTATGACTCGAACGCTATAGAAAAATCTGAATTTTGGCTTGCGAAATGATTCGAATAGTATGCATGATAAATTAATATATTAGTATACATATCCTGTGAGATATTCGCATTTCTGATTTCTAATCATGACTAAGGCTCTTCCAATGTATTTTGCCTCAAGTAGACCTAAATAATAAGTATGTGAATGATTTCGCAGTCTGTAGATTATACAGTTCTAAGTGAAACGTTACTGTGGTTATCTCCCCAAATCAAAGGTATTCGAATCATGGAGTTTGGTCTGCTTGATTTGTAAATAACAATCTGGGAAACAAGAGGTACAACATGGTAGTTATGAGTAAACGGAAAGAGCGACTCTATGATAAGTGATAATTCCAAATTACTCATATCGCTTAACAGTGATGGAGTATAGGTTTAGTGCATGTGGAATAGAGCATAAATGTAAAATAGCCGCAAGGCATTAGATAACTGTAAGAAAGAAAACGAGAATGTTATGAAGGTACAGCATTGAGCAGTAGTGTGGCCACACGATAACACCAGTAGTGATGTGTAGTTTAAGTGATGATTTTAAATTTCAAAGGGCCATATATTACCGATTATTATGAGTGGTTAGTTGCATAAACCTCAATAAATTGTTTTACAAATTAACGTGAATCATGGTCGAACCTGAGTAACGGTGACCGATTTCGAATGTAGATGACGGGAAACTTGTGGCTGTACTGTCTTGAGACCGTTCGTTTCTGAAATTTGTCGGTTTTTTCCACACAAATACGTCTTTCAATCGAAGTAATTCTGACCCCTCTCACTTAATAATTAAGCTATGTTAGATAGTGCCTAGAGATCTGGCGTGATTTTCGTGTCAACTTATCTGTTCATACGAAATATTTTACTGTGTTCTGGTGGGAAAAGGATGCAATTGCAGATCAGAATTTGAGTCACAACAGGGCAAACTGAGAAACATAGTGCTGAGAGGAATCCTCTTGTCAATGTATTTGAAGAATGAACGATCAATTCACGGTTGTTTACTCAAAACCATCTTCATATTTTGGCGGGGGTCACCGATACTGCAGTCATTGTTCCATCGTACTCTGTTCGTTAGAAGACGATGAAATGCTATCAGAAGTATAATTGTGATTGATTGTTCTGACATTTATCCTTAGACTTTGTGTATAACAAACTTATTGTTGGTTCCATATTGGTGCAAGAATAAAGGATTCTTGAGTCACCATTCTGTGTTCTGTTTTTTTTTCGCGTTGGTTATTGCACATTGTTGCTGAAGGTCTTCTAAGTACACCGTTAAGTCCAGCGTAGTTAGACCTGGACATTGACACCTCAAGTAATTGGTATGTAATCATAGATCTCGCCAGAATGATGAAATGTTGTTACACATATATATCCGTATAAGGTTACATAGCATTCCAATCGGTCACATGATGCAATATCACTTGCTTAGGGCTTGTAGATGACCTATGGTGGTAAAGATCAACAAGCAAGCAACTTGCTACAGTGGTTTTCTGTCGAATTCCCTGGGGCATTCACCATAGGTTCGGTGGTAGGCATCCCAGCTTAGCGAACACGTTGCGAACATCCTCGAATGGCCTTAATCAACACTAGGGGCAAATAACATGACTTCTGAATGCTAATTTGGCGGCTAGCATACATACACGCATATCTGTACCAAAATCATGGAGAGTAAGAGGATGTCATAGCAAACAAACATCAAATGTTGTCTTAAAGTAGTGGCGCTGAGAAAAGCTCCTGGGTTTGGGAACTGTTACGAACATTTTTGAATAAAATGCAAAATAAACAACATAAGAAAAGGGCGACATCGTGTGTCGGAAGATTCACTGGATAGGGGAACTCACTTTTCTAACTGCAACATAGATTTAGCAAGTAACGTGTGTAACATCGCAAAGCGAGTCATAATACTATGCAAAAAGATCTTAAGGAGCTTGGTCCATGTTTATCATGGTGTTTAAGAGAAAAGAACGATCAGCTAAGAGTGATTCTTTTCAGTGATATCATTCCCAAGCTTCACAATCGCGTAAATATTTGGCATAATTCCTTGGCAACAAAGGAAGTATTCCTAAAGATAAGTTATTAGAATTGTATATTTGATATAGCAGTTGTGTAATATTGAAACCATAACCGCGTAGAAATTGAAATAATAAGTAAACTGGGCAACGCAGCATAGCTGATATTACTGAGTAGAATTCGACTAAAACTGAATGAGAGTCAAGTTAACAAGGCTGACAATGATTGGCGAAAATTCAATACGAGGGAGAAAATAATAACTAGAAATCAAAACTGAAAAGCGAGCTTGTGTATCGAGTTATATGACAAATCGGGTCCATTCTAGGTTCAGCGACTGGACAAACTTCTTTTGTATGTAGAGTTTGAGACTTGCTAGTGAATAGCGTCGCTTCTGTGGTCAGAAGCATTTTGACCTGTACTCTTCCAGGAGGGTTCCAACGCATTCAGCAGATGACTTCAAAGCTTGTTTGTGGGTGAGCTTAGAGTTCAGGTTCTAACACTTATCCTGGGATAGACCTGAGGAATCGAATCTGGTCACCAAGTTAACTATAAAACCATGCCCTTCTAACTTTCAGATTGCGTGGAACTCTGCCGAAGGCCTTTTTCACACCAGGACATATGACAATCACCAGTTTTCCTCTGCCCCCTTTATAGGTGTCTCGATCGAAAGAATTCCGGATGGCAAGCGATATATTCTCTTTGAGAAGCTGTACTCACCTGGGATTCTCAATCCATTACTGAACTTGTCGAAGTCATTTCTTAGCATCAGGGTACAAACTATCAAACTCAGATATAGACTGTCCCATCCTTGGCAGATCACAAGTGTGGGGTAGTGTCCCAGGACCACTTCTATTCCCAGTCTACACTAAAAGCATTTATAACTGCTTCACCACAAGTAAACCATTCCTATATGCTGACGACCTCTAGGTCGCTTACTCCTGCTACAGTCCTGAATTAAACGATACGGTAGGTAAAATACGTGCTGAACTAAGTAGTCTGGCGACATGGTGTGCTGGATCCCATCTGGAGTTTAACATTTTCATATGTGGCTGAATCTGCATCAGTAACAGTAACTTTGACCTGACTCTTGAAGTAAATGGGCGAAAACTACCCAAGCTCAACTCAGTAGTAGATCTCGGTATCAGATACTCTAGTAATTTAACTTTCTGTGAACAAAGTAACATTTAATACACAGGCTCCTAGGATGAATAGCTCGCAATTTCTGTCGTCGTGTCCGACCTACTTGCGAATATTTTCCATCTGATCTAAGCTTAAATTAGAGGGAATACAACGGCAATTTACTTTGAGAACTCTTAATTTAGAATGCGGTCTTGACTACGCTGAGTGTTACAATAGACTGAAAAGAGAACCACTCTGGAAAAGATGTCTTAAGCTGAACATTATTTTCTGCTACGATTTAACTGATCCTATCATGCACTCTTCCAGGACAATAACTAAATAAACCGCTGTTATCAGTTACAATCTTAGAAATCATGACAACCTAGTTGCTATTGATCATTGTCAGAGTTACATGCGGTTCAACTTCTTTAATGAGTTTTCATTCATTTGAAATTGACTACCAGGCAATGTGTTTGACGCAAACACACTCCCAGTTTTCATCTCCTCACCTACCAAACTGCTCAAAGATGACAGTGCTATTCTACGTTTGACTCCCACAACTTTTATCCCCTCATAGATATAATACGTTTACTAAACTTATGAGTTACAACAAACAGCAATTATAGATGTAAATAATATCGGAAGGACGAAATAAACATTTCTACACAGGACATTAGTATTGGTTCACACATGATTTAAAAGTTGGCGTAACAGGACTAGTTAGGTAGTATACCAACATAGTCATAGTTTCGACGCATAGTATATATATATATAAATGTATAAATCATTCCTTGAGCCCTCCACTTGCTTTCTTCTGTGCTGCTGTCGTTAGCCTTCTTTCTTCTCTCACCACTTTAGCTTCTATGTGAATTTTTGAATGAGAATGGAGAATGTAGAAATTTGGCTACTTACAATCACAAATGATCTCTAGACATAAGTCCAAAACCCTACAACTGCCTCGTGAATTACCCATTACCTTCCTCCGCAACGCATCCAGGATGACAGTTGTGGAATATCACTTTAAATCAATACATAATCCGAACAACTATCTGTACAGTGCCTATAAATCTAGTTATTTAAGGAATAATCGTAATCTCACTGACTCTCGTGATGATATCTTCCAGCTCCCGTATGCTCCAGATTTTCTTCAGTTCCTAAAATAGCGTTCAAGCATTTGAAGGCATAGCACTCACTCAAATATATGTTGTTTATCGATTGGTCATAACTATCATCAGGAAATGGAACGAATTTCGGGTTGTCGCTAAACTTCGATGGTGACCTTCGTGAAATATTTACAAATTAACATTGCTTGTACTACAATTCAACAATATGAACTTTTTGAAAAAGTGATAATGTATGCTAATTAACAATTGTAATTCGTAACATAATTGATCGTGCCTGTAAAAATGGCATGCATTTCATGTAAACTTACCCGTTTATGCGAAATATATATTATTATTATTTTACATAGATTAATTCGCCATTATTCTGGTCCATGCCCACGTATGTACTGAAAATTTCCTACTGTTTTAACATTGTTTCATTGTATGTCTAACTAGACGCTTACTGCTTTGGTGAGTCACTGTCAGTTTACACTGCTAACAAAATCATTTTCGGTTAAGAAGATGACGTCTTACAAGACAATTTTATCACTTTATGAATAACCGGTGCGTTCAGCGTTTGCATTACATTTTAGCTTGATTTGCTATATACTTCTATTTTTGCTGTCAGATTCGCACGATTGTTTCTCCTATTACAGAATTGTGACCACTGTCTGTTTCAATAATAATAATAGTATATTCTCATTTTTGTACACGAGGGACGCCAGTTTACAGGTATCATCGATTCGATAAATTACACATACGAATAGTAAGTATAGTCGGTAATGATAATATAATAAGGTACATAATTATTCCTACAAATGCAGGACACACAAGTTGTAAAGGCATGGATAAGTATTATTTAAGTTACATATTTAAATTACATGATTTACGGTTAAATAACATGGTTGCTGTCATTTTATCTTCAGTTTGTGGGAAAAATCGGATAAATAGTGATTCAATGGAACACATCAAAAAATATAGAGATATTGACTTCGCATTAACAAAAAAACCAAGTATGCGTTGGGTGGATTACGGATACTTGGGAAAATAAATAAAGCTTGAAGTCAAGTCCCTCATAAAGCAATAAAATGCGTCTTAAAATAATATATTCCGTCTTTACGCACATGAATAAATAAATAAATTTATTCTCACAGTACAGTACATGAGGGACGCCAGTTTACAGGCATCATCAAATTGTTACAAAAATAGAACCATATAATTCAATCACAATTTACAGGCAGTAGCAAGATATGCTTTACATGTCCGCTGGAGATAATACATACACTTGATAAATGTTAATCCCAGTAGTATAAAACAGCCTTTTCACTAATATACAATCATTTCTGTGCACAGTTGGAAAAATCTGCTAGGTTGTCAGTGAGTGCAACACATCAGGAAATACAGAAGTGTTGTCTTCGCATTAACAAAAAACCAGGTCTTTGGTGGCTGGATTATAAGTGCCTGGGAAAAAAATAAAGCTTGAAGTCAATTTTCATACATAACTTCGTTGTGTGCAGAATCCTTGAATTATAGTTCATTGATGTGTTATTTTGAAATCAGTGATATGTCTATCTCATTTGATCTGCAATGTCATTGTTGGGAGTAAATATATAAGCTTCAGACGCATTAATTAATGGATTTTTACTGCTTATGGGTATTTTCTTAGCGTGAGGAAGGTTTATGAATTTCAGCTGTTCCGACAGGAGTTGAGAATAATAACTGCTCAGCAACATTATGGATATAAGTTCATCACATTATCTAAGGAAAGGTGGGTTGCAGCTGGTGAGGGATATATGGTGCCCAACGAGCGTACTTCTGTCCATGTGATGTTGTAGTGAGTTATACCTTTTTTCATGTTGTCGGTTAATGTCCATTTTATTCCACTTATTGTGTTGGGTAGTAGTTTTACAAACGAGATTTCTTGTCTGTTTGAGAATACGTATCTTAACCGTTATTGTTTCATCTAGAATTATAAATATAGGCAAAAAACAACAGGTGTAGTATTTAAGCTTATACATTAAATGGATCTATAATTTCGGAGGCTCTCAGATAGGAACTAGAACTACTATCATTTGCAAACTCTTGTAGCTTGTCATTAAGCACCCTTTTGCAGGAGGCCAATGTACTTGCTTGACGCATTTCCATTGGTAGTTTATTCCATATCTGTGCATAGCTAATCAAGTAAAACTTTTGCCTTGTGGTTGTTCTGCATTGTACGATAGCTACTGTACCCTTAGTGTGTCTTAGTTTGTAAGAACAAATTAGTTCAGCGAAGAGTCTCTTTTCGGCGAATTCATTCACTTAGCTGTACAGTCGCAAATATATATACAATTATTTTGTGTGTGTGTATGTACATTAGGTTTGTCAAAATCAAAATAACAGTTAGTGTGGGTTATTGATTATATCATCAAAATAATGAAGAAGTTAAAATGTGTGATTAGTAATCAAAGTTGTAACTAAGTGGGGTGAAGATTGGTAAGATGTGAGTAGGGTTACGTAATATAGACATGTTTAGAA
Source organism: Trichobilharzia szidati (assembly GCA_944472155.2). NCBI lineage: Eukaryota > Metazoa > Platyhelminthes > Trematoda > Strigeidida > Schistosomatidae > Trichobilharzia > Trichobilharzia szidati. The sequence continues at coordinate 62,273,873 of OX235274.1, read as the reverse complement.
ATATTAGATGCTAGTGAAGGAGTTTGGAGAGAATTATGACAATTATTTTCTTATACAAAAGGTATGTCGGTGATACTTTCGTCATCTGCGATCATAATTGTGGTCATTTCAATAGTTGCCACCCTGCCATCAAATTTACAATCGAAGTAGAAACCAATGAGACAATCTCCCTTTTGGATGTTCGTCTAAATAAGAAGACCGATGGTACCTTGAACAGATCAGTACACAGAAAACCTACATGGAACGGTCAATTGACAAACTTCTACAGTTGGGTACCAATAAGTCGCAAGCGAAATTTGATAATATCTCTGGCGACTAGAATCCGAAAAATATGTAGTCCTGAATCAATAGAGGAAGAGATCGCCCTCTTGAGGAAGACACTGCTCAAGAATGGCTACCCACCCCGTTTTATAGACAAGCACATTAAGCCGAAGACGTACAAAGAACAACCCATTACAGTGCAGAAGAAGATGGTCTACATGAATGTACCCTTCAAAGGTGACCTTCTGGCTGACACCTTGAAGAAGAGGATATCTACCGCTCTCAGAAGGACATTCTTCGCTGCCACACTACGACTGACATTTTCCTCCCGGCACCTGTTCTTCAACTACTCTAAAGATAAACTATCGCATTTGACCACTTCCATGTGTATCTACCAATTCACCTGCTCTTGCGGAGCGAGGTGTATAGGTCGTTCGATGCGTGTTTTATCTAAAAGAGTTCAAGAACACTATCCCGCCTGGCTACGGAAAGGTAACAACGGAGCAATAAGGAGCGCCATTATTGAGCATATACTCAACACTGGTCATTCGATTTGCAAGGAGAAGTCGTTCAAAGTCATCTATAAAGTCAAAAGGAGCCTTCCAAAATCGACAAGCTTCCGTATACTTTGTATTGCTGAAGCCTTAGCGATTTGGATGGAAAAGCCTGAGTTATGCACACAGAAGAAACTTCTCCACCCCCTCCTACTACCGTGGGTTCAATTTCAAGTTTATTTGTCATCAACATTTTGTTATCAAATCTTTTTTTGCAATTTTTTCGTATAACAATTTTTAGTAACTAACCCATTCAGTGTTTTCACCTATAATCTAGTTTATTTTTCATAATTGTCTCCAAACTCCTTCACTAGCATCTAATATTTCTAAACATGTCTATATTACGTAACCCTACTCACATCTTACCAATCTTCACCCCACTTAGTTACAACTTTGATTACTAATCACACATTTTAACTTCTTCATTATTTTGATGATGTAACTCTACTCACATCTTACCAATCTTCACCCCACTTAGTTACAACTTTGATTACTAATCACACATTTTAACTTCTTCATTATTTTGATGATATAATCAATAACCCACACTAACTGTTATTTTGATTTTGACAAACCTAATGTACATACACACACACAAAATAATTGTATATATATTTGCGACTGTACAGCTAAGTGAATGAATTCGCCGAAAAGAGACTCTTCGCTGAACTAATTTGTTCTTATTTCAATGTCTTAGTTTGTAGCCATTGTCATCTGAAAGTCGAGTGCCATTAGTAGAGGTAAAAACTAAGTGGCTTAGAAGCTTATAGTAAAGTGTTAAGTTTAGTCTCAGGCGTCTTAGCCATAGTGTTTCTAGTCCTAGGGTATCACATCTAGTGGAGTAGTTCGCACCATTTTCGGTTCCGAGTAATTTTAACGTGAAGTACCTCTGCACTCCCTCGACTTTCAATTTGTCCTCTATGCGTGTACTACTATACATGAATGAACAGTAATCAAATAAAGGACGCACACAAACCTTGTACAACAGAATTCTAGACTCATTTCTGTAGAAGTTCCTGAGTAGAAAGCCGATAAGTCTGCGTGACTTTGACACTTGTTTGGAGATATGTTCAGAAAATGATAAGTAATGTGAATATTTCAGCCCTAGGTCCAGTACAGATTCCAGTCGTAGAAGTGCATGGCCTTGAATTGTCAGGTCAAGTTCTAAATTGTTGCAACCTATGCAGAGCCAGCCACATTTTTCGACATTAAATTGGAGTTGCCAGGTGTCACACCATCTATCCATTTTTTCTAATTCTTGCTGTATGGCGTTTACTGTTATTCCAAGATCTGTGTTCTTGCATTTATACGTCACTTTTAAGTCATCTGCATATAGTATTGGTTTACCTACACTAAAGCATTCACAGATACTGTTTATATATATTATGAATAAGAGTGGGCCTAATACACTTCCCTGGATCACACCACTACTTACTGGTTTAGACCTTGAGATTATCGAGCCAACTTTCGTTGTCTGACTTCGGCCGCAGAGAAATGATTCTATCCAGCTCAGGAGAGGGTCACATATCCCTAGTGAGCATAACCTGCTGACTAGCAGATTATGGGGAACTCTGTCGAAGGCTTTTGTTATATCGAAATATAGTACGATTACTAGTTCTCTGTCGTCCCTACTTCGTGTAACTTCGTTGAAAAAGTCTATGTGACAGGTCACACATGATCTTTTTTTAGGAAATCCGTGTTGAGATGGATTGATAAGTTCATGTTCTAGTAAGTTGTCTGACACTTGGTCTCTAACCACTTTCTCCATTATTCGGGATATTACCGGTGTTATATTGATAGGTCTATAGTTGCATACACTGGTTCTGGCCCCTGCCTTGTGCTTAGGTAATATGTATGTGGTTTTCCACACTTCAGGATAAGTTCCAGTTTCCAACGAGAGAGTAAATATTCTAAGTAACAAGACTACCATTTCCGTGCTACCATTTTTGTATATGACAGATGGTATGTCGTCTGTTCCAGTACTACCATTAGACTTCAATGTCTTAATCGCTGAGTCTATATTTTGTATATTAAAGTCTATTTCGCCTAATTTGTGGTTACTTTTGCAGGTCATTTGGAAATTTTGGGTCAGGTGCACTCTAGTGTCATTGCAAGACCACTCACTGAGGAGTTCACTTATAACCTGGGGATCATTGTATATTATACCCTTATGTTCCAAGCTGCTTACAATATTGTCCTTACTGCTTTTTAGACGTTTCTGCAATATCCTCAAAGTTCCTGAGTTCTGGAGTTACTCACAAGCGCTTTATTTTCTTCAAGTTGTGACATCATTTTGTGTTTATCTTCAAGCCGTTTAAGAGTTTCATGTATTTGGTTTAACGCATTAAATTCCTTAAATACATGGTATTTCCTTTTCAATTTCTTTAGTTTTAGTCGCGTTTTGCAGTCTATAAATGGAGATTTTAGGGGCGCAATTGTGTCTGTTGCCGAGCCAATTGTTTAGTAGAAAATATCAAGTGATACTTCTAAGTTATTGTTGATGAAGTATTCTTCCCAGTCACAATTTCTCAACAGATATGATAGGAATTCCCAATCGGCATTCTTATAGTCCCTATATTGATAGTGCACCGGGGAATTTTTAGGTGTGTGTTTAGTTGTTAGTCGGAGGGGTTAATCACATGAAAAAGCCACGAACTCACTCACTTGTTAACCTGACGACTGATAGCACATATATACTTTCAAAAATGGGCAACACAAATCCCACAAAATATGGAAGTGAGACACCAAGCTTGCCAGCAGGTCGCAAGTGTCGAGTTGCCTCGTCACAACCATCTACTGTGGCTGGAATTGACAGCAAAAATATGCCGACAACTGGTAGTAGCATCACTTCTACGAACTCAGCATCTGGTCCTGACACAGACCTCTTCACTTCACCTTATGTACGTGACACAAAACTTCAGATACCTAGTCCAGCTTCAACACTCACTTCAGAAATAGAATGACTAAAGCTGTCTGTTGAAGAGCTGGAGACTGAGATGCAGGATACGACGGGTAGTAATGCTATGAATGACAGTCTCCAGAAATCTACGAAGTATGACTTAGACTTTTTTAGCAAACCAGGAAAGAATAAGGCTGGACATTAAAGAAGAACGAGTTGACGAACTGTAATAGGAAGGGTTAAGTTATGCCTCAGTGCCTTAACTTAATGTAAAAAGTCAGATGAAGTATTCTTCTAGAAATTGCTAAGAAATAGGAAGACTAGAACAGAAGAAAAAATTAATCCAAGATACTTAACGTCAGGCTTGATTTCAGTATCACTATCATCAACTCTGCACCGTTCATGGGAATTAACAGCTTCATTAACTTTCTTTCACATCGGCAACTGAAATTAACAGCCTGATTTATTTTAAGACCATTTGCTGACATCTGGTAGAAAGCTGTTGATCTTAGTACAGTCTACCTGGGAGTTAACAGGCACTGAAATATTTAGATCGTCCGCATACTTAACAAAGTTCATTTCATCAGAGTGAGGCAAGTAATGCAGGAAGAAAACAGAAAAGAAGAAAGAACTGTGCCTTGAGGGACAGCAACCTCAATAAGCAATGAAGTAAAAAATGTCCTCTGAAATATGATGCAATCCTTTCTTCCTGAGAAATAAGAATGCAGCCATTCGGGTACTCGACACTCAGTCTGAGTGTCAAAGTAGTTGAAGAACGAACGGTCAATTCATGGTTGTTTGCTCAAACCCAACTCCATATTTTGGCGGGAGTCATCGATACTGCAGTCATCGTTCTATCGTTCGCTGTTTGTTAGAAGACGGAGAAAGACTATCAGAAGTATTATTGTGAATAATTGTTATAACATTTATCCTTAGACTTTGTGTACAATAACCTTGTGGTTGGTTCTGTATTGGCGCAAGAATATAGGATTCTTGAATCACCAATTTGTGTTCTGATTTTTCGCGTTGGTTATTAACAATAGTTTCTGAAAGTCTTCTAAGAACAGCGTTAAGTCCAGGGTAGTTAGACCTGGACATTGACACTGAGTTTCAGCAAGCTTGTTGGACAAAATATCCCCAGGTTTCAAGTCGAAAGTATATGTATGATATCTAAAGGCTCTACGAACAAATTCAACCTCCTTGTATACACTGCAGACAATGTTATGATGCAAGACTGCAGCCGCATCTAAAGTATATTCACTATTAATGTCGGTAAAAAGTTTGAGCATTGTGGAATAGATCAAATAAAGTGTAATTGTATTCCAATGGTTTACACAGTTGATTCATTATATTTTTGATTATATTCGTGGGTTTAGACGTTGCGCGAATTCCAAAACTTTGAGGTTTCTTCGAATCGCCTCTGATGTACCACTTTTGTACGGTATTGCGACTGTTTTTTCTTTATTCTGTCTTGTCATTCTCCGGTTTTACCCTCTTTTTCTCTTTTTATATTATCTTTGATAAATCTTTTAGGGTAGTTGTTGTCGAGTAACATTCTGAATAGGACGTTTATTTCTTTACGCTGGTCCTCTGGTGTTGTTGTAAGTCTAATGTAATCTATATGTAAGACCTTGAATTAATCGTCGTTTTACCGTAAGTGGATGAGCTGAGTGATAATCAAGGAATCTTTCAGAGTATGTAGTTTTTCTATATAATGTCGTGTTTACGCTACCATATGTCACCCTTCGTATTTTGCAGTCTAACATAGGCAGTTCCCCGATTTCATTCTCTACTTCCATAGTGAATTTCATTGAGTAGACGTGACTATTTATGTGCTAGAAGAATGTCACAGCATCGTTTTTTCACTATTACTAACGTGTCGTCTACATATCTCCATTAACATTTTACTGATGACCTGAATGGTTTAAGTTTATACTCTTCCCAAAAATCCATGAATATGTCTGCTATTATTGGTGAGATTGGCGATCCCATGGCTACTCCTTCATTCTGCTGGTATATTTTTCCTTCAAATGTGAAATATTTTGTTGTCAGCCAGAATGTTTATTGAAGAATTGTTTGGGATCGTTGAAGACTTTAAGTGAGGATTCAATATTAAGAATAACTTAACCATAGTTATTAGAAAAGGAGAAGTAATAGCAATAGATATAAATTTAAAACTTGTTTCAGTAGGTGTCTTAAGTATAGGTGCAAGTTTAGTATCCATCCTAACGGCTTGCACGACATTCCTAGGAAAAGATTCATTAAATATGTTAATGAGAGGGCAACGCAGGATCTCTGCAAATTTTTTGAGAATAACGTTTGACAAGTTATCTGGTCCTAGGCCCCAGGGAAGGTTCAGTGACTGGAGATATTTTAGAACATCATTTGTACTGAAACCAGGGAAGCAATTCATATTAACACCTGTGACACTAGAAAGCTTGGCATTTGTGGGAGAATATATGAAAGACTTGTTTAGCGTATACACATCAAATGAATAGAAGATACTGTTGTAATACTGGTTGCAGTTAGATGCATAAATGTGCAAGTTATTTAGTATCCATAAAGTAGATACGCAAATACTGCAGTTGTTGATCACAAAATGATGGATATTAGATGACGTCATATGATTCACCGGCATAGTGGAAATGAATAAAATTGTTTCTTAGCTCAATGTCAACCAAACAGTCTATTTGGCGATGTCACTGCATATTAACGGATTAATGAAGTAGCCATCAAGCCTAAGTTACTACATTTACTTGTACTACAGACTCGGCGTTTAGCAGCATACAGACTTGCAACTGGCTAGATAATGCGACTTTAGCGTATCGAACAGTACAGAATTATCATTCAACTTGCTAAATCCTACTTAGTTTTTACAGTGTGCTATTGTATAGAAACAGACAGGAAATCTTACGAATGACTAAAGTGACAGTCTCATAATACGATAGTAAATCTCCATCCCACTAACTACGCTTAACATGCACTAATCCGAATTCGCATAATACAAAAGCCCTTAGTATAGCGACGCACTGAAGAAGTCCAGAAGAAGTAGAAATAAGTTGTATATTATTTATTTCATTAATTTACAAAAGAAAATTCTGATAAAGAGTATTAGCCTTAGTTTGATCGATTTACGTCTCCGCTGATTTCATATTTGACAACCTCCGTATACCTAGAAAATACAGCACAACATGAAGTTATGGAAGATAATTCTACGTATTAGTATACAATGTGAATACAATGATTCTACTAATGGTAAGTGCAATTCTCATGGAAATAAAAGTATTTGCATTCCACAGGTGGCTTTTACATTGACGCCATATGCATAAATATACCTCATACGTTTTCTGGTATTAGAGGATTATACGCGAATTTCAAGACAATCTCTGAAACGTCCATACTGTTGAGGCAGCATTCTGTCATCAAGATTACTTGCACATCAACTTCACATTAAATACGTCTACATTAAATGAAGTATTGATAATGTGTAACTTAGAAATTAATCCACAATCTCAGTAATGTCTAGTGAGAATGATTTTGTGAATCCTACCGAAATTGCATTCTCATATTTAGGAAACTATAGCCATCAAATATAAGCTGAACATGCCTCAACTGTAAACAGCCATGCACAGGGTTAACAATATAGGGAACCCTTGAAATATTGTAAGATACATAAACCTGTGATGTCGGTGAGGATAACAATGTCATATAATGCAACCTAGACATACAATCGTGATACTGCATCAATAGATATTCACCTCCGCTATTGGTGACCAAAAATATTCCAGCATTAAGTATACAGCGTCAACGGGAATGGTATAACAGGCGGTAGATTGATCATTATAATAGACTTGACTAGACTCAGTTCTCATAATCGCCAAAATCCATGTGTATAACAATACCATATACTGAATTAATGCGTTAAGTGAAATAGTGAGGAATTACCCTCTTCACTGCAATGCACTTGCAGCAATCATGAGAGACACCTACATTTGTTAGCCCAGCAGTCATCTAAGCAGACAGTGGCACATCAATAAGGTACAGAAATTTTTAGACATTGAATCCACAAAACCCGTATAACACTGCACCAACTCTGTATGTCGCAGTCAGATAACATGACGCGGACACCCGAATGTCTTGTCAAAAAGTGATTATTTCTATCAATCCATAAAATATATAACACAATTTCAGTAAAATTTATTCACACAGAAAATTCCAACCAACATGCCAGGTAAGTTCTGCCGACGCCTACATGAGTTACTACATACTCTAGGAATTAAAAAATTATCGATGAAAGCTTATAACAAAGCTTCATAGTGGCCACCGATACCCTCCCCAATAATGAGCGTGTGAGCAGTTTTTTCCTTTAGTAGAGTATCCTCATTTGTTGCCTGTTGTCTGATTCTGCCTTCTATTGACTTTACCTCAAATGTCACGTTAATATTCCATTCGTAATATAGAGAATCATATTCGGCTTCATCGACAGACGCTTTGAAAAAGTAAATTAAACCTTTTCAGAAGTACATGTTTCAGGGATATACACAGGTAGCAAGAGCATACTATTTTTTAATATCTGAGTCTGAACATGAAAGAATCCTGTGTTTTACCTTTCAAAAATGAGAAATATGTACACTAATCAAACAGTTAAATAGGAACATAAGGTTTGGCTTTGAAGAGTAAATGATATTTGGAGAATTACATAAACCAAGTGAGACTAATAGATCTACGGTGGAAACAGCTTTTATGAGGAGTCAATATAACACTGCATCTTTTTCTGTAAACCTCATAGTTGGTATTTGAGTGTTTATAACCAGCTGAGGCAGAAAAATCAAAATTAAAAGCGTTGAAAATTCTCATAAATCAGCATATCACTTGGTTTAGATTTGTGAGGACGTTATAGTGAGCATTGAATATTGTGACATGTTTTGTTTTTCATTGCTTCCGAAGTAGATTAATATGAAGCGCCTACATTGATTACTTTACTAATTTTGTTATTTTTTTTCCAAATTCATTGTAATGCTCCAAGTTTTGATTACTATTCTCTAGAATTTAGTAAGTATGACTCGTCGTTAATTGTTTTTGCTGAATTGTGTTTGAGAATAGCATGTTTTTTACACTCAGGTTGTAAATGTCAGCATCAGCTGAGGAAATTATTGTGCTGATAGGATATATTTATTTCCTTTGCTGACTTCATAATGGCATTGATAAAATGAAAGTAAGAGAAACATCGTGGATTTTGTAACTTCCATACAATCAATACTTGTATTAGAACACTTAATTTACTGGTGGCTAAGGCATTATTGCATAAGATACAGATTGTTGTAAAAACTTATGTATCCACACAAAGTTCACCACAATAACAGTGTCTAGCTTTAGTAATGTTCTCATTCAGTTGCCCACGTTATGCTAGCAATATGTTCACCAATGCAATCGCAGAAAACATATCCTGTAATAATCTTGGTTTGCTGTAAAGTTTTCGAATTCACTTTAGACAAATCAAGAGGGAGTGCTAATAACCTACGTGTTTTGTTTGAGAGTATTACTCACATGGTTTATTCTGAAGACATGCTAACGTGTTTGTTTCGACTGTTATCTTCGAAATTTACTTAATTTGCCAAGGTTTTATGTATTTTACAGATAGGGGTATGACAATACCTCGGCCCTGACATAGCCGGATAATTTTACGAATACACTACTAGGTAAAACCCTTTGTTCGGTATATTAATCATAACTGCTTGTTAACATGATATTATTTTTTATTCGTAAAGTGGACTTAGAATTTTGTCTTCTCAAAATACCAGTTTAACACATTATTCAATAAGTGTCAGTGCTATGTAGCATGTTCTGTATAGTTACGGGACTTCAGTGAGTTTGAATTTTTCTTCTAAATACAAACTTCAGAAGTTTTAAAAGGAAAGTGATTCAAATGGACATAAAAGAGTAATATTGGGATGCATGTGTTCAAGCACAGTTTGTCGTCTCTGCAAGCTTCAGACGGCTTTTGCATCGGATTGGTTCATTGGTTCATTGCCTTTAAATCGCGTCAAAATACAAGTACGAAAGTTGATCCTATCATGTCTTGCGAAACGATGCAAACAAGCTCCTGAAGGATGCCTAATATCTAATTTCTCCGCAGCGATTGCCATTTTGTTTGACAGTCGTCTATCTGGTATCTATTCTTTATGTACCTTTTAATAGCATATTATTGCATTTACTCGTATCTTTTCCCTTACAGATATTTTATTCCGTAATGGAAACTCCAGTCAGGTCACTCAAGCTAGCTCATCTCCTTTGTCTTCATTTCGTCAAGCGACTTAGTTTTATGCCTAGTATATTGCATTGAATATCTGCAAAGATCCAAATAAGTGACACAGATGAGTCTTGCTAAGAAGAAAAATGCTATTCCGTGTGTTACGGGAAACCACCAGATGAGTTGGAGGGAACTGGCTGAAGCTGATGATCTCGCTTCTGCTCTCACTGTTGATCCTTATCTTGGCTTTACTACCCATAAAATGACAGAGTATGTCTTAAATATTAGTATATGTTTATCTATAGTATGAGGTTAAAAATTCCAGAAAGAATCCAAAAGAAATTTTGTGATATCATATCTACCTTTCGGAAAAATAAGTGTTACGATACAGCTTTCAACCAGCTGACTGCCGATCCAAACATAGTAAAACGGTCTTGGAGTATTGATCCCCGTTTCAAGGAACACGTATGTTGTGTCAAACTATCATTTATTTACAGATCAATCGATATTTGTTATTATTTGATGATCGTTCCGGTATTGAAATTCGACCCTGTTGGCGCTATGCGTCAGAAAATCATATGGGAGCCGCAATATATGCCACAAAAGATTGGTAAGCTAATGAAATTTTAATTGAATTACTTTGCAGGCCGAAAGGGTCCCGTATTAGTACTTTGGTGGGATGCATCGCTGAACTCAAACATCATGAAGAGGCGACATTCCTTAAGCAACACCAAAATGACTTTTCAGTCATGTATTCCTCTAGGAAAAACTGTTCTCAATTATGGTTAGGTCCTGCAGCTTATGTCAATCATGACTGTCGACCTAACTGTGAGGTAAGTGCATTCGCTTTGTAAACTCACTACCTAGGGTTATACGCTCATATTTTCCTACTTTGCATGTCTTTTGTGGCTAAATAGTTCTGATTATAGTGTTCCTTTATGATTTTACCAGCTCTTAGAACATATTCTTCGGACTGGATTTCGCTGCATCTATTTTTTTCAATTTTTGATGTTGGTATAGAAGGTAAAGAGCAAAAGCTCAAGTATCAACCTATGATTGAAATATTCTTTGCAATTTTATACAGTATGACAATATGTATAATTCACTTGTTGGTTAGTTTGAAATTGAATCCACTCAAAGTGACGAAAAGAGCAAGGTGGCATTAATGAACGCTCTCTGTTTAGTTTCTCATTTCATTCGTATATACTTTGTAAAAAAGTTTTTCTTAGATGGTTGGCTGGATGTATTGCAGAGGATACTAGTAAGTGGTGTTTGGAAAAAACAACAGATTGAGCAAAGAAATATATTCCTTTTCCAATTATTTCCTCATCATCGGCTCTACACTATATATAGTTTTTACATCAAAATTTTACCAATCAAATGGTTATTTCAGTTAATCAGATTTAGGTATAGGGAGTGGGTGGGTGAAATTGAGAGGTTGACAGCAAGTTATTACACAATCAAGACATTCGTAAAATGATGATGACCAAGAAGAATAGGATGACTCAGAAGAATTACGTAAAATACATACAAGTTAATAGAATTAGCTAAATGTGTTTAAAAAAATAACAGCCAAAAGATAGTTTCAAGAGGAAGGGAGCAAAAATCGTTTCTAAAAACTAATACAAATTATGTAGTTGGCCATGTTATAGAAACGGGCTGTACAAATATCTTTTGAACACACAGATTTAGTTTGTTCAGATGAGTTCCAACTGCCTCTGTTGTACGTAAAAGTCGTACTCGTAGACCATGTGATGAGATGTTGGATCATATACGATGAATAACTTTAAATGCTTTGTTAGAGCTGGCTTGATGTCCAGTATCGACGAGATGAACTCATATTGAGCTGCGTATAGCAGCTCTATTCAGACCTTTGCCAAACCAAGATGGGAGGTGTTTAGAAATTTGACTGTGAACTTGTCTGGTTGCATGTCTGGTGTAACGGGCTCCACACGGACAGTTGAACTGGTAAATACACACGGAAGAGGCGAAACAGAGCAGTTTGTCTTTATTTCTTGAGCTAACTATTGGTTGGTTAGTGAATATGCAGCATAGCTTAGCTGCACTGAGGGTCCTTTTGAAAACCCTCCCCAAAAGTTGGATAAGATTTCACTGATTTTTTGGGGAATAGTGGGCACCTCCTACTGTTTACTTTCTGAGTTCATGTGTTTGTTCAAGAATTTAGTCGGACATCTGTTTCTACTTGGTAGCTGACGAATATTACTGAGTTTTTCGTTCAGCGTCTCATTTGAATAGATAACTCTGGCCCGGTGAACAAGACATATAATCAGGTTACGTTTGTATTGTAGAGGTACGAAACTCAAGAAGTGAGTATATTGTCCAGTGGAAGTAGGTTTTCTGTGCAAACATCCACATGTTGTTCCGTCCGTTCGTTTAGTCATTAGAACTTCCAAAAAGGAGATAAAGTCATTTTCTTCTTCGTCTTGTTTAGGGAAGCTTATGTCAGGAAATGCTCTATTGAATTTATCCAATACGTCCTTAGTCTCACTTTCTTTCTCAATAACTATAAATGTATCATCGACATATCGGCAACAGAAATCAAGATTATATATTACCATTCTCTAGTATTGCCGGGAAAAAATCTGCTTGGATTGGGCCTTGTGGTGATACCATGGCAACACCATCTGATTACCTATACATTTCTTTATTGAACAGAAAGTTTACGTTCATTGTACACCTTAGCAGAAGTTCCTTCAGGAATTCCATTCTCTATATGTTACTTTATCAATTCAGTACCTGTGTAATCAACTGTTCCCATCAAAGGCACGTTGGTGAATAAGGAAGATATATCCAGTGATATCGTGTATTTTCCTCTCACACTTAATTCCTTGATTCTCTCTACAAACTCAAAACTATCTTTTACGCTATTTTTCACAAGTTTCTTAGGCAGTGTTTGTAAGAGTTCTACCACCCATTTCTCAGTTGAATGGTATGGTGAAATAGACATGTCGAGAACTGGTCTAAGTGGCAAGCTGTTTTAGCGAGTCTTTGGTAAATCTTATAACCTAGGGCTTATCGTGCCGACAGGTTCTAGTGTTTCATACAAAGCAGGTGAAATATGGCCTCGTTGTTTCAACTTTTTTAATGACTCTGTTAACTGTCTCTCAGTCCTCTCCGTTGTATCTTTGTTAGTTGATAGTTTCTGAAATTTATGTACACCACTTAATAAAGTCTCCATTTTGCCGAAGTAATCAGACCTATCTATTACAACGACTACTGAGCCTTTGTCAGGTCTGGAGATCACTATATTCTCATTTGATTCCGTTTTTTAAAGCCTCCTTATGCCTTTAGGTTAAAATACCGTTTGTATTATCTCCACTATTCATGTATTTGTAACAATCTACTAAAGTTGCCTTAAATTTGTAAACCTCCTTATCCGATGAAGGCCTTAAGTCTGCAGTCTGAGCATAAAGGTTTTCAAACTTAATTCCGTAATTAATTTTCACCCTTCTTTCAGAACTTAGATGTCTCGTTGCTAACACCTATTAGTTAATTGTTTTGATGACTTTTAACCTCTTAATTTCACCCACCTCCTAAACCTAAATCTGATTAACTGAAATAACCATTTGATTAGTAAAATTTTGATGTAAAAACTATATATAATGTAGAGCCGATGATGAGGAAATAATTGGAAAAGGAATATATTTCTTTGCTCAATCTGTTGTTCTTCCTAATTGCTTAAGTGGTATTAAATGGAGGCAAACGGAGGAAAATAAATGATTGTTGGGTTTTATGACTTTCGGAAGTCATTTGTTCTACATGTGTTGCATGTTTGTCTAATTTTTCGTGCCTGCATGTTGCCGAAACAAATAGTTTTCTGATCTACAGAATTAAACGAATGAAAAAGTATTTCATATGCACTGTGATCAAGATTTGACCGAATAGTTCCAAAATGATCGGGCACCGAGTGAGAAGTATTTGTTCATACGAATCAAGTGAAAACTTTTATTGTCAAATTTCATCCAATTTTAGTTTTCACTGCTTTGGCATTAGGAAAAAAATTCAACAATACAAAACTAAGTTTTAGATTTTTAATTTCATTTTTTAACCAAATGAGTAAGTTATTTTCACAGCGTTAACATCAAAGCACGTATTCACCAACTGTACTAATTAGATTTAAGAAGAACTCGCATACATACCAAGCTTATTTATATTGTACTTACTACACAAGAAAACTGTTCTGAAGATTTTTTATTATCGTGGCATCCTCCCTCTGCCACACAAGCCTGGACTCAAATAGATCACCTATCAGTTACCTGCGACGTGAGTGCAAGCGGGGCTGTTGCTCCTTCTACAACGCTATACCGAGCACTTTGAGAATTAGTTCAGTTGGCCAAAAGCGTCAGCATCCAACATCAACTACAGTGCTCCATGGTCGGTTAGTAACGACCCTCCAAACGAAGCGAAGATCCAAGTACTAAAACACTACAAAACACCTGATTCTTTTTAAAAATGATGGTGAGACTGTAATTGGGGAACTGACTGAATCATTCGGGAAAGTATGGTAAAGTGAGAATGCTCCGTAAATGTGGAATAAAGCCATTATCGTACACACCTTTGAAGTGAGTTAATGTAACGCATGTGACAATCACAGAGGTGCTAGTTTTCCACCGTTCGCGTTTAAAATATTGACTTCTGTTTTGTTTCGCAGGCTATGTAAAACGCGTAATAAGTTAATTTAACCAGGAGCAGACTGGGTTTCCTTGAGGTCGTGTTCCCACACACGGTATTAGGACGCTGCCATTCCTATTTCAGGCCAAAAACCGTTGCATTTCTTGATTTCAGAGCTACCTTTGATTCATTTTACGGAAAGGCTTTCTGGAACTATCTGTTATAGAAAGGCGTTCCGAGAAAGTTTGTTAACACCTTGGAAGGCCTGTAAAGAAACATCTGGTAGAGTGATCACATACAACAAGCTATCACCTCTGTTCTCACCCAACAGTGAGTTTAGCTAGGATTGCCCAACTTCACTATTTCTCTTCGGCTTCGTCATCGTTAACATTTTGGATACAGCTCTGAAAAACGTACGTGGTGTTGCTTCCGGAAAACCTTTCGACGCCAAGTATGCAGACGATATCGTCTCATTGTGCGATAACGTACAAACTGTTGAAATCCTACTCAGTCAGCGTTCAGTGTCCGTAAGTGTCTAAGTACAAGATTGGCAGGAACCTTTACTAGCACTCACCCCTCCCAGGTGAAACATCTAAACGTGTCGATAAGTTCGTGCATCTAGGTAGTTGTATGAGTTTTGGAGGAGATGCAGCCGATCTCTTACCGTATGACGAAAGCCAGGGTCTTACATGCCACCTCTGGTTCCATCTGACGTTAGCTTAGCTGTCAAAACTCGGGTTTATTATACTTCGGTGCGCACAGTCGTGCTGCATTTCTGTGAAACCTGGCTTTCCGGAGAATTGCTACCATCATGTGGCGTCATCACGTTAGTAAAACTGTCTGATATCGTCTGTTTATACAGTGCAGTTCGTCTTTCACTAAGTGTAGTTATCTTAGATTACTGACTTTGGTGGCTAAGAAGTGGGCTGGAATATCGTCCCAGCGGATCCCATGCTGCTGACTGTTTGCTAGCCTTGAGCTTGCGTAGGAGAAGCAGAGGGGTGGTCAGCCTGTGACATCTCTTGGTACCCATTTTGTATATGTGGACATACTATGTATAATCGTAGCAGAACGAACTCTTCAGAAGAAAAGAAAAAGGAATGAACATAAGGACACCAGTGGAGATATAAAAAACAGTAATGTGTAAAGTCAGACGTGGGTACGCGTGTAATATCGTAATCATCTTTAGAGTAATTATTTTACTTCAGCAATCATTTTCTTTCATGACCTACGTTATAAACCACTACAACAAACTTACTGCTCAAGCCAATATCATCTGTTGACTTGGTAATTGTTAAGCTTTAATTCGACTCATACTTCGTCTGGATAAATGTGTAGGCGTTTGTAAGACGTATTCCAAACTGTAATCCATAAAGATTTGTGATCCCACCTGATTTGGTTCTTCAACCCTTTTCGTTGGTCGAGATTGTGTAGTCCTATGATCCATCAAAGCTTTGTCGGCTAGAACACTCGAAGCACTAATACTCTGTTAAGATTGATTATGGGACAATAAATTTAGAATTGGCTGACCTCAGAACAAAACTGGACTTCCGAGTGTAACAAAAGTAGGATGCTTCCTAAATATGACCGGCATATTCTGCAGTTCTTTTATTCTGTTGTAAAATACAAAGAAAGCCGAACACAAAGTATTATACCACTTACGTGTTTCTAGAATTTCTGATGTGGAGTGCAGGTTTCTACAATGGATAGGAAACTCTCTCAGCGTAGAACTCTGTATGATGTGCAGCAATTCAAGTTAACATACTTCATAAAAGCATACAGGTACTGGTACAAAAGGAGACGCAAATAAACTATAATAAATGGGAATGTATAGGAAGAATATTTATATGGGGAAGCATTAGGATTCAGTGGGTCTGAGATCACAAAGAGAAAGTGCATCTGTTCCACCTACAGCCATTTCTTATTAGCATCTCAAAGATCCCAACTAGGCAGTCTACACCTCCATATATGACTCAAACCAACAGTCAGAGACTTCATCAGTCGGTGCCATGCTTTGATTTGACCAATCCAAACTCTTCCAACTTAATCCTATGTCAACTAACACTGCTTGACGAAGAAGCCGACGGCTTGGCGTGCATAACACGTGTCCTAGCCATCTCAATTAGTGAAGCCTCACAACCTGATCGCTTTGCTTGTTCACCTTACCTAACGCTACACATAACCTCGGTTAACCCAGACAGTACTTCATCACCATCGTCCTTAAGCGCCTTGGGAGTCCTCTCATCAAGTTTTGCTGCTTTGCCAAGTTGGAGGACCGATGTGTACACCCCTTTGCTTATAGATGTTAGATGCTAGGCAAACTTAGTGTGGCTGCAGGCTAGTGAAATTGCTCCTCAAAGTGTCCTGTTCAATGTTCCATTCATCTATGCTGAAGGGTAGTTGAAACACCATCCTTCACTTACCACTAATTTTTTACAGCCCTACCTAGTCAGCCTACTCTTATTAGTTTTTGTCCTTGTCATAATTTATGCTCACATTTCTATAAGTGATTTTAACCACGAAATTTTTAAATTATATCATGGGTATTATCAAGTCAACACATTATTTTTCAAAACATTAAGTTACTCCCATTGGATGTCTCACTTCTTCTTTTTCTTTTTTCATCTCTCCAATTTCTTTCAGTTCACAACTAACTGTGATGCCGATGCTCGTATGAGCTTAGAGGCTATAACCGATATCAAGTGTGGTGACGAGATTTTCATCTACTATGGGACAAACTTTTTCGATACAAATAATGCAGCTTGCGAGTGTTTTACATGTGAATTATTAGGTCGTGGATATTTCAGCAAATTTAACCAAAGTGTGGATATGACAAATCCTACTAATGAATTATCACCTTCAAATACTATCTCCGACCAGAGGATTCATCCAAAAAATATTAAATCAGCATTTCATAGTGGTCTTAACATTTCTACTGATCATAATCAAATTCTGCGTGATAGAATCAATTCAGTACCAAGTAAGTGAATCATTTCTTAATGCAGATTTGTTGAAAGGTTTTTTTAATATGCCTATTGAATTTTTATTAAATTCTACACAATGCAGGGAACAGGTGTGCCGAAATAAGTCTAATAAATAACCTTAATTTTGTCATTTTTGGACATTAGTTTAATTCATTTATCTTTTCACACCTTTATTAATCCTTATGTTTATTACCATTCTTAGCACACAAACAGTGCATAGAATCCATAAAGTAAATGCTAATGTTTCTCCCAAACATTCTGTGTCTTAAGATAGCACTTCGCAGTTCCTCAGTTTTAAACGATTGATGTGGTGCACTAAACAAACTGACTATTTATAAGACTTTTTCTATCTTCCTTACCACGAGATGTCTGTTTAAAATTTATTAGATCGGTTAATTTTTGTGATTCTTGTGACTGGATTATTCAGTTACATCAAAATGTAGTAGACGGTTTTACTGCTTTGATATTTGTAGAGAGAATCCTGTTTTAGTGTTTATGAGTGATAAAATAAATCTACTAAGACCTGTTGAAATATTTCACTGTCGTGAAGCTGTTCATATTTACTATGAATGAGCTCATCCCGGTATAACTTTTCTTCCGAATAGTTTCAGTTATTTTGGTGCAGGGTGGAAGGTATATATTTTAGATACCTATAATGAAGTTAATAGAATTTAGTCTAAAATTGTTCGAGTCCCTATTGTTCTGCAACTTCAAAATATACGACAAAAGTAAACAAATGGTGTTTTAAAATTACAAAGTGAATAAATAAACTCACAAAGTTTATCTGCAATGTAACGTTTGGTTGATGAAGCTGTTAATGATGTTATTTATGTACTGTTTGAGAATTTTCTTGTTTACTATTGTTTTTATACTTTATTAATTTCTGTCAGTATCACCATCCCCACTCCCCTCGCACACCACAGTCTGGTACACGAAAAATCTTTCCTGTTTATCAGAGTTAACTAAAGTAATATACAACCTACAAGTAGCGAAGTTTATGTTGTCCAGTGGGACTGGATTCTGACAAACTGTATCAACCAATGAAACAACTAGTGGCATAACAATGGATGAAAAATGAAGAAATTATGCCAAGACATTTTAGTTACTCATGAGTAGTATAACTAGTAACAGTGACTAATTCATAAGGGAATTATTCTACGGATATTGTGTTCTCTGAGCTGGTTGATTAACTTACGTAGCTTTCGATGTCCTTCTATTGACTCTCATCACGATTTGACCCAATAGTTCCAAAATAATTGGGATCCGAGTGGGAAGTACACATTTCTAAAAATAGTTGTAAATTCTCAACGGAATTGAAATGAGTAATTCCAAAATTTCGTTCGGCAAACTGGTCCAAACTTCTTCAAGGAAATTAATCGAAATTGAAATAACAGGTTTATATATGAAAATGACATCTCTTTTTTGAAAAAAACTTTGTCCAATCATATGAGCCATGAAACAGACATCAAGATATGAAATTGCAGCTATCATCACACTTTCACATCTGTTCAAACTTTTGGGACTCACCCATATATGTAGGGCTTCTACAGTCAGTCTTTCTGTATAAAAACCAAAACCTTTCTGTAGAACTTCAGTTCCATCAAAGTCGATCTTGTTTCTCGTTTCTATGGAGTGCAGGGCAATCGCCGATCTATTTTCTAGCTTCTTCAAGTTTTTTTAGAACCACCTTCAGACATTGTTTATGTTCCTTCCCTCTTATATTTACCTGTTTGGAAGTTTCTCCTACATATACAGCGTTGCAATCCCCACAATTGATGTGGTACACACATTTCTGTTGGTTGTCTTCTTTTCTATCCTCAACCTTCACCAGTGATGAGCGTAAAATACACTCTTATGTCATGATTGTTAAGGATTGGTTTATTCTCATCCGATGTTTCTTTGCATTAAGGTATTACCACTGTGCTAACCCGATTCTTAGCAATAGGTTTCGATTCATCCATATCTTCACATTTTAAATATCTTTTTATAAAGGTTTTGGGATTATTATTTGATTCAAGAGTGGACTGAACCAATTTTAATTCTCTGCTGACCTCTTCCTCTCCAGTAACTAGATGTTTGGCCAGTTACTTTGGTGGTAAATGGATGTGCTGAAAAGTAGTCTAGGTATCTGTCTGAATTTGTCGGCTTTCTAAAAAGGTTTAAGTTGATGATCTGGTTGTCTTTTTATTAAGTAGTCCAGGAAAGCCAAATCACTTTCGTTGGATTCAACCTCTCCGGCAAACTCGATGGTTTCAAACATATTGTTTATTAAATGAAAAAGTTCATTCAATATACTACGTCTGACTATGACGAAAATATCCTCCAAGTATCTTAACCACATTCTCGGAGCACTAGCGCATCTCATAACTGAATTTGTTTCTAATGAGTGCACAAACAGATTAGCGACTAGCGGAGACACTGGTGATCCTATAGCAATGCCTTCTGTTTGACGGTAAAGAACCCCTCTAAATGTAAGTTACGTGAGGCGTAGACGCAGTTCCAATGCCTTTGTAATTTCATCTAGATTTAAAGAACAATAAATACTGAGTTCGTTGTCAGAACGAAGCTAACTATAAGTAATAATTGGAGAATCTTCAATGGGAACATTCGTGAATAATAAATAAACATCGAAACTTGCCATTACCTTGTCTTCTTCAATATAAGTCGTGTTGATTTTTCGCTTAAATTAATATGAATTCTTTACTCCATGTTCCACTTTCATTTCATTTGGACTCAGTATTCGTTAAATGTATTTGGAGAGTTTGTAGGTCGGGGAATTAATAAAATCCACAACTGGACGTAATGGAACGTCTGGTTTGTGCATTTTTGGTAACCCATAAAATCTGCAGGGACTGCAACTTTTCGGAGCCAGAGTAAACCAAAGTGATGCACGGAGTTTCTGTTTCATTGACTGTAATATTTTGCTTGTTTCAGCCTTCAATTTATTCAGTGTCGCTCTTGACTTTGTCATGCTGACTTTTTCATAGGGTCCGATATTAAGGTGACCAATAGCTTTCTTTTCATAATCTACAGAGTTCATGACAACCGTGATATTGCCTTTATCTGCTCTTGTAATGAAAATCGATTTATCTTTCTGTAGTTGTAATACCAATTGTTCGTTTTTGTTTATATTCGCTCATTTGACTTCTGATTTAGTAGTATAGCTGTAATTTTGTGTCTTATGGTGTTCGCCTCTTCGTCTGTCACACACTTTAGCGACGGTTCAATCGCTGGAACTATTTCGAAGGCCGATAAACGTCTTTTGTTTAAATCAAAATTAAGTCCGTTTTTCATGAGCGATAGCTCACAACCAGATAAATTTCTATCAGAGAGATTAGCCACCGCTTTGTTCGTATCTGGAATGTTATGACTAGATGTATTTTCAGAATGGTCTTTAGGATTACAGTTTAGTTGAAACATCCTGTCGAACCTTTTGATTTGTCTTCTTTTTGAGTACTGAAGATAAAAGTTCGGACCAGTTTGCCGAACGAAACTTTGGGATTACTCAATTCAATTCCGTTGAGATTTAACAAACACAATTTTTATATATGGATATATATAAAAAGCTTTTTTATTTGACTGTGGTGAAGGATTTGCCATCTATTTAACAATCATTCAAAACTTATTAAGATAAAATATTTTCAACCAGTTAACTATACTATTGTCACAGTGTTTGACTTTATTTTGATTGATGTAGTTTCGGTAATGATATATAGTAGTGTTCATAAAGTGTGATTCAACTTCACTTGAAACTTTTTATGTGATTGTGGAAATCTTAAGGTAGTTGTAAGACTAAGTCGTCAGTATTTTATCCTCTTTGTATTATTTTTTGTCTTTATCTAAAATTTGAATAGATAATTCTCGTTTTGTCAACTGGGTTGGTTCTCAAGTCACCAAGTCTATATCATTGGATTTCTTCCTGAAGAAGGGGTCTTCAACCGGTTTAGCTTGTAGAGCATTGCCTAATGCATATTCTTTACGGCATACTGGCTATCGTTTAAATCGTGTTAAAGCTCGACTTATTGCTGCAACCATAGCTTCTGTAAACAAATCACGTTATTCGATTAGTCACGAGAACAGGACTCCGAGAATTATTTCCCCCTATAAAAAGTGCATGTTAAGAAAAACTATTAAGAAAACCGTTTCATCTTGCCTGCAAAATGAATCAAATTTGCATTCATGTGACAGTGAGCGAAGAAAACTAAACAATTCATTATCTGTTGTAAAAAGACGAAGACAATTATTGCGGAATAGTCATTTATCTGAACAACGAAGTTTTACTTCCAAGAGTACTATTAAAGTCCCTGTTTCCAATGACCCAACAGTTTGTGACAGGGTAACATGGCAAGAATCAGATGGAACTAGCAGCGGATTAGGATATAGTGTTCACAACGATTGCAGTAGTGCTTCAAATAGCCCATTACCTCCTTTATTGGACCGTATGCCATCAACTTCACCAAATAATTCCTTCAGTGATTCAACTGTTACACCTGCGCTTGGAACACCCTATTATAGTGATTCAGTAACTCAGATGTCCAGTAATGATAATGATGACGATATGGATAATGTTAGTGATGCAAATAATGATAACGACGCAGGTACTACTGTTACACCTGATCTTGGATCACCGTATTACACCGATTCAGTAACCCAAATGTCCCGTAATGATGATGATGATGATGATGACGATATGGATAGCAATAGTAACGATATTAATGATGATAATATTTATAATCCTATTGACGATAATAATAACAAAAGATATACGACCGTTACACCTCATCTAGTATCACCCTATTGTATTGATCCAATAATCCAAATGTGCTGCAATGATAATGATGCTGATATGGATAATAACAATGATAACAGCAATGATAGTCGGGGAAATAATGACGATAGTCACAGTGATACTGATGACGAAACTGATACTACTGTTACTCCTGCTCTTGGATCACCCTATTATATTGATTCAGTAACTCAAATGTGCAGTATCGATAATGGTGACGATATTGATGATAGCAATAATAATAATAATAATAATAACAATGATCCTAATAAGGTGAAGAAAGACATGACCGTTACGCCTGATCTTGGATCACCCTATTATATTGATCCAGTAATCCAAATGTATAGTAATTATAATGATGGAGATATGGATAATTATAGTAATGATAACAATTCTAATGACAATAATGAGAATAATAACGAAAGAAATACAACCGTTACACCCGATCTTGTATCACCCTATTATATTGATCCAGTAATTCAAATGTACAGTAATCGTAATGACGACGATATGGATAATTATAGCAATGATAATAATTATAATGATAGTGACCATCGTAATAACAAAATAGATACGGCCATTCCACCTGTTCGTGTGTCACCCTATTACATTAATCCAGTAACCCAAATGCACACCAATGGTGATGATGATGATGGTGATGATGACGATGACAGTAGCGATAACAGTAATAGTAGTGATAGTGATTATAATGACAGTGATAATAACAAAACTGAAACGTCTGTTACACCTGATCTTGGATCACCCTATTATATTGATTCAGTAACTCAAATGTGCGGTATTGATAATGATGACGATATTGATGATAATAATAATGATAATATTAATAATAAAGACCGTAACGATGATCATAACGAAAGAGATATGTCAGTTACACCTCATCTTGGATCAGTCTATTGTACTAATTCAGTAATCCAAATGTACAGTAATCATAACGACGATAACAACGCTAATGATAACAGTAATAAAACTGTTACAACTGTTACACATGATCTTGAATCACCCTATTATATTCGCTCAGTAACCCAAATGTGCAATTCTGATAATAACGATATGGATAATAATAGTAAAGACAATAGTAATTATAATGACAAAAATCGTAGTGATAACAAAAGAGATGTAACTGTGGTGCATGAATCACCATATTACATTGATTCAGTAACTCAAATGTGCAGTATTGATACTAGTGACGATAGTGACAATAGTAATAATAATAATAATAGTACTAATGGTAATAGTGGCAGCAAGGGAACTGTTACACCTAATCTCGGACCAGCTTACTATATTCATCCAATAACGCAAATGTACACAAATGATAACGATGACAATATTAATAATAAGAATCATAATAATGTTGATAATGACGACAGTAATGTTAATGACCATAATAAGAAAACTGTTAAATCTAATCTTGAATCCCTCGATTGTGTTCATCTGTTGACTCAAATGTGCAGTATTGATATTAATGACGATAATGATAATGATGCTGATATTGACAATAACAACAATGAGAACACTAAGAAAACTATGACACCTGATCTTGGAGAAAATTACAATATTCATCCAGTAACGCGAATGTACACAAGTGATAATAACGAAAACGATATTGTTATCAATAATAATACTAATCCAATTAGTAATCAAAATGATGACAGTACTGTTATTAAAAACAGTAGGAAAACTGTTACATCTGATCTTGGATCACCCTATTATATTCATCCAGCAACACAAATGTCCTGTAATGACAATGATAGCAATATTGGCAATGACAACAGTAAGAAAACTGTTACATCAGTTCATGGATCTCCAGGTTTTATTCCTCCGTTAACTGAAATGTGCAGTAATGATAATGACGCCAATAATGTTAATAACCATAATAAGAAAACTGTTACACCTGATCTTGGATCGTCCGATTGTATTCATCTATTAACCCAAATGTGCAGTATTGATATTAATGACGATAATGATAATGATGCCGATATTGACAATAACAACAATGAGAACAGTACGAAAACTGTTACGCCTGATCGTGGATCGACTCACTCTATTCATCCAGTAACCCAAACGTACAAAAACGATAATGATGACAATAGTGGCAATGACAACAGTAAGAAAACTGTGACACCCCACCATGGATCACCGGATCGTATTCCTCCACTAACGGAAATGTACAGCATTGATGATGGTGGTGACGACATTGATAATAATGTTAATGATGACAATAATTGCAATGACAACAGTAAGAAAACTGTGACACCCCACCATAGATCACCGGATCGTATTCCTCCACTAACTAAAATGTACAGTATTGATGATGATGATGATGATGACGATACTGATAACAGTGTTAATGATAAGAGTAAGAAAACTGTTACGCCTGATCCTGGATCATCTTATTATATTCATCCAGTAACCCAAATGTGCAATTCTGATCATGACGATATGCATAATTATAATAAAGATAATAACAGCTGTAATGACAACAATCGTAGTGATAATGATAACAAAAGTGAAGTTACCGTTACACTGGGACATCGATCACCATTTTCTATTGATCCAGTAACCCGGATATTCAGTAATGGTAGTGAAGACTATCTTAATAATACTGTTAGTGGTGACAATGATAACAGTAAGAAAACTGTTACACCCGATCTTGGATCACCCTATCGCATGTTTCGAGCAACCCAAATGTCCTGCATTTATAATGATGACGATAACAATAATAATAATGATAATAATAACAGAGGCACGTCTGTTACACCTGAGCATAAATCCGCCTGTAACATTAATTCAGTTACTCAAAAGTGTATCAATGATATTGACGATGATATGGATAACAATACTAATGATAAGAAAATTTGTATTTATAAAGATATTAAAGCTGATAATGATAAAAATGTTAACAATAATTCTAATGACAATAATGATATTAATATTAAGAAAGATGATGATAATAATGATATTTATAATGATAATAACTTTATTGATGACAACGATGGCAATTGTAATAATGACAAAAATGATAATATATATGACAATGATAGTGAAATCAATATGAACAATAACGCTGTATTGTCAAGATCATCTGAAATGTGTAACCAACTTTCTACTGACAAGTTAATGAGTTCACTTGTTACTTTATTGCAAGCCACAGGTACGTTCAACATACTTTTTAGTTTTTATAATGTTCTTTTTTTGCCTTCCGTTTAAAAGTGTCGCAGCGTAATGTTAATGCAAAACTGTGCTTCATGCTTTTTCCACCGGTCATGTTATCTGTTTAACCTACTCATGAAAATCATGTTTCCTTTTCGCTTGAAAGGAATTTTTTCATTTATCAACATACTTCTCACAGTATATTTATGAGAGAAACTATGGAATAGGTAGCTATTCAATGCTATTGTCGAATTATTGAGTAGTAAACATTCCTAAGACCCTTATATATCTGACTTGGTGTTATAAATCTTATTTGTTATAATACAGCTTCAGGTATTAGTGTGGTTTAGAAGCGATAATGTGATCAACAAACTTAATACATACATCAGTGATTGGTTTTTTTAAAGATAAATTTTTATATCTTTCAGCTTCATTCAAGTCGATTATGAGGTTTCTAAATCCCTGATAGTTAATGAGTGTTCGACTTGTGAAGATTTGATTGATTTTAGGGTAGATTTCTTCACGGATTGACATTAGTCTGAGAACTTTTGTAAACCAAGGCGCACTGAACTGTTATTTCGTTCGTGTTTGCGATTTTTTAGCAGTACGCATACACGGCCGTATCAAATATCGAACTTAGAACAATCAGTCTACAAGGTGAGCAAGTTACTGTTCACTCAGAATTCAACCACTAATGATTCCTAACCATCTATCTGTCTGTCTGTTTTCAACGTAGAACTTTGCACTGATGTGCAACAGTTCAAGTCGCCACACTCCATAGACCATACAAAGAGAAGAAATTAGGAGAAATGCATATTAGAGACAGTAAACAGAGGTGTGAGACAAAGGAATAGTAATAACGAAGAACAAAACAGTTTCATTGGGAATCATAAGTCACAAGGAGTGGATGCATCTGAGCTAGCCATTGAGAACGATTTTGAGCCATGTCACCAATTGTTTCCAACCATTGGTCTAAACCGTCCCGAGGACCCCAACCAGGAAGTCTACATCTTCCTACGTGGCTTAGATTAACTGTTGTGGATTTCATTGATTGGTGCCATGTTTTTGTTTGACGGTCGCTAGCTCCTTTCCAGCCTCACCCTATACCAGCTAACATTGCCCGTCGAGGAAGGCGATGACTAGGCATACGTAGCACATGTCCTAACCATCTCAGTCGATATAACTTCACAGCCTCGTCTATTGATTTCCCCTCCTTATCCAGCACCCTACCGACACCTAACCTCAATATTACTTATCCTGCTACGCCATCTAACACAGGAGGTAGAACGCAGGCACCAATAAAAAAAGATAGCTAGTCTTTTCATGTCTTCCCCTTTAAATAGTCATGTCTCACATCCACAAAGGAGGACGGAGAGGACTGCTGAGCAGTACACCCGCCCTTTGGTCGATAGCCAGCCAGCCGGATATCACGTCTACGTGAGAGACGGCGTAAACTGGCATATGCAAAACGAGCCTTCTGTATCCGTGCTGAGATTTCGTCAGCGATCAACTCATTGGCACTGGCTCATGCAACTTCCCAAATAAGTGAAGCGGTCAACGTGCTCTACCACTTCACTCCCTATTTCTAAGCTAGGAGTGAGTCGATGCAGCCCAGTCCTGTAACATCATCTTACATTTGGCGGGAGTGAATCTCATGCCAAACATTCCTAGATTGCAGCTCAAGGTGTTCAGAAGACTCTGCACTTTGTCAGCGTCTTCACCTAGAAGCGAGGACCATATCATCTGCATATTCTAAGTCAACGAGATTATTCCCTGGTGGTAACAAGTCAATCCCTGAGTGTCTGAAGTGAGTTAGGTTTAAGTCCATTAGTACATCTATGATGAAATTGAATAGAAATGCGGATACCTGGGATGCCTGGCGGACACCACTAGTTGTCACCACTTCAGATGACAACTCGCCGTAGGCTGTCACATGGCTGCATGAGTTCGACTAGAGTGAGTGCCTTGGTCAGTGCAATGTATTTTCTCGGCATTCCCTTCACAGCCAAACATTGCCAGAGTACCTCTCGGTCGACGGGATCGAATACCGCCTTCAGGTCAAGAAATATAAAGATTGTTGGATGCCGGTAATTATGCTTATGCTCTAGGATCTGTCGAAGAGTGACGATATGATCGAGACACCCTCTTCCTGGTCTAAAACCAGCCTGGTTCTCTCGTGTTTGTTCCTCCCGAACAAGGCTTAGTGTAAACATTATTATTAAGGCTAGAACTCTAGATACCACATTAGTCAAGTCAATCCCCCTGTGATTATCACAGGAAGACTTGTCTCCCTTCTTGTATATCGGGATAACCAATGACTTACACTAGCCTGATTCCCAGACGCTGCCTAATACCTTAGTTAACGCAGAGAGTAAACTGTCTCCACCTCTGGAGTCATTCTATCAGGTCCTGCTGCTTTGCCTTGTTTCAGGCTAGTGACAGCCTTAGTAACCTCAGTTGGGGACGGAGTACCTGTGTGTATATCCCATTCAGGGAGGTGTTGGATGTTCGGTAAGTTGAGTGTGGCTGTAGGGAAATTAAACTGCTCCTTAAAGTGTTCTTTCTAGCGTTCCAGTCGTCTATCCTGGGAGCTAATCATGGTGCCATTTTTCTTAGAGATTGTTTCACTTATCGTTTGCCTTTTACCACTTGTTCCCCTGATAAGTCTGAATAGTTGTCTGGTGTTACCAGTCGCGATGCCTTTTCCATCTCTTTCGTTTTTGTCGCCCACCACTGTTCACGATCGTTACGAAGGCTTCTTGTTATTTTACGCTGAGTAGCTTTCGCTTCTCATCGTAATCGGAGCTCGCCGAAATCAGTCTTCTTGCGTTAGTAGGCATTGGAATAAACAATTATTATCCGAAAAATGACACCGGTATTTGCTCTATAACAGAATAATTTAACTTGATAAAGACACAAAATGATACAGTATTATTTTTTGATGACGTTTCGAGCACAATTTATTGCTCATAATCGTTCCAAAGTGCCCACACAATTTTCAAACGTTTTTTGTGTAGTTCTATCCTAATATTTCCTATCCTTTGATTTTATTGGTAGTAATCTTTTCTGTATCTATGGTATCGGTGTTGCATCATTCCTATAGCATGTGTTAGGTGTAGTTTCGATGAACAAGCCTTCAGTGATCATCCTCGACATCCATTTGTATTACTTATGGAAACTGCAGCTTTATCCGACCCTGTTGTATGTTAGCGCATGCATTGCAATTGCTGAGTTTTTTCTCTAAATTACTCATCTTCGTTGAATCAGTCACTCTCTACGCTTATGTTGTGATAATCTAACTACCCCTGATCTACTGGTTTGACCTATGCAGTTGACCTCACAGTCATTGCAAGGTATTTTGTAAATTCCATTATTTTGTCTAGTTAGGTCGATAGGACTCGTTTAACCTACAGAGCTTGTTCCTGAGTGAGTTTGTAGCTTAATCCCTACTTTATTTAGAATTCTTAGTAGGGTTTCACATCTCCCTGCCTCATATTGGTAGAAATTTCTTAATTTTCTTATTCATTTTATCGTTGTCTAGAAGGACGACGAAAGCTTCGCAATTAAATCAACCGACCGAAAGCTGCTACCTTGACGTGGTGGTCGGGCTTGAACACTGCAATGACCCAACAAGCTATACTGGCTGGAACTTATGTTCCCGCAGGTCCTACCATGCCAGAAAGGTTGCTTGGATAGCAGTTAGACTAAAAGCAGTTACCCAATCCAATCCTATGACTTCAAATACATCACAAAATATCATGCCGGATCGGTCGGGGCCCGGATTAACAACGACCGCGCTTTCTGCTGCCGTGTCACAGGGCAGAAGTGATAAATACGCTACTGAGACACACCAAATAAAAAAAGAACAAACAAAAACAGGCCGTGTGTGACCGGCCTCAAGCAGTTGTCCCCTGGGCTCTGCGGTCACGCAACCAACTTCCACGGTGTGGGCAGCCGGGAAGTAACAATCGCCCTCACAATCCGAAGTGCACGCGAAACCCCTCTAATCCTCGCTCATCTTTGTCTTCATCTTCATCTCTATTATCTTGCCTTCCTTCTACCAATGCAACTCCTCTACTTGATGGCTCTTCACTTCCTCTTCAATCTGTGTGCACTGACAACGATGGAAGCCAAAAAGCCACCATCGATGGTCTCCTAAAACCACGCCACCAATTTTATATAGGAGCATTTAATGTTAGGACACTTTGCCAAATAGGACAACAGGCATCACTAGCCAAGACTCTGGCATCCCGAGCCATTGATGTATGTTGTGTTTCAGAAACACGCATACAAGACCCAAGTGTGGTTATTCACCTAACCCCACCTGGCCAACAGGATGAATCTGCAAAATTCACCTTGAGGGTGTCAGGAGATGCGACGGCTAGCTCACGAGGATTAGCTGGTGTTGGGATAGCTTTAAGTACTAGAGCAGAAAAGACATTACTTGACTGGATCCCGGTAGATAGCCGAATGTGTGCTGTCCGTCTGAACGGATCAGTGAAAAGGAGAAAGGACTGCACTACTCGCCGATGCCTTTTCGTAATCTCCGCCTACGCCCCCACTGACTGCAGTTCGGATGAAACGAAGGATGAGTTCTACCAAAAGCTGTCTAGTTTGCTGCGAAAGGCTAGACGCTCAGATATAGTCGTTTTAGCTGGTGACTTTAATGCTCAAGTAGGGAAATTGTGTCAATCTGAGAAGAATGTAGGTGGCACTTACGGAATTCCGTGCCAGCGAACCGACAACGGTGACCGTCTCCTACAGTTCTGTTCAGATAATCATTTGTATCTTGTAAGCACTAACTTCAAACACAAGGAGAGACACTGTTTGACCTGGCGACCTCCATCATCAAATCAACGCTGGACACAAATAGACCACATAGCAATAAGCTATCGTTGGCGTGGGTCGGTAGGAGATTGTCGCTCCTTCTGGAACACGTGTGTAGATACCGATCATGCACTGGTCCGCGCTCGTATGTGCTTACGACTGAACGGACGTAGGAAACAGCTGGCGGTAAACCCATCACGTCCCCAGCTCGACCAGGGAACTAAGTCCCTATTTGAGGAAGAACTAGCTAAACACATATCTGAGTTCGACAGCTGCGCTCACCCTGAAGAAGCCTGGGAAAATATTCAGTCAGCCATAGATACAGCTGTAAAAGCTGTGAATAAGGTAAATCCAAAGGTGAGTAAAAGCCATTGGATTTCGACTGCCTCATCCGAACTGATAGATGCTAGAAGACTTATACCGGCGAGCTCCGAATTCAATGAGGAGCGAAAGCTGCACAAAAAGAAACTTACGAAAAGTCTCCGCAAGGACCGTGAACAGTGGTGGTTGACAAAGGCGAAAGAGATGGAAAAAGCATCGGCGATAGGCAACACCAGACAACTATTCAGGCTTATCAGGGAAACAGGTGGTAAAAGGCAAATGATAAGCGAAGCAATCTCCGAGAAAAATGGCACCATAATTAGCTCCCAGGATAGACGTCTGGAGCGCTGGAAAGAACACTATGAGGAGCAGTTTAATTGGCCCACAGCCACACTCAACTTACCGAACATCCAACACCTCCCTGAATGGGATGTAGACACAGGTCCTCCGTCCTTAACTGAGGTTACTAAAGCTGTCACCAATCTGAAGCAAGGCAAAGCAGCGGGACCTGACTTATTGACTCCAGAGGTATTTAAGTACGGTGGAGACAGTTTACTGTCTGCGTTAACTGAGGTTCTAGGCAGCGTCTGGGAATCAGAGGAAGTCCCATCGGGTTGGTGTAAGTCACTGATCATCCCGATATACAAGAAGGGAGACAAGTCTTCTTGTGATAATCACAGAGGAATTAGCTTGACTAATATAGTATCTAAAATCCTAGGCTCAATAATACTGCGTAGATTAAGTGGTGCTCGGGAGACACAAACACGAGAAAACCAGGCAGGTTTTAGGCCAGGTAGAGGGTGTATTGATCATATCTTCACCCTTCGACAGATTCTAGAACATAGGCATTCCTACCGGCGTCCGACAATCATTATATTTCTTGACCTAAAGGCGGCTTTCGATTCTGTCGACCGGGAGGTTCTCTGGCGATGCTTGGCTGTAAAGGGAATGCCAAGAAAATACATTGCACTGATTAAGGCACTCTACTCGTACTCATGCAGCCAGGTGAGGGCTTATGGCGAGTTGTCATCTGAAGTGGTGACGACTAGTGGCGTCCGTCAAGGATGCCCATTATCCCCATTCCTATTCAATTTCATCATAGACGTACTAATGGATTTAACCCTATCACACTTCAGCGACTCAGGGATTGACTTGCTACCAGGGAAGAATCTCGTTGACTTAGAATATGCGGACGATATAGTCCTTCTAGGCGAGGACTCTGACAAAATGCAGAGTCTACTGAACACCCTGAGCAACAATCTCCGTATGTTTGGCATGCGATTCGCCCCTGTAAGATGTAAGATGATGCTGCATGATTGGACCTCATCGACCCCTAGATTAGAAATAGGAAGTGAAGTGGTAGAACACGTTGACCGCTTCAATTACTTGGGAAGTACCATCAGCCCCAACGGGTTGATCTCAGACGAAATTTCAGCACGAATACAGAGGGCTAGGTTCGCATTCGCCAGTTTTCGCCGTCTCTGGCGTAGACGCGATATCCGACTATCCACCAAAGGGCGTGTGTACTGCTCAACAGTCCGCTCCGTCCTCCTTTATGGCTGTGAGACCTGGCCATTGAGAGCAGAAGACATGAAAAGATTAGCTGTGTTCGATCATCGGTGTCTGCGTTCTATCTCCCGCGTGAAGTGGTATAAAAAGGTGAGCAATATTGAGGTTAGGCGTCGAGTGCTAGGTAAGGCGGGGAAATCAATCGACGAAACGGTGAAATTACTTCGACTGAGATGGTTAGGACATGTGCTACGTATGCCTAGTCATCGCCTTCCTCGACGGGCAATGTTAGCTGATATAGGGTCAGGCTGGAAAAGAGCTAGCGGCGGTCAAACGAAAACATGGCACCAATCAATGAAATCTACAACAGTTAATCTAAGCCACGTAGGAAGATGTAGACTTCCTGGTTGGGGTCCTCGGGACGGTTTAGACCAATGGTTGGAAACAATTGGTGACATGGCTCAAAATCGTTCTCAGTGGCGCAGATGCATCCACTCCTTGTGACTTATGATTTCCAAATAAACTGTATTGTTCTTCGTTATTACTATTCCTTTGTCTCACACCTCTGTTTACTGTTTCCATTATGCATTTCTTCTACTTCCTTCTCTTGCTTTGCGTGCTACATAGATTGTGGCGACTTGAACTGCCGCACATATGTGCAAAGTTCTATGTCGAAAACCGACCGACCGACCGAAATCAACCAGCTCAGAGAACACAACTAATTCAATATCATCAACCTGAGCTAAAAATCTCCATTATTTCACATAGCTTCACTGCTATATTTCTTTTTGTTGAAATATTCTCTGAACATCCTAATGAACTTTATGACATAGTTATTTATCACTAATCTTTGTCCATCGAATCTACACCTAACACATGCTATAGGAATGATGCAACACCGATACCATAGATACAGAAAAGATTACTACCAATAAAATCAAAGGATAGGAAATAATAGAATAGAACTACACAAAAAACGTTTGAAAATTGTGTGGGCACTTTGGAACGATTATGAGCAATAAATTGTGCTCGAAACGTCATCAGTAAATAACACTGTATCATTGTGTGTCTTTATCAAGTTAAAATATTTTATTAGGGAAATATACTATAGTGGGCAGGATTTCTTTTTCAATTTATTTCGAAAGTTTACTTAAAATATATGTATTTATTCTTTTCGGGTATAACATTTGCCTGTTATAACAGTGGATGAAATTCAGCTTCTGGAATCTACTACCGTGTATGGAATTAATTCCTTTGACAAATAACTGGATTAAATGGTTGGAGGCAATCGGCAGGAAGCCTTCCAACTAGGTTTGGTGCCAGTTGGCACTCACCAGTCAGCAAGGCCTATCTGCAACCTTGAAGGAACTCATGTCCCTTCTGATATTCGAACCCGCGTTACTCAGTGCTGCTGTCAGAGACGTTACCACTGAGCTATTCGGCCTCGCGATTGACCTCTTGTAGGACTGTAGTGGATACTTTGATTGGACACTGGTAACTAGTGTGGTGTATCTAGTCCTTTCTTTGGTGCAGATTGAATTCTATCAGTCAGGTTTGCAACGTGGCCACCATTCTAGGTAGCTCGCCATCACGGTGCACATTGATTTGATTCTGGATTGCTAGAATAGTCTTTTTAATAAAACGACTTTGAAAAAAAATACCTAAGCATCAATTGATTTTCTTTCCTAGTTAATAAATCTTCAGGTATTCTATTCATAACTTTTCACGGTTATCAATTTTCTTCAATGACTTAAATGTATTTGGTGAAATAATTTCAAATGTGTAAATTCATTATACTTATGTGTGATGTATCTTCAGATATAGCTTATTGGTTCGATGCACTCAGAATCCGTTATTTTACATAGTTTCTCATACTAGATTACACTGGTGTACATTCTCATTAGCCATTCGTCAAGATACCATGAAATTTCTTCCTTTATGATTAGGATTGTGATCTATATGTATACTTAAAAGGCCTTTTGTTTTTCTACTTCATGGTCTGCTCATTTGAGTCGTTATTTTTACGAGAAAATTAGTCATATATTGCGAAGTGGTTGCGTTATGTCATGAATTGGCAGAAGTTAGAATTCATGGGCCATTGGATCGGCTTGCAGTGGCTTAATGTCTACGAGCTTGCCTTATAACCAGGTTCTGCGTTCGAACCCCGGTGGGTGCGTACTGTTGGTAACATATCACGTTATTCATTGGTCAGTAAGTTTCACCTCTGTTTGACTACTTATAATATTCATTAGTATGGCCTTATTTCGTGTCAGTATGGTTTAATAGTTGTGCTGTTTGAATGTCACCCAAAATCCCCTGATGTGAAAAATCTTTGTATTCAGTTTGTTAGGGGTGGGTTTCTTAGCTGTTCAAAAATATCATTGCTACAAATTTTTGGTCTCTCTAACTCTAGTTGGTTTTTATTTCTTTATTTTCAGAAGAGAATAAGACACAAAAAGGTGTTGAATCGATATTGGGACGACTTATGCATGAATCTCAGTGTGATATTAATAAGTCATTAGTGAACAATCACCTACCAAGTCAATCTTCTACTCTACGCGGTAAACGGCGTATCACAAATTATGATGCTCGTTTAATAGCTGAAGCTAAATTACTTGGTCCAATGACAAGGCGGCGCGAACGTAAACCTTTGTCTAATCCAGATTATCTTGAGTTTATTTCACTAAAGGATGTAGTAGGACCTCCGAAGTTAACTTCACCCAAATCAAATGGTAAAAGAAAGACTGTGAATAAGCCATCCCAATTCAGTATTGATCAAAACGACGATTGTAAAAGTTTAGATCTTAAGGATACTGATAATATTTGCTGTCCAAAATCAACACTTTTTGGTTCTACTGAAAACCAATATACAAAAGTGGAATCTACTTCTAATGACCTAGCGCCACCATTGCTACTTAGTGAACATCCTTGTGTCGATTCTGAGCTCACTCCACCTGATATAGTTGCTGAACCAGTAACCAAATGCGATCCTGATAGTGTTGTGGCTCCAGATCCTGTGCCTGACACTAAAACAACTCCTGAGAAATGCCAGCCGAAACCGCATTATTTTTTCCGTAAAACAAAATGTAACTATCGCCTCCGAAGAGTTGTGCACATAGCTTCACCTCCACTATTACAAGCAGTCCCCCCTCCCACTGCACCTGATATAGTTGCTGAACCAGTAACCAAATGTGATCCTGATAGTGTTGTGGCTCCAGATCCTGTGCCTGACACTAAAACAACTCCTGAGAAATGCCAGCCGAGACCGCATTATTTTTTCCGTAAAACAAAATGTAACTATCGCCTCCGAAGAGTTGTGCACATGGCTTCACCTCCACTATTACAAGCAGTTCCCCCTCCCACTGCACCTGATATAGTTGCTGAACCAGTAACCAAATGTGATCCTGAAAGTGTTGTGGCTCCAGATCCTGTGCCTGACACTAAAACAACTCCTGAGAAATGCCAACCGAGACCGCATTATTTTTTCCGTAAAACAAAATGTAACTATCGCCTCCGAAGAGTTGTGCACATAGCTTCACCTCCACTATTACAAGCAGTCCCCCCTCCCACTGCACCTGATATAGTTGCTGAACCAGTAACCAAATGTGATCCTGATAGTGTTGTGGCTCCAGATCCTGTGCCTGACACTAAAACAACTCCTGAGAAATGCCAGCCGAGACCGCATTATTTTTTCCGTAAAACAAAATGTAACTATCGCCTCCGAAGAGTTGTGCACATAGCTTCACCTCCACTATTACAAGCAGTCCCCCCTCCCACTGCACCTGATATAGTTGCTGAACCAGTAACCAAATGTGATCCTGATAGTGTTGTGGCTCCAGATCCTGTGCCTGACACTAAAACAACTCCTGAGAAATGCCAGCCGAGACCGCATTATTTTTTCCGTAAAACAAAATGTAACTATCGCCTCCGAAGAGTTGTGCACATAGCTTCACCTCCACTATTACAAGCAGTTCCCTCTCCCATTGCACCTGATATAGTTGCTGAACCAGTAACCAAATGTGATCCTGAAAGTGTTGCGGCTCCAGATCCTGTGCCTGACACTAAAACAACTCCTGAGAAATGCCAGCCGAGACCGCATTATTTTTTCCGTAAAACAAAATGTAACTATCGCCTCCGAAGAGTTGTGCACATAGCTTCACCTCCACTATTACAAGCAGTCCCCCCTCCCACTGCACCTGATATAGTTGCTGAACCAGTAACCAAATGTGATCCTGATAGTGTTGTGGCTCCAGATCCTGTGCCTGACACTAAAACAACTCCTGAGAAATGCCAGCCGAGACCGCATTATTTTTTCCGTAAAACAAAATGTAACTATCGCCTTCGAAGAGTGGTGTATATACCCACACCTCCACTATTACAAGCAGTTCCCTCTCCCATTGCACCTGATATAGTTGCTGAACCAGTAACCAGATGTGATCCTGAAAGTGTTGTGGCTCCAGATCCTGTGCCTGACACTAAAACAACTCCTGAGAAATGCCAACCGAGACCGCATTATTTTTTCCGTATGACAAAATGTAACTATCGCCTCCGAAGAGTGGTGTATATACCCACACCTCCACTATTACAATCAGTAACTCCTTTTGATTTGTATACACGATATTCCCCATGTAGAAGTAAAAATGATTACCTATCAAATACAGCTGGTAAAGCACCGATAATTTCTCGTGCCCATAATCCCAGACGGTCGCGAAACTCAAATGCCAACGGTGTTATCTCGCATCCTACTGTTTCAAATTCAAATACCCATCGTCTTACCGTCACACTCAAAAGGATTGGACCTAAACTTTATCAGATATCTCAACCGAATAGAATATTTATTACTTGAATGACATAATATATCTTTTTCTTTTCTTATGTATTTATAGGGATATTCATATTAATTATTGATGACCAGCATTTTAGATTTATTACTTCTTCGCACTAGCTTACTCTACCTCAGATTACTTTAATGCGCTTATATAATGTATGATGTATATATAAATATATGTATTTACTTCAACATGTACATAATACGTTATTATTATCTTTTCTTTTGAATTTTGTCCGTTACGAATACTTTAGAGAATTGTTCTTTTCAACATATAGCGCAGATGCCAGCCAATGTAATCGCAAATTGGTGGAAGTTAAAATTCGTGGGGCATTAGGTCCCTTCCTAGGGGTTGAATAGTTCACAGGCTGGTCTCGTAGTCTGGTGATCCTGCATTCGATCTCTCGTGGAGTCATAGGTGCATACTGATGAAGAGTCCCGAACTAGTGTGAGACAGCTGTCCAGTACTCCCTGGCTTCCAATGCTTCTCGAACTGAAAACCAATCAAATCCATGCAAACCAGTTCTTGAAAATGTATGCTTACTTTTTATTGTGAAGATTCTTCTTAAAAGTCAGAGTGCAACTCAACGAAGACGTTTAGGTTTGTGCATTTAGTTGCAATTACGGAATGGGCCTTATTCATACCACCTGTTAGTTGACACTGATAGATGAAGAGATACTTAGATCTGTGTTTTCGTTACCTGTTACAAAGTTGTATTACAGGGGGAAAGTGCAGTTTATCATACAAAAGTTTACTATCAAATGTGAAAAAACAGTTCTTAAGCATTTGCGATAACTAGACAGATAACCGTCAAGTGGCGACGTATCTCGGTGACAATATAAAATTAGTCGGCACATCAGTGTGCTGTCGTGCTCTACAGTTCTTATAAAGCATTCATGAAAAATTAAATTACGATGAGTGCCTGGATTCCTTCTAAGCCGTAAGTTCATGAATTACGTGTTCACAATCAGTCATTTTTGGGAACACCATCAGACTTGCTGAAAGGCTCTAACTCCGTATTTTGATTCGTTGAACGCGACCATCCTTTAAAATCACCTGTTAGAAAGACTTAAAAAATCGAAATAAGTGATTTAGGGAAGAGACCCTTTTCAACGAATTTATTATCAAGCTGTACAATCGTATATACATGGTTTTTAAGAAATTATATCCGGTGAGGAAATTGAATCATAGGTGTGAATACATAAAATAATAATAATAGTATCAAATGCAATTAAAATATCTGTGATTATAATCATATTTAAGTGTCAGTTATCAAAACAACTATTGTCATTTATGGAATAATTCATAGGATGTATGGAAGTTTTAAGGGGAATGCAATTATAGGATTAGTAGGCAAATTGAATAAAAATATACAAACATTACGTAGCACTGTGAAATTTGAAAACATAGAATTTAACAAACTTGAACAAAGCAAGAACAACAATTGTACCAGGATAATATGAGCTCATCTTTTATTACTTCGAGGATTCTTCTCAACTGGTCACAACCTGAACGATAAAAAATATGAATTACATTACATTAAAGATTTGAACATACTTTTCCACGATCAGTGTTTGTAACTCTTAATTAGTTAAATCATTCCGGACTAATGTTACTTTTACTTCCTACCAATTACTCATTGTGATCGTGGAAAAGTATGTTCAAATGTTTAATGTAATGTAATTCATATTTTTTATCATTCAGGTTGTAACCAGTTGAGAAGAATCCTCGAAATAATAAAAGATGAGCTCATATTATCCTGGTACAATTGTTGTTCTTGCTTTGCTCAAGTTTATTAATGGGAAGAATAAAATTTCACGTTGGATGTAGAATCCCTATTTATGAACGTTCCACTGACAAAAACCATATGATTTATATGCAGATATATTGGAGACAACAAGTTGAATATACGGATACTCATTACAGATTTGAGGGAACTACTTTTGAGATGTACAATATTCTTTGAATGAAACAATCTACAGACAGAAGGATGGTATTGTAATGTATTCTCCCTTAGGTCCACTCCTTGCAGACTGTTTTATGGTCAGTCTAGAAAATGGTCAATTTAAGTCAACAATCCAAAGTTTTAAAATGGATAGTAGGTATACTTTGATTAGACACTAGTCAGTGACTAGTGTAGTATGTCTAGTCTTTCGTTTGTTGCAGACTGAATTCTATCAGTCAAGTTTGCTGTGTGGCCACCATTCTAGGTGGATCGCCATCACGGTGCACTTTGGATTGTTGATATTAGATGGTTGGAGGCAATAAGCAGGAAGCTTTGGGTCTGGTTTTTGTGCTTGTTGGTACTCACCAGTCAGCAAGGCGTATCAACACCCTCAAAAGAACTCATGTCTCTTCTGAGATTCGAACCCGCGTCATCCATAGAATTCAGTTATGTTTGAAGAAACGTTGCAACCACAGGTGGAACGGATGAAAATGTCAAAACCAGAATGGGAAAAGCAAGCTTCACCTTCAACACTCTGAAGTCAGTTTTGAAATCTCCACTCAGTGCGAACAACAAGATCCGGATTTTTAACACAAATGTAAAGTCAGTCAGTTCTGCTGTATGAGTTAGAAACTTGACGCGTCACGAACGGGTTACCGCAGACTTTTATCAGCAGCGGCCTTCGCGTCATAAAGCAGACCAAATGTCCAGAAAGAATCAGCAATGAGAAACTATAGGAAAGAACCGACTGCTCAACAAACATGTCGGAGAAAATGGAGATAGATTGGGGATACGCTGCGGAGACCTTTGGGTGACCTCGCGCGCTAGGCCCTCAAGTGGAACGCGAATGAAAAACGACGAGTTGGGAGTTCGAAGGTGACACTGATTAGATCGCACGAGGGGGAGGCGAGAGATTATAGGTAATCGCGGGCCCAGCTAAAGAGGGCCACAAAGAATAAGACAAAGTGAAGACGTGTTATTGAAACCATATATTCCACTTGGAATCCAAAGGAACAATAATAATAACGATGAACTTTTGGAGCTTTAAATAACAATATCACTCCCTTAGGTTCCGATTGGAATACATAAGGCGTCAACAGCACATCTCCATTCCATCTGGTTTTCTTTACTCCTATTAAGCTGACTGGTAACTAGGTTCCCTTGACTATCTTTTATTGGTTTCATCATCTGGGTTGATCTGTTCCCGGATGAAGATCTGGTTGTCTAATGTAATGTCCTGAGGTCTCTTTTACCTGCGCCTGCCTGTTCTGCTTCAGTTTCCAGTGTGTCGTAGAATTGTCTTTTGTCTTTCTTAGCACTCTTCTTCACTGCCTTATTCAGTGAAGTGTGCGTTGAACTCAGATTCTCCTTCTTTGCATTGAGTCATCCACCCTTTCACCATCCTCCTCTCCTCGATTTGCTTCCGGGTAGGTGTCCGTTGAGAGTCATTCCTTGTCTTGTCTCTTCTTCCTTTCTAAAAAATCTGTATACGTTTCCTTGAACATCACCTTCAGAGAGTTCCAATGTCCTTCCACATAGGTTTCTTCGGTGATATCAAGTAGTGTCTCCGACTTTGGTTTGATGGCTGTAATGAAGGTATCCTTTGTAGTTTTGTCCTTCAGTTTCTGGGTGTTAAACTTAAATTGTGTTCTGTATCCAATTGTTTTGAAGGCTTCCAGCTTCATCTTGAAGGTTTTTGAACTAGATAGTGGTCTGAGCCCACATCTGTATGTCCAGCAGGCTGAGTCTGCACTTTCTTGAGCGGTACTGAGAAGAAATCTACCTGGTTTTGGTGTGTCTGTCAGGCAAAATCCTTGTGTTTGTACATGCTGCCCCCTCACCAAATCAGTGAAGTTTGAGAAGAGTTCTCCACTGTCATTCATTTCATCGGGTGACAGCCTCTCGATCCATAATGAGTATTGTCTGCCTCCAGTTTGACATTAATATCGCCCATGAGGATTCTGATATCACCATTTTGGATGTTGTCCATTACTGTTTGTAGTTGACTATAGAAATATTCCTTCTCTTGTTTGGAGTTGTTTGTAGGTGCATAGCATTGGATAGTTGTAACTTTCCATCCTTTTGAGTTGAATCTTCTTGGTCTTCACTGTATAAGGACTTTGGCTGCAGCTAGTGATGTCATGATAGCCACTCCTTCAGTTTACTCCCGGTTGTCCTCTAGGCGACTGGAGTAGATTACTGACTCTCCAGATAGCAATTTGGATGGTCCTAATTCATTCCACATGCTGTCGCAGTTTCCCAGCACTCCAATACCACATCTTCCTATTTCTTTAGCTACCTGCGCAGCCTTCCGAGCCTCGTCCCCATTCTTATTCTTGCGTTCATCGAGAGAAGACACATAGGCTGGACTAGTTTCCTGAAGGCTTTTACCAGCCCGGGCCATTTTGTCTCTCCGATCCCAGCGAAAAATAAGTTGGTTTTCCATATTTTTCTCGCGCATTGAAGTTTCTGTAGTAGTTCGATAGGTTTTTGAGGGTAGGGTCACTAGCCCGACTCTCCCTCCTTAACCGGACTTGGGACCTGCTAGGGAACTAGACAAGGTTTGTCCTGCTTTTCACTAATTCAGACAATAATGCTCTTCAAGGAAGACGATAATTCAGCATTTGCAAAATATTCTGCAGACATCTCAGCTAGCGAATATGTACCACACTTAAATGAAACGATGCTAAACAAAAACTTTCCTTATCGTGTAGTCCCACTCGAAATTAGAAATGAGTGGAGTGCATATTTAGCCAAATACATGCATGCTTTTCATGTCTCCTATTTCCAGTGGCTGTCTCAAGCGTAAATTAGCATGAGGCGATTTATTGTGCAGCACATACGGTCTTTGATTGGTTAGCTGAATATTAGGACAGCGACAAATATTATGTAAAGTGGTCATTCATGTCACTGATTATAGTTCACGAAAATACAGACCATTAGGTCGACGCAATCTAAAATGCGAATGGAGGTAAATAAATTCAGGCTGTTGTTATATTGCTGGAGGTAATCAACAGGAGGCCTTAGATCTAGGTTTCGTGCCTGTTTGCTCTCGCCAGCAAGTTGTATCTGCAATTCTGCGATTTGAGCCCTGTTCATTGGATCGAGTCCCAGTGGCTTAATGGTATACGAGCTCGCCTTGTAACCAGAAGGTCCTGGTTTCGAACCTCGGTGGGTGCGTACTACTGAAGAGTCCCAAACTAGGACGAAACAGCTGTCCAGTATTTTTTAAAAATTTTGATTACAGCTTGATACCACACCGTATTTTCAGTACAAGTATGGAATTTTCAGCATGGATATCGGTAGCCCAAATTTACAGGCCGACCATAGATATCGGGTGTGCGTCGGCAGGGGATCGAACCCCGGACCATGTGCATGGTCGGCGAGAGTCCTAACCACTGTGCCACCGACGCACAGGTTTTCCAATGGTTCTCTAACTATTGTCAGCTCATAATGAAATCCTGTTACCAATCAAATCCCTATAAACCAACACTTGAAATTCCTGTTTATTAGTAAAATTAAACCGATTCTAGTTATAAGGAAAAACACAGTTTTTGTTCAGTGAAGACATATTTCTTTTCAACGACTTCATTTTCAAGCTGTACAGTCGTATTTACATTACGGAAAGTGGACATTAAGTGTCATTAGAAATCTCTCAGCCAATATACATATATCCTAGTTGCTTTGTATTCGCATACTAAAAAGATAATCTAAGATTCTTTAAATATAACTTATA
The DNA here is from genome assembly GCA_944472155.2 of Trichobilharzia szidati. Classification (NCBI taxonomy): domain Eukaryota; kingdom Metazoa; phylum Platyhelminthes; class Trematoda; order Strigeidida; family Schistosomatidae; genus Trichobilharzia; species Trichobilharzia szidati. The sequence goes on along the minus strand of OX235274.1, from coordinate 62,231,169 downwards.
GAACAAAGTTTTCCAGAGGAAACGTTGGAACTAATTATTTCAATTTCGCTGACATTTTACAAATATAATTATTATATAAGTCACTGTTATGATTTATATAGTAGAATATAAGTCAAACTGGTTGCGCAATTAGTTACGACACCAACACCAAAAGAAGAAAGGAAAACCTAAGAACCATTCGTTAAAAGTTAAGTATTTAACTCAAACTTACTTATCGATAAGTCACCGGCATTTCACAAATCGGGTTTAAATAGAAATTCCTACAAATATTTTCATGTCGTTATTAAAACGAAATTAGCAGACATTTGATATAATTGAGGTATAACCAGTGATACAGGCATGCTCTAAACAGATTCAAGTGACAACCACTAAATAATGATTTTTCCCTTCAAAAATATAGCATTGTGGCGTACACTACTGATAACATTTATCAGTATTATGAATAGGAAAGCTAATCGGCATAAAAACATCAAATAGCGGAGAGATAGATTTGACGTCAAAAACATGGGAGACACGAAAAGAAGTCAAAGAAACACAATAGGAAGAGCGGACGATTTTCAGGATAAGATGTACGTAATTTCGCTATATGGAGATACCAAATTCTAAATAAACATTCCTTTAAGAAGTCTTTTGTCTTCTACCGTTATAGAATCACTTCAACAAAAGAACACTTGACTTTTAACTACATTAAAAGATATTACTATTAATATCATTATATAAAAGATTATAATGCCAACACAAAGGCATTGAAACAGTTGACTGAAACAAAATTCATCGATTATACAAAGGATTAAACAAGATGACTGTTCGGGCTGTCTTTCATGCTGCTAACTGGAAAACAACGAACTAGTCCAGAAAGTGAATAACCTCAAGATATTCATTACAGACATATATTAAACGGCTGGTCAATAGAATAATTCGCTTATAATACCAAAATGTAATCACAATTGTTCAGCGTAAACCAATGCAATCGCTTATCTTCGAGTAAAATAATAAGTCTAAAAAGCTAACTCGGTGTGTAGAATACTTTAGTATCATTCTTGACATAACATATTTAATGTACATTGATATATATATATATATATATATATATGTATATATATATATAGTTGGTTTCATTTACAACAGGGTTGAACAAAAATGAGAAAACAAGCTCTACAGGTACTGGCTGGTGTTACCAACTAACTGTGTTTTTTTTAACAAATTGAAAAAAGAAGACAAAAGTAATGCAATGATAACGGCGATAAGTAATAAGTATAATGATAATGATAGTAAAAACAATAATATTATAAAATAATAATAGTTAAAGTCAGTTTGAACACGTTTCATTTCAAATGAGAAAGTGTTCGCTAAGTAAATATTATTGGGGATACGAGGTCTGTATACACTCTACAATAATAATAATAATAATAATAATAGCTAGACAATAAAATGTGACCATATATATATATATATATATATATTCTGGATAAACGGATTAAAACGATGAAAGAGGTTGAGAGAGATAATAGTTCAGAACTACTTAGCCTATAAAATGCTTATGATATACATAGGAAATAGGGGAAAAAGGTAGACTAAGAGATTTTTGAACTACAAGAAATGGAATTTCTTATAGGATATAGAGAGTAAGTGAAAATGACAAATAACAGGGCGCTACCCACTAATCCAAAGTAAGTAGTAAGTAGAACAGTAAAATAAATTGACAGTGTATGTACAAAAATGAAGAACAAATGCAAAAAAGGAGACATCTCTATAAAAGTGTGACAAGAAGCACAAAGAGGAAGTCAGAAAAAGTAAAGAAAGTATAACACGTTGTATTTGTCCAAATGTTTGTTAAATGCCCTGCAATCAATCATGGTTGGGTTTTTCCTCTCTCGAATAGGTTTGATTTCAAACAACAAGGTGAGATGTAAAATTAGCAGTGTTTTACACTTCTTAATAGGAAGAGAACATAGATAGCAAATGTAAAGAAAGAAAGAAAAAAAAAGGGAAACTGTTTATCACAAAAGTTGGAATGAAGGTAATGATAACACTTTATGAATGATAATTGCAACTTGTCATTTTCTGACAATTGCGATGATCTTCACACGCCGCCTGCAAGATACAACGTTGTTATTGAATAAGCAGTCACTGTCCATTCTATACAAATCAATCTGGGAAATAGATACACGCCTTTGGTAAGTGATCTATTCGCAGAACCTGAAGGAGAAGAAGAACACATCTCAGAGTACAGCTTCTTCTACAAACATATATATATCTATATAATTTATTCTATTTTATTCCTTTTATATTCCCAGTGCAACATAGGGCTTCAAGTTGCGGTAGCAGTGGTATTTATTTTAATGGGACGTGGTCGCCAATCTCATGCCCAACCTTCCCTCTTTACCAGTCTTATTACTGCCTTAGCGAGGTAAGGGAGTGTGCCGGCTGGGAATCGAACCCCGAACCACCTGTGTGGCTGGCAAGCATTCTCCCGCTGTGCCACCGACTCATATATATATATATATATATATATATATCAAGTGTGTATGTTTAAATCAAATACCAACAGTTTTTCAGTACAGTACACACATTAGTTTCTAACGTCACATGACTATATTAAATATACGTATTAAGACCACTATATATTTGGAAAACATGAAATGTTTGAATTCAATTATTAGGTTAGCAAATACAATAAAATTTATAGAAAGTCTATACAACGGTAAAGTCGGTAGTTGAGTTATGCATATTACGACATAAATGCAAGTCAAATAAAAAGGTACATTGATATAAAACAACATTTCATTGAATCAAGTCGATAATTAAAACCTACGTAAGTTTCACATGTGCACATTATTATCTCGACAGGAGTAATAGCTATAAAAATTGACATGTTGTTGTCACAGACGTTGTAATTTTTAACAGCATAGATTATTCAAACACTATAATGTGACTTTTTCATGCAAAACTAACAAGTTATGAGAGCATCTTTTCAGAATAGGTGAGTATTTAACTTTTTAACAGTAAAACCGTCTACACATCCTTCATAAGAAAGTCAAATTTAGAAAGCTGAAGACACACTTCAATATAAACAGATAAAACATTATTAGAACTACTTTTAAAGCCGAAAATAAGTAATTCATATTTCAGTAGCAAATGTCTGAATAGATCTTTGTAAGCCTCTCTGTAAAGACAACTTACTATGTAAAGATTCGAAACTAATGTCAGTATATGAGAATTACAAAAAGAAATTAAAAGAATTAGAAACGAAATATGCTAAAGAGAAAGCCTGATTGATGTAGGATAACGACTGACTTTTGTAAGCACTGAAAATTCCACTTCGAAAATCATATTCACTGGAAAATTTTTCGAAAAGAACTAAATTTATGTTATTCATAAATATTCAAAGATTCATTGCGTTCCAAAGAAAATCTGTTACCACAAAAATTAACTACACCTTTTACAAAACACAGAATATCTAACCATAGATTTAACGCCTTAAACTTCAAGCATTTAATAATGCCTAGATGAGAAACATTTCCCAAATAACTAAGCAATAAGTAGACCTTTAACAGTTAACCAATAAAGCAGCATCAACTAACAAGTAGAATTCAGCTTTTTTCAAAAAATTGTCAGTATTAGCTTTATCCCTATCAGTTGTTTAGTATTGTGTAACAACAACTGTACATGTCATGTACTTCCCCTATGCAGATTTTAAATCGAAAGAAACTTCCGTGCTTTTCTTAAAAGCCTTGCAATCACCTGTAACAGATTACAGCCTTAACAGTATAACCTAAAACAATTATATCAAGCTAGAAAGGCACATGAAAAATTTACCGCTAAGTTGCTTCGTCTCTATCCTTAGTGTATGTTTCTGCTCAGTATTATTTTTAACGCTACCCCATAATGTTAATGATTACATGAAACCAGTTAATCCTGCTTTTTCCATCTTTGCTGCTAAATTGAGATTTGTACTTAATGTCTTTTACACAAGTGTGTTATGCTATGAAAGATTTTGGCCTACAATGAAGTTTTATGCAGAAATCTATTTTGAAGTAGAATGTGAACAAAGCAGTTATGTAAGGTCATTAACTCAACTTGCAACTCATTTAAATCACAATATCAAAAGAAAAAATGTCTTCAAGATATTTGAAAACGATATGTTATCATTTTACATAGACAACTGATATAAGACATATCTGCGTGAAGAAATGTCATTAACAACGTTAGAATACCGCTTATACTACCATGAACCACAAGATTTTCCAGCATAATTGCAGTGCCTTCAATGCAAAATTCAGACCACAACTCTCTATAATAAAAAAGTGAGATGACGGAAATACACCCTTAAACAAGTAACATAACCACTGAAAGATGAATTGAATAGGACTAATGAATAACTGCGAGTGACAGTATTATAGGAGCAGTGAAACCAGCTGGAGAGTACAGTCTAGAGATAGACGCTTGGGAGATTCAGTGAACCTAAACTAGTCGCCTAACGGAAACACACATCCATGTAGGCGTTTAGTTCGAATTGTGTAGACCGGAATCATGATGTTATAAACATCATAACTTTGAATGTGGATCAATAATAATCAGGATACTTAAGTATAGTTACTCAGCAACATTGACCTCTATATTTTTAAGTCGTAGTTCAAATGCACGCGCAAATCACAATATGACAACAGGAAGTTCTAACAATCTATAAAAGGGATGTTACTGAGTTTAGATATTCTAATTCTTTAACGACAGAGGTTGACTTTATCAAATATACGATAACGAAACCTTCACTTGATCTGAACAATACATCTGAAGCTTCAAGCCTTCATCATGAAGAGGAGTGATACAAAAAATAAGGTAGCTGACAACTATAAATTTATCCCGGAGAAAGTACACAAGATTGAAAGCTGAGGTTGTTTTTCTGAAGAGGCATTCATAAATGTTCACTTCGCCAGCTTCTCTTCTTCAATGCGATTCATTGATTGCTTACTTATTTTACACAGTTAACATTACATTTAACTTGATAAAATCTCGACAAGTATCATGGATTTCTACTGAATATAACCTTACAAATCTCACAAGTAGAGATAATAATACAAACACGTATTGAATGCATTATACTTAGGCTACTTATTTTGTGCAGTCAAGTTTATATTTCTTGTTTTCAAGTAAAACTTATGATGCAGTCTGTGACATTACAAAGGAAAATTACAAGTGATCTTAGTCGACAGTGGAAAATATGCATCTAAAAACATGGTGAATGATCCAAATTATACCTACCACAAAAAACTGCAACAAATAAAACCACTACAATCACTTCGTTGATTGATAATACGAGAGAAATACGGGGTAACATGGAGTTTTTATCTGAATATTTTATTTACACTTAATAATTATCCACTCAATGTGGATAAAATATCTCAAAAGTCCACTTTTGATCAACTCCAAAGTGAACTATTTTTCTTTGTTCTTAAATCTTTTGGAGGCAAAAATGATGCTCAGTGTTGACTAACATACAGTTAGCACAGTAATCACATGAGACTTAAATTTCCCGATAGCGACACTTAAATCCCCTTTGTTAACCATTTGGATGAAGTGAGAACACTTCTTGCAATAAGATCTCGTTGTACAACTAAGCAGCTGAGCTGTCCCACACAATCTATATGTCAAACAATCATCTTATGGTTAAAAAACACACAACACTTAATACAGTGTTAAACTATTGGCTCGAAATGATACGGACAGAGTAAGTATGTAATCAAATTGAAAATTTTTTTTTTAAAACCTACATATTCCATTAATGTTGTCGTCTCAGAAGATCGCTGTTTAACTAGGGATAAACGTAAACCAATGTTACAATACAACCGAATATTTTCCGCTTCCAGTATCTTTTGTAGATCTCTTCTTGTTCGCCTACTCAAATGAATGACTGGCCACAGTGAACATCCAGCTGTACAACAACAACATAACAACCCGCAAACAAACCACCTAACATGATTAGGTAGTGAACTTTCTAAACGATCATTTATTTTGCGTATGCTTTCTTCAAATTCTTCAGGAGCCAATTTACCGTGTAGTTCACTGGGGAATTCTTCCTTGAATTTATTATTTATCCCAAAACTAAAATGAAGAAAAACAGGCAGTAAATAACAAAAGTGATACAGATATAAGTTGTATCTCCCCACCCCACCCCCTTTTTATTTAATAATAGTGATAAACACAGGCATAGACAATACAACAGATATTTTCGTGCAGCAGTAAGTTATCTAAAGTCTCTGCTCTTCGAGGTATACATAATAAGTACAGGTAACGACTAAACAGAGTACCAACTCAAACAGCACGAAATTCCTAAATGCATCTTGCCAACCTAGAGGGTTAAGATAGTGCAATACACGAATTATCAATGTATGGCTGAGACCATTCAAATGAAGTTGATAAAATTATGACCAAAAAAGTATATTTCAAGCAACATACAATAATAGAAGCTGTTAATATCATTCTTTATCTCCCAATGACTCCTTTTTCACCAACGAAAAGTACTTTGAACAGATATAAATGTATTCATTCAGTATCTTGTAAGGTGACATATTGTAACAGCAGAAGGCAAGACACGGAAGCCAAGGTATATTTTCAATTGATCAAACCGCTATTCATACATATACAGTTCATATTCTTTATCCAATCACTCAGCTTGTGAATTTGGTTGACATTAAACGACATGAAATAGAATGTTCAAATACATATAGTATTCTGTTGCTAATGCAGTATTGAACTGTGGGAATATGTGAGAATAATATTCCGTTGGAACAGATTGTCTTTATAACACCACCACAATATATAAGACCACTGGTACCTTCAAGAAGTTCACCTGCAATCTTGACTGGAAGATGATTGAAATTGAAGTAAATTAGAAATTTAAGGTATTTATTATGAACCTCAACAGCTTCAAAACAATGTCTAACACTACTACCTTTTCTGTCACTCTTGAAAGCACATTTGTGCTGTTTTCCCTTCAATAAGTAAATAGTTTTTATTGATTTACTGTGCTTATTGCCAGTCAAAATAATGCAACTGGTAATAACTCCTTTGCAAGGAATGTATATTTTATTGGTTGGATCATATCGAAATAACATTAAGAGAAATGAGGACCAAGAACTTCTTGACCATTACAGTACTACAAATAAACATAGGTTAACTGAGTAGATAAAATGCAGGCTAAAAAATACTGTATTTACACCATTTAATATATCATTGGTTAATTAAGTAATAAAGTAACAGAGGCCTATATAAACATTATAGGTAATGTCTGGGTATACAATCAGTTACCACCACTGTATACAACCAGTAATGGAGTCAGACTACGTTTTTCGATCTCCATATTTCGATTTAACTTTGCTGTCGATGACATTCTAAAGATGTATTTAACAATGATGGTGTTGATCTACTGCCTGAATACAGACTTTTGGATATTGGGTATGCGGAAGATAATGTTTTTCAAATATTCTCTTTCTCCCATATTGTTTTATTACTTTGTGTGGTGCATATTCTGGTGCCATATTACAGCAAGTTTACGACTTTTTTAATTTCTAAACACAACTAAGTATATAATGAACCCATTTCCTCTGAATTTATCTACGGTTATGGAGGGAGGATTTCTGGAACATAACTTTATTTCTTAATAACAATGTTCCCACCACATGGATGTGGTTTTGCCAACCACAGTTTATAAACAGCAGTATTCAAAGACATTAAAAAGCCAGTCCCAAGATCTACTTATTTATCAATGAGTGCAAAATACTTACATATTTTTCCCATATCCATTTACCCACTTTATTTTCATTGGTAATGTAACAAATCTGCATATTCTAGGTGACTGACTGACTAGTTTTAACATACAAATTTGCAAAGATGTGCAGCAGTTTGAGTTGCCACTCTACATATACCACACAAAACAGGAGAAGAGAGTAAACTGAGATTCCAAAGAGAAATAATAGACAGAAGTGGGAGCAAAAAAGAATAATAATATGGAAGAACAATAGAATTTTATTGGATAGTATAAAAAACAAAGAGTGAATGCATCCGCGCCATTGACAACGATTTTAATCCATATCACCAATTGTCTCCACCCACTGGTTTTTACTATCCTGACGACTGTTGTGCATTTCAATGACTGATGAAGCCATGTTTTGGTTTGACCACCACTAGCTCTCTCTTTTCCATATGTATAAAATTTCGGCACTGTGGCAGAGTATAACTCCACTATAGAGAAGATTTCATTTTGATAAATCACACAGTTTTATACAGTAATATTAACTGATAACGTTTCGAGCACAAAGTATTGCTCATAATCATATCACGTCACTCACACAACTTTTTACTTCATTTATATACATGAGTGAAATTGATTAGACATTTGAATAAAAATCAATATACAATAATTTACATTCTATGTCAGCTAACATTCCCCGTCGAGGAAGGCGATGACTAGGCATACGTAACATATGCCCTAACCATCTCAGTCAATGTAACTTCACAGCCTCGTCGATTGATTTCCCCTCCTTATCCAGCACCCTACCGACACCTAACCTCAATATTACTTATCCTGCTACACCATCTAACACAGGAGATAGAACGCAGGCACCAATAAAAAAAGCTAGTCTTTCCATGTCTTCCCCTTTGAATGGTCATGTCTCACATCCACAAAGGAGGACGGAGCGGACTGCTGAGCAGTACACCCGCCCTTTGGTCGATAGCCAGCCAGCCGGATATCACGTCTACGCGAGAGATGGCGTAAACTGGCATATGCAAAACGAGCCTTCTGTATCCATGCTGAGATTTCGTCAGCGATCAACCCGTTGGCACTGGCTCATGCAACTTCCCAAATAAGTGAAGCGGTCAACGTGCTCTACCACTTCACTCCCTATTTCTAAGCTAGGAGTGAGTCGATGCAGTCCAGTCCTGTAACATCATCTTACATTTGGCGGGAGAAAATCGCATGCCAAACATTCCCAGATTGCAGCTCAAGGTGTTCAGAAGACTCTGCATTTTGTCAGCGTCTTCACCTAGAAAGGAGGACCATATCATCTGCATATTCTAAGTCAACGAGATTATTCCCTGGTGGTAACAAGTCAATCCCTGAGTGTCTGAAGTGAGTTAGGGTTAAGTCCATTAGTACATCTATGATGAAATTGAATAGAAATGCGGATACTGGGGATGCCTGGCGGACACCACTAGTTGTCACCACTTCAGATGACAACTCGCCGTAGGCTGTCACATGACTGCATGAGTTCGAGTAGAGTGAGTGCCTTGGTCAGTGCAATGTATTTTCTCGGCATTCCTTTCACAGCCAAACATCGAATACCGTCTTTAGTTCAAAGCCTAAAACTCTAGATACCACATTAGTCAAGTCAATCCCCCTGTGATTATCACAGGAAGACTTGTCTCCCTTCTTGTATATCGGGATAACCAAAGACTTACACTAGCCCGATAGGACTTCCTCTGATTCCCAGACGCTGCCTAATACCTTAGTTAACGCAGAGAGTAAACTGTCTCCACCTCTGGAGTCATTCCATCAGGTCCTGCTGCTTTGCCTTGTTTCAGACTAGTGACAGCCTTAGTAACCTCAGTTGGGGACGGAGTACCTGTGTGTATATCCCATTCAGGGAGGTGTTGGATGTTCGGTAAGTTGAGTGTGGCTGTAGGGAAATTAAACTGCTCCTTAAAGTGTTCTTTCCAGCGTTCCAGTCGTCTATCCTGGGAGCTCATTATGGTGCCATTTTTCTCAGAGATTGTTTCACTTATCGTTTGCCTTTTACCACCTGTCTTCCTGGTATGCCTAAATGATTGTCTAGGTGATTAATTAAAAGTGGAACTTCTCCCAAATTATTGATTGATTGTTTGCACAATTTTATGTGTTGAGAAGATTTCGTGTTTCTGAGGTGAAATGAGCTTTCAACTTAGAAATTTGCTCAAAAGTGTCTTAGTTCGTGTTGCCACACTTCAAAAAACCACATACAAAGGCAGGAAAAATAAAAGAGAAATGCAAATGAACCATATTGAACGGAGAGAAAGGAAAATAAAATGGAAAATAATGATGATTTAACTGACATGGTAGATCACAAAAAGTGAATATATCTACGCCACTGGTCCTTAACTCTTAGCTCAGCTGAATACTCTACAAACACGATTACTCATGGAGGTTCGAAAGGTTCACGTTCACACCAGCATACGGACTTCGTGATAAACAGTTATTAATCTCAAAGTGTATGATTGGTGAGTTATTGAGAAGAGGTACTTACATTTGTGAGTACATAATAGTATATACAATGGAAAGATTGGCAAAATATTATGAACATTTAGACTTTAAAAGTGCTCATATAAATGCTCAAATATGATTTGATTTCGAATAACACTACGAGATTGAACAAATTTTTGTTGCACTACAGAAAAATGTCCTGACAAGAGTCCTCGTGAACCGGACTCGGCTGAAATTACTGAGATGTAGGCATTGTTGACAGATAGTACCTCTACGTGATGGTTGGGCATGTCATAAAAGCGACATGAACTTTACTGGCTGGAACGTATGTTCTCAAAGGTGCTTTCACGCTAGAAATGTTGCTTGAACCGGTGTAAAACTAAAAGCAGTTACCATAGTATAGTGTACGTCTGGAGGTTCCGTCACACTGTTGGCGAGTAGGGATGTAACGGAAGTAAGGTGTTTCCGTAGGCATGTCGGCTTGCTGCCTCTATGCTTTGGAGAGGAGAGACTGTACATCTAAACTTACCCTTAAATGGTCCCTATGTTGCGACAAGGTTTTTAAAAGGAAACGGTCCGAGAAACCACTCTCAAAATACCGTGTGTGATGGGCTTGAAGCAATTGTCTTGTTTCAAGGAAGATAGTTTCGATACACCGAAGACCGAAATACGATCTAGGAAGTGAGCTGTTCATGGTGGTTTTCAGTACATACCGCTCCCAACTACAATAACGTCTTTCAAACCACACTGTATCTGAGAATTTACAGTTAATCAACAAAATTATTCGATTTTTAACGTGAAAGTTGCTTCCTAGCTTTTGGTGTGACTAAAGGAACAGTGTCTGAGACCGCCTGGTGAATGATCTCCTTTACCACTCCCCAGTGTTCTTCTACTGTTAGCTCTGTCCATTTTTTAAGGCCAATTTGCTTCAGACAAAAGTCTTCGCATTTCGGTGTAATTGGCTTTGTTATAACACAGATAGGGCTGTGTATTGTCCCTCTGTAAGCGATCGCGGAGGACTATGTCGAATACTATGACCGCGTGGTCACTACTACCTAGTGACTACTAGTTCCACTAGTAGCTGGTCACTAATGAGCACATAATCCAGTCTAGAAGACTTCCCATCTGGGCCCCATCTAGTATCCATTCTGACATTTTCAGTGAATCCAGCCTTCCTGATGGTATGCAGCAGATTTCGATCAAATCTATCATGGGCGTATCCCGAAATCAAGTTAAGAGATGGGGCAGTGAAGTCGCCAGCTATGACAATTTGATCATAACCCATGTCTTGTGTCGCTGAAATTGTATTTAGCAGTACCTGGTTGTGGTCTGCTCCACATGAAGGTGATCGATAAATGCTGCCCACTAGATATTTGCAGTACCCAACGGTGAAATGGCACCATATGGAGTCTTCTTTCTTCCCTTCCTGATGATAGTTAACGAATACTGTTTGAACTTGTTAAACATGACTGTTTCCCTCCCAGATGAAATTCCTGATCCTTTTTCTACTTATATTTTTACTTTTAATCTATGTTGTTTTATTATTATTGTGTGGCGCATCTTTCTTGGTCCCATATTGTACCAAGTTTTTTTCTGCGTTTAAATAAATAAAACCATATGGAGTCAGGGAGCTCAGTGAGGGGAGGGTGAACACATCTGAGCTGTTTGTCAACGTATATGGCGACTCCACCTCCTTCTTTCAGGTCCCTATCTCGCCTGACTAGGACCATATCATTTATACTGACTTCGCTGTCTGTCACCGTAGGGGTTAGCCAGGCTTCCGTCAGTATTATGATTTTGGGATTCAGCTGTGATTGTAGGTGTCTAAGTTCAGCTACTTTGCCTCTTAGCCCTCTCACATTACTGTACAGGCAACTGGTAGTCAGTCTCACCACGTCCCCGTATTGGGGAGTGGTTGACGTGATGTGGACTGTCGGTTAAGGAGTTAACCTACGAACTAGTTGGTCGGTTCCCCGGGAAACGGCCTATTGGCGTTTTTTTCTTCTAGTTCATTCGGAGCACTTGGATGACACTGGCTATCATCGTCCGTGCTGCACCGCTGTAGTGTGACTAAGCATTGGGGATTTTCTATGACAACGCTTTGTTCTCTCCTATGGATACCAGGCCGGCTCTCACAGCAGCGAATGTCTGCTGACCTTGTCCTTGGTCTCGTACCATCTCTGGAGAGCAGTAGTCAGCTGGTCTCGGGAGCTGAACTTGACAGCTAACAGACGTGGCGTGTTAATTGACACAAGGTGAGTGGGTCGAGGCAGTCTATAAATAGAGACAGCCCCTGAACTTCCCAGAGCCACCTGGGATGCCAACCATCTCCATTGCTGTAAATCGTAACAGTGCTTCTCGCAAGCGTTCCCAGTTGCCAGTTCGGGAATGCCGTGAACAACCATGGAGGCAGAAGGAATAAGCTCCCTCGCCATCTGTCTTTCCTTCCATGGCCTGTCTGGCCTAACACGTATATTGCAGGTCCTCCCTATAGAAAGGACTTGAGAAGTCAGTAAAACTTTTTCGACATCCTCGGTAGAGCCCAGTGTTACCCTCAGTGGAGATGGTTTGTCTTGAGGAGCAGCAGTGCCCCTATACAATCTACATAGTTTTACTGGTTAGATGTCCAGACCCAGTGTGCTACACAAGTTGGACCATTGTTCCTGATCAAACAGGGCCCTGTTTTACAGCAGACTACTACTACAGTCTGGTACATTAAAGAGGATTACGCAGTTTGATCTACTAACCGTGGACTTAGGTCCGGCCGTCGCACATTTTTCATTCTCTTTAGGATTGTTTTGTTTCGTCTGGTGCGACTGGATATTATTGTGTGTCTCAGTGCCGTGGCCACTATTACTGGCAGACGATAAGGGTCTTTTTCCAGTGACAGATACCCTTGGTGCTTCAGCCTATGTGTCTGGAGCGGTTATGGCAAGAATTGCAAGTTTAACCGGTGTGGATTTTGGGATCCCCGATTTACGTGCAATTGTGCTGTTTTCCGAGTTGGTGGGAGTAGAACGTTTCACGTTTTTCCCTGATACCTCTACGCCATCTTTAGCTTTCAAAGACCTACAGGAGGCTGCATCAGGACCGTAACTTGGGCATATGTATCAGAACCATGGGCATGGGTTCTCACGCATAATATCATAATATACTTTTGGTACCCCGGTGTCGCATCTACAATGTACGCATTGCTTGCAAAAGTTGTATTCGAAGGCAGAGTCTGCTTGTTCGACAACAGAATCGCAGACCTTGCAATCGTCTGCCTTTTTGGGGAACGTTTTTGTCGTCTTGCGACGGCTTGAACGTTTCTTTTCGGCCTTCCTGTTTGTTTCAAGGCCTACTATGGAGATGGGTGTTATACTATTCTCACTTAGTGCAGTTTCACCACTCGGCTCTGTTAACCTAGTCGTGTTAACAGGGATGGAGCCACATCCACTTGGTTGACTTTGCACAGTTTCACTGTAGGACTGTGGCGACATGGGCAATCTGTCCGAGCAGGGAATATTTGCCCTGGTCCTCAAAACCGGTATGCGAGAGTCCATCGCCTTCACCTGTTTGCCTATTTCGACTGAAGCCCTGGTGACTACGGAGTATGGTGTCCCATTACTTATCTTAGGGTGAGAATCTATCGTCATATTACTCCTAAATTAATACTGATGATTAAATAATAAGAGACAGTGGAGTTATTTTGTCCAATAGACTGACAGCAAAAGACAATAGAAAGCACAGAACAGAAAGATGAAGTATATAAGTAAAAGCTTTTGACTCCCAACAACTCGGAAAACAGCACAATTGCACGTAAATCGGGGATCCCAAAATCCACACCGGTTAAACTTGCAATTCTTGCCATAACCGCTCCAGACACATAGGCTGAAGCACCAAGGGTATCTGTCACTGGAAAAAGACCCTTATCGTCTGCCAGTAATAGTGGCCACGGCACTGAGACACACAATAATATCCAGTCGCACCAGACGAAACAAAACAATCCTAAAGAGAATGAAAAATGTGCGACGGCCGGACCTAAGTCCACGGTTAGTAGATCAAACTGCGTAATCCTCTTTAATGTACCAGACTGTAGTAGTAGTCTGCTGTAAAACAGGGCCCTGTTTGATCAGGAACAATGGTCCAACTTGTGTAGCACACTGGGTCTGGACATCTAACCAGTAAAACTATGTAGATTGTATAGGGGCACTGCTGCTCCTCAAGACAAACCATCTCCACTGAGGGTAACACTGGGCTCTACCGAGGATGTCGAAAAAGTTTTACTGACTTCTCAAGTCCTTTCTATAGGGAGGACCTGCAATATACGTGTTAGGCCAGACAGGCCATGGAAGGAAAGACAGATGGCGAGGGAGCTTATTCCTTCTGCCTCCATGGTTGTTCACGGCATTCCCGAACTGGCAACTGGGAACGCTTGCGAGAAGCACTGTTACGATTTACAGCAATGGAGATGGTTGGCATCCCAGGTGGCTCTGGGAAGTTCAGGGGCTGTCTCTATTTATAGACTGCCTCGACCCACTCACCTTGTGTCAATTAACACGCCACGTCTGTTAGCTGTCAAGTTCAGCTCCCGAGACCAGCTGACTACTGCTCTCCAGAGATGGTACGAGACCAAGGACAAGGTCAGCAGACATTCGCTGCTGTGAGAGCCGGCCTGGTATCCATAGGAGAGAACAAAGCGTTGTCATAGAAAATCCCCAATGCTTAGTCACACTACAGCGGTGCAGCACGGACGATGATAGCCAGTGTCATCCAAGTGCTCCGAATGAACTAGAAGAAAAAAACGCCAATAGGCCGTTTCCCGGGGAACCGACCAACTAGTTCGTAGGTTAACTCCTTAACCGACAGTCCACATCACGTCAACCACTCCCCAATACGGGGACGTGGTGAGACTGACTACCAGTTGCCTGTACAGTAATGTGAGAGGGCTAAGAGGCAAAGTAGCTGAACTTAGACACCTACAATCACAGCTGAATCCCAAAATCATAATACTGACGGAAACCTGGCTAACCCCTACGGTGACAGACAGCGAAGTCAGTATAAATGATATGGTCCTAGTCAGGCGAGATAGGGACCTGAAAGAAGGAGGTGGAGTCGCCATATACGTTGACAAACAGCTCAGATGTGTTCACCCTCCCCTCACTGAGCTCCCTGACTCCATATGGTTTATTTATTTAAACGCAGAAAAAAACTTGGTACAATATGGGACCAAGAAAGATGCGCCACACAATAATAATAAAACAACATAGATTAAAAGTAAAAATATAAGTAGAAAAAGGATCAGGAATTTCATCTGGGAGGGAAACAGTCATGTTTAACAAGTTCAAACAGTATTCGTTAACTATCATCAGGAAGGGAAGAAAGAAGACTCCATATGGTGCCATTTCACCGTTGGGTACTGCAAATATCTAGTGGGCAGCATTTATCGATCACCTTCATGTGGAGCAGACCACAACCAGGTACTGCTAAATACAATTTCAGCGACACAAGACATGGGTTATGATCAAATTGTCATAGCTGGCGACTTCACTGCCCCATCTCTTAACTTGATTTCGGGATACGCCCATGATAGATTTGATCGAAATCTGCTGCATACCATCAGGAAGGCTGGATTCACTGAAAATGTCAGAATGGATACTAGATGGGGCCCAGATGGGAAGTCTTCTAGACTGGATTATGTGCTCATTAGTGACCAGCTACTAGTGGAACTAGTAGTCACTAGGTAGTAGTGACCACGCGGTCATAGTATTCGACATAGTCCTCCGCGATCGCTTACAGAGGGACAATACACAGCCCTATCTGTGTTATAACAAAGCCAATTACACCGAAATGCGAAGACTTTTGTCTGAAGCAAATTGGCCTTAAAAAATGGACAGAGCTAACAGTAGAAGAACACTGGGGAGTGGTAAAGGAGATCATTCACCAGGCGGTCTCAGACACTGTTCCTTTAGTCACACCAAAAGCTAGGAAGCAACGTTCGTTGCTAAAGAGAGGGAAGCGAAAAGCCTGGTTTGCGTGACGACTATCGAAGAGTAAGCCGGAACATGAAGTGTACTTTGAACTCAGGAATCGATGTAGCATACGAGTCCGGAGTGATAGAAGGACATTTCAGAGAAACCTCACCAATAAGCTTCTTGTGAACCCCAAAAGCCTATACAGATTTATGTTTGAAAGAAAACCGACCAACCAGGGAGCATGCAATCTAGTGGGTTCTGATGGGAAATCTCTTACTAGTCTTGAAATTGCAGAGACATTCAGTCTAGCCTTTCACAGGCAACTAAACAGTAACGAGGATATTACCCCCACAAAACATCAAGATTACAATGCAAAACCAAAGCGCGAAAACCTGCTGGGTTCATTTCAAATTACCCCGGCTATGGTACTCGTAAAATTGGGAAAGTCTTCAGGTTTTGATGACATAAGACCATCCGTCCTGAAGCAGTGTTCAGAAAGTCTCTGCCAACCCCTAAGTGATCTGTTTCAACACTCCCTTGATGTAGGGAAACTTCCATGTGAATGGAAACGAGCCATCCTATCCCCTATCTTCAAGGGTGATGACCGGCAGAACGCGACCAATTACAGACCAGTTGCGCTACTCCCAGTGATATCGAAGGTATTGGAAAGTCTCATTGACGACCACATGAGAAAATACTTCAACGGGACTAACCTACTCCATGAAGCACAGCACGGTTTCAGGAGGGGAAGATCCTGTGTGATGAATCTTCTACTAGCTTGGAAAGACTGGACACTATCCTGGGACGTAAAGGTACCAGTCCATGTGATCTTTCTCGACTTTGCGAAAGCATTCGACACTGTTCACCATGGTCTGCTGCTTCACAAAATAAGCAAGGAGGGTGTTTCTGGGGCACTTTTTGCATGGCTGAAAGATTACTTAGGCGAGAGAGAATTCTGCACCAAAGTCAACCGCATCTGATCATCCTGGCATACCTCAGCATCAGGGGTTCCTCAGGGTTCTATCTTAGGGCCGTTGATGTTTTTGATTTTTATCAACGACCTGCCCTGTCAACTGAACCGCTCTGCCCTTTTTTACGCTGACGACGTAAAGATTTGGATAGCAATAAACTCATCGGAAGACTCCGACAGATTGCAGGCTGACCTGCAAACTCTGGGAGACTGGGCTTTGGCTAACGGAATGCCTTTCAACCTAAAAGAAGTGCAAAGTAGTGCAACTTCATTCCGGCAGGTCACGGAGTGTAAATTACACCCTTGGTGGCCAGAACTTGAGTTGTGTGCCATCAGAGCGCGATCTAGGTCTTATTCTAACAGAAAAGCTAGACACCAGTGTAAATTACACGAGGGACGTAGCCAAAGCTTACGCAACTTTACACTTTATGCATAGGCAGCTGGGAGCTCTTACTTCCGAACTATTCTTGAGGTTGTATACGACATACGTGAGGCCACACCTTGTGGTGCATAATATCATTGCTCCTCCGCTACTCAAAAGGGATGCTAACATTCTAGAAAGTGTCCAGAGACGAGCGACAAAATAGGTGATCGGCCTCCGCAACAAATCATATGAGGAAAGACTGAAGAAATTAAGTCTTTTCACACCTAGTTACCGTAGTCACAGGGGAGACCTCATCACCGTCTACAAGATCTTAAATGACCAGGCCCACCCTAATAAGAGCATCCTGCCATTAAGTGATTATAGGCTTCCACGAGGTAACCCGCTGAGGATAGCACACAAGAGACCAAAGACTCGAGTGCGTTCACATTTCTTTTCGCTTCGAGTTTGCCGTCTCTGGAACGCTTTACCGGCGGCCGTGACTACAGCGCCATCTGTGGAGACTTTTAAGCGGAAGCTGGACAATCATGCAGAAATGCAAGGTTTGTGTCTCAATGGCTTATCCTCTTAAAATTTAAAACCACAGCCAATGGATAAGCATACAAACTCAATCCCCATAATCCATTCTGTCTTCTCTCACTGTGCCGACTATATCTTTTCCTTATGTCACCTTTATTAATTCACTTGTCTGAACCTATATTATCTACACTACAACCTATTATAATAATTATTATTACTATTCTACTTTTATGACTACAGCAAATGACTAACGGGTGTTAGGTCAAACTCCATTCACGGCAGCAACTCAGTCCTAACATACTGCACACTACAAACCACATCTTGACCAATCCTCGCACCACTCCTCTTGGAGTCTACCAGAGCTAAAGCAGTCGAATGGCAGGACTTACTACGCAAAAGTTCACCGAAGATCTGGAACCTCTACCTTACAATCAAGAAGCGAGCTCAAAGAAATCACTGGTTTATACTAGATCGTAATCAGGATATTGGATAAGCATTTGGTTACACTCGATGCTATTTAATTATACATGTGTCGTGGTTATAGTAACAATGTACTTTGCTTGCAACTCAGTAGATGACTTTCTTATACCAAAAGTCAATGTGTACACTATGAAGGTTCAATTCTTATACAATACCTTATTAAACAAGTGGCGTAGCAACAGGAAACCTTTCAGGATTTCTGTTGGTAGATATGATTCAAGAAAGTTTTGAATGTACTTCCGTAGACGATTTTAAAATCCAAAGATGAAATGAACTTACTGCATATGTGTATCTTCCTTATATATTAAATTAAGTATGCCGCAGAAATTTCTATGCCATGCAGCCATACAATTTTAATGAAATCGGAAATGATACTTTTCAGGAAGTTTTTGTATCTCAATGAGTAAATAGCGTATTTCAGATATCTGTAGGTAGAAAATAAGATACTTCCTACATCGTAATGACTTTATTCCAGCTAATCACAAAAAGAAATTGAACTCGACATCGGTTCAAATGGTAGAAATTCCTGTAGGACATGTTAATGAAAACGTTTACTCTGTAAGGTTAATACACAAGTATTCTGAAAGGAATAACCTGGAAATATCACAAGTGGGCAGTAAAAACGCATATAATAAGTTCCAATGCAAGATAAAACCTGCCTTTAATTTAGCTGAAAATGTCCCTGAAAACAACCGTACCAGCAGTGTAAACAAAATGTTAACATATAACTTCTAAATTCCCTGCCTATGATCCGCCAGAAGATACTCGAGTAAACCACAACTTATGTAACTTTCCAATCTCTGCACATACCTCACATTTTAGATAAAAACGAGAAAAAATATACAGAAGTTATTTTAACTCAGAGAACAATTGCACTTAACCCAAGCATAAAATAATTCTAATGGTGTATTAAAAACAGCATATATACAAAATTAACGTACATTGTTATGTCTCCACAACCTTTCACAAACACAGGTTCGCGAGGTCTCTCACATTGTCCGGATGATACGTAATTAAGGAAATCTATCCCATCCGTATCGTCCATTCTCACATGACCCGGCTTGTGAACTTACTAACTAAAAGCAACCTAAGGTTCAATGAATATGTATTTTTTACTTCTTGATGTGTACATTACTTGACTAACAATTTAAACGTAAGTTGGATTGGAGTATAAGTTGTAAAATACGTCATATCATGAACATCATGAGATTATGAGGAACCGGCAGTCTATGATCTTCTATACCAGTCTTTGAGTTTGATCATATCTTTGATGTTCTCATGTATTTATGGGCGGCTAAAATACTCCAGTTCCAATATCAAATATCGTTTTTACGAGCTAGTATAAACCAATTTGATTTCTTTATGCTCGCCTCTTGATTGTGAGGTAGAGGTTCCTGAGTTACTTTAAGTTACTAATTGCTAAGCGATAGTCCTGCTTATTGGTGGGCAACAGTAAGAATTGGAAATAAAAAGTACAGTAGCTGTTTTAGCGTAGTACCTTCGAATGCACGACACATTAAAACTAAGTTGGCAATCATGATGCTCTTATTTTAGTCCCCCAGTGTCTTACGTCAGATACTTCCGAAACATGGCATCTATTAGCTATGTTGAATCACAACGAACAGGGTTATGCGAACCTGTCGAGTCCTGAACAATAAATTTGTTCACTTTTGCCAAATGTTAAAAATGGACACATTGTACATCACTTTTTCTCTTCGACTTCTTCGTCAGATACATTAGACCGTCGAGCTCAAATGAAGATTTAGTAGTGTGGTACCTATCTTCATCTTCTCACTGGTTTATACTGTCTTCTTGCTCCGCCAATCCTCACGCGGTATTCATTAGGACTTACAAGAACATCTCATCATCATCCAACGACTCTTAAACAGTCGGTAAGCAACTTCTCCCAGTGGACACAACGCAGAAGTGAACCGCATGTGCGAAATATATTCTTAATTTTTAGAAGTGAACAATAACTGTATTTGCAAGCAACCATTGTGCGTCGATTGCACAGTGGTTAGGACTCTCGCCGACCATGCACATGGTCCAGGGTTCGGTCCCCTGCCGACGCACACCCGATATCTATGGTCGGCCTGCAAAATTTGGGCTACCGATATCCATGCTGAAAATTCCATACTTGTACTGAAAATACGGAGTGGCATCAAGCTGTGATCAAAATAAAAAATTTATCTGTAAATCCATAATATGCCGTCACAATATTTTTTCATTGATCTATTTTTTTACTCTGATATTTCCTACATCTATCAAGCTGTTTGTTTAGTCGCCTACAAACCTGCCTGTGCTTTAATAGGTATGTGAATTGTGTCTTTGCAGAACAGAAGACTACACGAATATTATCGCAGTCTCCAGATAGGCTGTATCTCATCTTTTGCAGAACATGATTCGCGTTATATTATATGTTCTTGTGAAGATAGTGTCTTTGCAGTCTACACTGGTGAACAGGGATCGGTGTCTCAATTCTGTGACTCGCATGAGTTCGTCGAACTCTGCATGTGTATCGCATGTAGCATGTGTGCCGAATGAGAAGAGATGTTCCGGAGAGATGTCAAACGATTGAGTTTTCTCTGTGAGTCGGATGTAGGAATTTCGAACGTGAAATAATGGACTGGTCATTGGTATGCGTGGTATCAGTCATGGGTTCATATTGTTGAAGGGTCCCAGATAGGGACGGAACGACTATCCAGTGCTCCTCGTTTTTAGTTGTTCTCTAAATTATGTCGGTTCGTGATGAAACCTGCAATAAAAATGATCGAAATCCTCAAGAAGCTATCTGAATATAATAATAAGATACTACAACAATAGCTGGATGTTTTAGCATTTCACTACCCTGAGTTTCAGTGTTATACAATCTTGTCATAGTATTAATGGCGTGTGGATTTATAACATCAGTTGTTAGGGGATTTTAACCTCAAGAAGAAGTGGAAAACTTTATGGAAATGACATATCTTGTGTAAAACGGCTTATCTTTAAAGACAATGACCTGGTGTGTATGTTGAAATAACGCAACCAATGATTGTGGTTAAAATTCCACCTAAGCGGTGAGAACATTGAAAATGAAGCTATATAGGCTTAGCAGTCTTTAGAAAAACTCTTTCACTCTCGAGACCTGTAGTGTCAAGTTCGACTCTCAGAGTGAATGACGTCATTCACCAGGGACGCAATTACATTCGTAATGGAGATTCAGTATACGGCCTTTGATCTAGGTTAACTCCGAAAGTTAGGTCTACAGTTGGAGTTGAAAACACTAGTGTTTTTTAGTAGCTGCAGAGTCATCGAAATAACCCTGTTAGATCCACAATTCTTTATTTTCCGAATTTCTGTCACCCAAAAAGACTGAAAAATACCAAATATCTATCAGTATTTTGCACAGCACTATGCACTGTCATCGACATGTATCCAAAAGCATTCAGAAACTCTGGAAGTTTCCAATATGTTCTTTAAGGGCTTCTTTCTAAACATTAGTTTTAACAGTGTTGTGTAATATACGAGCTGGAAACATCACTGTTATATCTGCCAGTTTAGCTGGCATTACTAAATTCTGTGTGCCCTAATAACCCATTAATCGGTTGCTCATCTAACCTGTTAGCACTGTTGATAAAATCAAAATCAAAAGGACATAAGTACTTGGGAAAACACTTCAGAGGTTGGTAAATTCAAATTGAACAGGTATCAAAGTTAGTCTTTGGAAGAAGGTTTCAGAATTGCTTTGGCTAATATGGTTGGAGTTAGGAAACTGGAGTATCTGCGTGTTAGTCGGTGCAAAACAGGGTGCGAAATTGTGTCAGAGCTCGTCTTTTCAGTAACCGTCCAAAATTTGAACGAATAAACAGTTCATAGAGAACTGAATTAAATAAGCCCGTCCACTCGGGCTACGTATTCATTTCACTGACATGGGGGTGCATTTATCATGTGCATATCCGTACTTCTGAAGTGGAAATATTTAAGTTTGAGATATGAATTTTCGCCACCGTGTTCTTAGAAGTCGGAAAACATCGGCCTTGCCCCTTCAAACACTTGTCGACGGTGGCTGGGAATATGTTCATGCTACCATTTTCGCCGTAAGCATAAGGTTAAGTGAAGATTTATGCTTAATTAATGCAGTCGCTTTTTTGCAGAACAACACGATTTATCATCAGATTAATCAAGCGACCTTTTAAATGTACTCACTAGTTTATTTAGCTGCCAACCAGAGGTGCGACAGAATGACAAGTTTGCAAGAGATCTGCTTGAATGCTAGGCCGAAGAATTATGCACCGCGATGACTAGATCACAATACCATTAATTAGTTGACATGATGTCGTAAGACGTGGTTTTGGTGCAACTTGTGCATAACCCCAAACCTCTCATGCAATAGTTGAATCGGTTACGAAAGTTTACTGCATTAGATAATCAGGAGTGATGATGCGAGTAACAATATCACCGGTATATGTGCCTTTTTAGTTTGAACGATGTAAACATCATTATTTGTAATTTTTCGCCATAGCAATGCTAATGGTGGTGTACACTCGTAGCAGAAATGTTGAGATTGATAATAAAGGTGGGGGTTTCTAGATGTAAACATTCAGCAGTTAGCACAATAACTCAAGAATTTTGGGCTGGAAGTCCGACAAGGAATACGGCATCTCTATTTCGGTCAAGTGATCTGAACACCTTAGGGGGCTTTGAATTACTTATTTGCAATAAAATTAAATAAACTATTAGCTACTTGAGATGACAGCATGTCGTAATTATAGCCCTACATTACTTCCAGTGTACAGCGTCAAAGTGATTTCCCAACGGATGGTGAGGAGCTGTTTAGTGTTTGGTATTTAAAAGTGATTGCATTGTGAGTGGTCAAACAAGTTCACGAAAGCCACTCTGTATCAGCCGCATCACCTTCAACGACCAATTTTTATCCGGATGGACTGAAACATATTGTGGTCAAAATAATTTCCAAGGGTCAACTAGTAGGTGGCGTTGTGGTGTAATTGTATATCTGTATAAGCTGTTCCTATCATTAACAACAAATATGCATTTGAGCAGCCCTAAGAGTTGTGTTCTCCTTTCGCCAATTGGGGTGGTATTATGGATAACTTGGTCAGGCTAATTAATTGGCAGGTCTAACAAGATAGATGGCCACACAACGATCGTGAGAATTATTTCTAGTTGAAGCCCATCGGCAATGACCTCGAAATGATTCAAGGTTTCCTGGGGCCTCTTGATTATGTGGAAAGTTGAGCACCTTCGCAATCATAGACGAATGAACAAATGGACTTGAGCAACCACGTACTTAACACGTTGTTGCAGCCTTCATTAAATTAGGATTTCCTTAAAACCCACGTAAGAGTTATGGTTTTACCAACAAGAATTGACTTCGCAAGCCATGATAAACACAGAACTGATGGCATATTCAAAGCAGACTACGAGCATGGAAAGCATCCAACGTATTTAGTGACATAGAGTGAGTAGAAAAAAGGTAAATCCGGAGAACTTTTTGATGTTATTCAGTCGCTGAAGTTATTTCGGAGACACATTCAACCACGCTCACATGAATGTAACAAACCTCCAGATGTTAGCAGGCTGTAACATGTCATGCCAATTTATATAAAAAGACTGACTGTTGTTAAGAGAACTTGCCTATGCTCAGCAAAGATAGGTTGATGATGCTGCACAATTCGCCACATAGCAGTATTAATTTAAAAGTCCTTAGTATCAATGAATAGGTGAATTCTGAATTGAATCTTGAGACATTCGTTCAAAAGATAAATCTCGATAACACAGAAGCCATTGGGGATTTATTCAAATTACTTCCTGTTTCGTGGTAGTTTCTTTTATCCAGTAATTCGTTTTAGTTACTGTCATGGAAAATTCCCATTGTAACATATAGAAAATCAAAACAAATGATTCACCGAAGAGACTCTTTTCAACGAATTTATCGTCAAGCTGTACAATCGTATATATATGGTTTTTAAGAAGTTATATCCGGTGAGGGAATTGAAACATAGGTGTGAATGCATAAAATAATAATAATTGTCAGACCAGGACTTCCAATGCTTCAAATCTACAATCACTGACTCTTGCAATCAATACCTTAATGCAGGATCAAAAATGCAAAGTCTTCTGACCAAACATCACAAAGAAGAACTTTAACTTTTGACGCATAACAACGATATATTACTAACACTCCCTGACAAGGGAGCAGGTGTTGTTATTATGGATCGTAAAGATTATATCGAAAAAATGTCATGTCTACTTTCAGACAGCAGTTAATTCTCGAAACCCAAAGAGAACAACAAGACGGAATTAATTGAGAAACAACTTACAGAAGCTTTAAGAAGAACGAAGAACAATCATCTCATTCGTGAAGAGTTATACGAAAAGATCAGACCAACAGGATCTCTAATACCAAGACTTTACGGCCTACCGAAAATACACGACGCTGGCCTTCTGCTCCGCCCTATCTTGGATATGTCTGGATCGCCCTATCACCCAGTAGCTGGATGGCTAGGTGAAATCCTTGGACCTGTCAGGGAACAGCTATCTAATCATTCCCTTCGGGACACCTTCCAATTTGTTGAATGTATACAGGATATAAATGCGTCGAATAAACATATGTTGTCTTTGGATGTAGAATCCGTATTTACGAACGTTCCACTGACAGAAACTATATGTTTTATATGCAAATATATAGAAGACAACAAATTGAATATAGGTATACCCACTACAGATCTGAAAGAACTACTTCTGAGATGTACATTGAATGTACAGTTTACTTTCAATGAAGCAAACTACAGACAGAAGGATGGTATTGCAATGGGTTCTCCTTTGGGTCCTATCCTTGCAGACTGTTTCATGTCCAGTCTAGAAAATGATCAGCTGAAGCCTACAATCCAAAGCTTTCAAATGTATAAAAGGTATGTAGATGACACCTTTATTATTTGTAATAGTGATTGTAACTTGAATAATCTATATGAGATGTATTTAATGGTTGCCATCTGGAGATAAAATTCACACTCGAAATGGAGAACGAGTCTAGCATTCATTTCCTCGATGTGAACTTATCAAGAAGGACCGATGGAACCCTGAAAAGATCGATTTATCGAAAGCTGTCATGGAATGGTCAACTGACAAATTTCTACAGCTGGGTACCCATTGGTCGAAAACGAAACCTGATCCGGTCGCTTACCAATCGTATTCGGCAAATGTGTAGCCCTGATACTGTGGAAGATGAGTTATACATCTTGAGGAGAATCCTAATAGAAAATGGATTTCCACCACGTTGTACAGATAAGAATATACATTCAAATCCTAAAAAACGTGACTTGGCGACCGTACCCAAGAAGATACTTTAAATGAGCTTGGTATTCAAAGGGGACTTAGCTTCCAATATCATGAAACGAATGACAACACAGTCCCTGAAAAGAACATTCCCTGCTGCATCTCTGAGAATAGCCTTTACTAGTCAACCATTGCTGTTCAATGACCTGAAGGACAAGATCCCGCTGTTGACCAACTCTATGTGCGTTTATCAATTCACCTGCTCGTGTGGAGCTAGGTATATCGGTCGTTCGACTCGAGTTTTGTCCAAGAGGGTGCAACAAAACTATCCTGCATGGTTAAGAAGAGGTGGAAGTGGAGCAATAAGAAGCGCGATCATTGAACATCTGGTCGATAATGATCACCCTATCTCTATAGCCTCCGCCTTCAAAGTCATCTACAAGGCAAAGAGTAATTTACCCAAATCCCTACGTGCCCGACACATCTGTATTGCTGAAGCTCTGGCTATCGAAACAGAAAAGCCAGATCTCTGTGTACAGAAAAAGTTCGTTCAACCCCTCCAACTTTCATGGTCTTAATCCCTCTATGCTAAAGTATGGTAATCCCCAATCATATTTTAGCTCTACCAATTTTTCATTTTTTCATTTTTGTCTATTCAATTTGTATACTCTTCCTTATTAAGTCAATTGTTACCATTACTACTCTCACTTTGAACTGTCCTCGGTATTGTTTCACTTGTTCCACTTGTCATTCTAAATCAATTCTTCTTTTTTACAACGTTAAATTTCACACAATATTACGTAACGTTTTTATTTTATTCGATTTGTCTACTAATCCTATAATTGCACACCTTTTTCAAGTTATATCCATCCTATGAATTATTCTATATATGACATTAATTTGCTTTACCACTTGACATTTAACTATGATTATAATCACAAACATTTTAGTTTTAATTGCATTTCATACTATTATTATTATTTTATGCATTCACACCTATGTTTCAATTCCCTCACCGGATATAACTTATTAAAAACCATATATATACGATTGTACAGCTTGACGATAAATTCGTTGAAAAGACTCTCTTCGCTGAATAATTAGTTACTGTTCTCTTAAATGATTTCACTTAAAAACTTTGCTTTTGACTATTCTGAGACCACCCATACGACCTGGCCTTTGATTCAACCACACTACCTACCGACTCTTTGGGAACGCTTTTATGACCTGGTGACCAGGCTGTTAATAACACTGCCTATCTAGTGAAGACAGGACATAACTATTATGCTCTTTCAGGTGTGCGTTTGTGATGTTGGTATGAAGCGAATACAGAGATAAACAATTACTCCACAATGCGGTAGTCTCGCTGCTGTCCCTTGAAAACCCAATCGTCTGCAGTCTGATTCAATTAGCATAAATAAATTAACTGACTGTGGAGAGTGAAGTGGCTGAGATTCATTTGAACCGCCTAACTTCTTTGCTCCCCCACAAGGCATCTAAATTACGGCTCACTTTCAAAAGTCATACTTTTCATAGCAAGTGCGAGTACGATGTCAGCATGAATGTTTATAGTCAACCCCACAGTCAAATGTGCTTGTCTTTCAACCTGTACAAGTAGGCGTGAATCAAATGGTCACTGTATTTTTCCAATGGAACTTTTCAAATCTTGGAACCTACGTAGCGTTTCCCCTGCGCTGTTGGAGCCTGACATAAAGTCTGTTGATGAAGTATGACTTTCTGGATTTATAACTTGTACTATATGAAAAAAATAACAGCCTGGTACTCCCTAGCAAAACTATCTGAAATTGTTTTCAAAAAACAAGTAGGTAGGAAATACTTTCTTTATAGCTTACCATCAACTTAACTTTGGATCTTCATTTGACGTGTGTGTCAGTGTTTATGGAACGTGTTTTAACAGTACCACTGGCAGCGGAGTCACGAGGAGATGCAACTGTCCCCTTCAGAGTCCGCCAGAGACGATTTCGCTTGCCGCGTTTGCAACTGCACTTTATTCAGGTTTTCTTCCAACGCCCAAAAGCGTGTATGCAGCCCCGAAGCTTCGCGTTAATCTGGACCATAACTGCTAATGAATCTTTTCAGAAAGTTCAGTGGAACCAGTTTGCAAGTGAAAATAAAAACAATATTTATTAAAATGCTATGTAGACGAACTTGCTCTATATACATGTTCCAAGTGTAGTCAGGAGTCTTGTTGTGAAGGAAGGAATGAAGTGAAGATTCAGATTAACAGTCTGCGCCGTGAAACTATAATCCTAGCCTAGTTCATCGCTAAAGAGGCTAACCGGTGACTTCTTGGTCATTTTTATGCAATCTACAATTCATTCTGAACAAAGGTGGTTGAATCTGCCTCAGTGCACCCTCAATTGACATGAAATTAACGCTTCAATCTGCTAACCTACCCAGACTCCAAAGTGCCGTTCACTTAGGCCTAAGGTACCCTAGTGACTTAACATTCTATGAGCAAGTGACATCACAGACTCGAAAGTCGAGGATGCTCTTAGGACGCATACTCAAGAACTTTTGTGACAATGAACACAAGCCGATTCTGTACAAAACATGTGTAAGGCCACTACTGGAATACTGTCCATTTATTATTAGCAGCACTCGCATATGTAACAAGCTGAGGGTGGAAATTATCCAACGATATTTCCCGTCCGAACTGCTTGGCTACGAGTGTAAGAAAGCCTTCAATATATATTTATTCCTGTTTATGCAGGAACATACCAATTGTACAGGCATGGATAAGTTATTATATAAATTACACATATTTTGATGTATGGTGAATTTACAGTTTGGTTGTTCTTTCTGACATTAGACTCAATCAGAACAGTCTGCTAAATAGTTTGCTTGTGTAACACATAAAGAGATATAGAAATATTGTCTTCGCATCAACAAAATACCCAGACAACAGATGAATGTGATACAAATATCTGGGAAAAATAAAGCTTGAAGTCAATTCTCCCATATAACTTTGTTGTGAATAGCATCCTTGACTTAAAGTTTATTGACGTAATATGCTGAGATGAGTGATATATACTTATTCCATTTTTTCAGCAGTCTAATCGTAGTTTTATAATAGGAAAGAAATTTGATCGTGGATACGAAAACTAGATAAGGTCATGTTGGGTTGTTTTACTGCATCAAATGGGGCCGAGGTCGATTCTAGAACTATCCATTAGCGCCATTTGTGGCAGCATGGCAGACTGTACACGCAAGTTGAGTGAGACATTGAAAACTGCTTGAAAACCAGTTGCTTCTATATTTCAGATCATGAATACTCCTTGTACAGAATGTTGGCCAGCGTCTTCAAATGGTAGCATCGGATCGTTCATGGAATTTGAGTTTGAATTTACTTAAATGGTCAGGAGTCCAGCTTCATTTCAGTTCAAATGTAGGGTTGTTTGACCTCGACATTTTACGGCGCATGATTCTAAATCTTGACCCACTTTGGATAAGACGACTCATTCTAAACTCAGTATTCTTATTTAGTGCCCTGCACGAAATATCATTCTCAGACAATAAGAACATACAACTAGCCGAGGAAGGCTCTTACGAAGGCTCTGAGTAAGCAACTTCGCACAATGACAATATAAGCCTTTAAATCAACACTCCGAGAAAACTTCTTCACAGTCATGTATTCTAAAATATAGAACAGCCTGCCCCCAGAAGTCAGAACCTGCACCTTAGTTATGGGTTTCAGACACTCTCTGTGCAGACTGTTTCACTCTACTGATTACATTGATAAACTATCTATTTCTAGAACGAACCAATTATCAGTTTACTACAGTATCTAAAAGGCGCACACAAATTCTCTTACTACCCCACAAACGATAAATACACTAGTCGCATAGATACATAAGAAGCTACGTAGAAATAAATATATATGTCTACTAGATGTCAATGTAAAACGAATTTAAAAACATATAAGTACAATATTAAGGTCCTATTTCTCTCTACACACTTTTTCTTTCCTCTCTGGTACTCTGCAGCTCACCTCTTATCTTCTAATTGCTTTGTAGTGGAAGTTGCACAGATCTACAGTGAAAATGAAGTTGAACAGGAACTGAAGCCAATTACTTATATGTCATCCTTCAAGGTTTTGTCTAGTGTTACCTCAACATCCTTGAAAA
Organism: Trichobilharzia szidati; assembly: GCA_944472155.2. Classification (NCBI taxonomy): domain Eukaryota; kingdom Metazoa; phylum Platyhelminthes; class Trematoda; order Strigeidida; family Schistosomatidae; genus Trichobilharzia; species Trichobilharzia szidati. The sequence continues at coordinate 62,201,198 of OX235274.1, read as the reverse complement.
GTCCACTGTCACCATTTCAGGAAGTTGTATAACATCCTATAGAAGCAGTATCCATGATCACAAATGGCTTACAAATAACTTTCTACGTGTTAATCAACTTACTCATATGGAACAACCATGCAGCGACAAATGGCGATTTTGGCTGACGCCAGCGCAGTAAAACGAATCTGCCTGACAATAACAAATATTAGTATATTTTTATATATAGATACATAAACAGTGGTTCGATTAATAAAAAATAAACCTTAGCCTCCGTGTCTTGCCTTCTGTTGTCACAATTTCACTCACGCATTATAGGTCGCTACCACCATTAAATATGGTTTACACAAACGCGTGCCTAAGAGTTAGTTTTCCGAGGTATTGATGTCTTTATTAAGCACTCAGTTTCGACCACAGCATAATCCAACCATGTGATACTAGCACCGGCTCCAAATATCCCTCTCATATGGCTGCCAACTTACCAGTGGAGATTGCTTGCATTGTTATAACACGATTCTCATCGGCTATGGCAACTTGACCAAGAACAATATAGTGAAGAGACCTTTATTGACGTATCTGCATCTCATAAGTGCTGATGTCAACCTCTAGATAGTCCTTAACGTCAGCACTTACAACACTTGCTTTCCTCGGGTAACTCTGATCAGTACTATACCTACCGTGTAAGTACCGGTAAACGAACTCGAAGTAAAAAGCCTTGTGACTAGGTAGTGTGCTCGGACGGGGATTATATTTTTAACACAGATTAAATTTCAAATTTAATAGACAAGAATACTGTAAAACTTATCTGTTCACTGGCTGGAGTAGCAAACTCAAGAGTGTGCTTAATAATTGCGCAACGTGCCACGTGCGTGCAGTCAAACCGGAAGAGCAGTGAAAGCGCGCCGCCATATGACATGAATGCGTTAAAACAAAATTTTAAACATTCAAGGTGCACTACAACAGCATAGTGACCGTTGAACTGTTTCCGAACTGATCATTACAGGAAAGTTCATCACTTTGCTGAAAACGTAAGGTAATGGTAGTGCTGTTGATAAGCTACGGTTTACCAGCTCTTACTTAATGTAATTTACCCATGTACCCAACAATTCTGCACTTTACTAACCTGTAAGTACTCACAACCAAACACAAATTAAAAAGACTTGGTTTTTAGGGAAAACGTACTCTTGTAGTTGACATTCTAGCAAGCTCAATAACAGAACAAGTATTTGAATAAAAATCTGAGGTAGTGAGATGATAGTGTAACAGTATATTATAAGAAATACAGAAGTGAGTTATAAATTATTAATATAATCCATAAGCGTTCACTGCTGGAATCGTGCTTCCTGGTAGAAGCTGTGCACCGGTTGTAGAGTAGTTGTAAGTTTTAGACTAGACTCAAGGTAGACCGCGAACTAACCACACTTACAAAAAACCTTCACCACTTTATAACCTAAGCAGTACTCTACCTAACGTGTAAGTACTGACGAACGGAATCAAAGTAAAAAGACTTGAGATGGAAGTGTGTCTGGGACGGGGTTGTATTTTTACACAAATGAAATATCAAATTTAATAAATAAAGGTGTTATACAACTTATCTGCTGCCTTGACTGGTGGTAGGCTCGAAGAGTGCGCTGAATGAAAGCATAACGAGAGAGCGAACCAAGTATGTACAGGAGAGTCACAACTCAAAAGGTGAAGAATTGCCAAAAGTGGGTGAGTGCGTTGAAACGAAAGTTCAAAGGTTCAATGTACACTACATAGTCTTTAGATGAGGATGAGAGGTTCTTGCGAAAATCCAAAGTATACAACACGGTAAAGAGTGAAGCAAGTAGACAGAATAGACTAGTGAGGAGATGAAGCAGCCAGCAGTACACTGTATTTTATATTGTACTCAGAAGTTGTTTATATTCCAAAATGAATTGTTTTAAACAAATGTCCTGTACAATGTCTCAAATTCCAACATCTAACAAAAGAGTGTACAATCATATTGTTAAGTACTCCACACTCTGGTGCGCAGTATATATGAATAAAATATAAGGCGAAGATTATCTAAAGGAAAACTTCCGGAACTTATCTAACGAATATGGCTATATTACAAATTCAAAGAAAGTGTGTGTCAACACCACAAGAGAACAGCACAAAATGGGGTTGGAGCCGGTTCGTATATGTACAGATTACAACAAAGTCTTTGAACATTGTAAATTGCACTATAACGATCTGAAAGATAGTGTTTCTTCAGCATTGCCATTTCTGGCACCTAGCAGACACTCATTTCTACTGGGTTAAAGGTTCTTGATGTGACGTATTCGTTCGGTTTCCACGCGACTACCAGGCATCCAGGAAATGGATCTGTAGCACTATGCTTCAGAAAGTTCACTTCAGTGTACAGAAGCTACTTTCGTAAAAATGAGAACAAACTCATAATACACCTGTGAAATTCGATTGCTAGTGCACAGTTTGAGAGCTAAGTGTGTTGACAGCCAAGTGAGGTGCACTGATCCAGTAGTATGTGTATGTTATCTTCCAACACAACAAGTAAACCAAATAGCAGCCAGTAGGCCAAATCAGAATAACAATTAACCTGTTCAAAATACAAATCGATTTATGGATCAATATTGCTGAGCAAAGATGGATGCTTGACTAACTAGAGAAAGTATACTGACTGCTGGATGTAACACTGCAGCTGGCTAAATTGCGTGGGTGATTGGCCACTTACATTCAGTCTAACCAGCGGACTTTAACAATGAACGTCAGCACCTAATACTGAGTGTTGCTAAGTCTGTAGACTAATAATTTAAGGAAAATATTTATTGATATAAATATAATGATAAGTGAATGCCTTAATGTGCTTAATTGTAAATATTCATACAGTCACATATCTAATTCATTCTTAAAAAAGTGTGTCTTACTGGCCTGTAAATTCACTTTCCAATTTTAGAGACAGTACCACGTGATGCATGAAGAAGCAGTATGTTAACTCTATTGTTTACTCCCATACAAGTGACAATGACAAATTTTATGTTTATTAATGTGTTTGTCTGAGTTTATTTGATTATTATAAAAACTGAGTACACTATGTGTTTGACAACAATACGCATACGTATACTTGAGGTCTGACAAACTGACTGTCTGAATTTCAGTTGTCCTAATACTACAAGATTACTACAATCCTTGTGTTTCTTGCTTGATTCTGGATACAAGTTCGAGTTAGTAACAATGTAAGAAAACTACTTCGTGATTCAATTGAAAAACATCAAACTTGGTTTCTGTAATATATGATTGTCGTATACCCATACATAATCACACAGGACTTTTGGACGACTAATCCTCCCAATAAAAATTCTAGACACTCTAAATCTGCTGGACTAATTGTTAAGCGTTTGAAAACACTTCATAGTGTGAGTAGTATGTCTGGTGAAGACTATAGAAAGTTTCTTTTTTAAAAACTTTCAGGTTTCTTTCTCACCACTTTAGAAAATCTCAGGTAAAACAGAATTGCAAAACTAAGCAATTTATGGCATATGTACCAGTGTTTGCCATCACTGACTTTCTTCATGAGACAGGCAGTGGAAAAAAATCATTTATCATATCCTGTTTGAAATTCTGAGAGTTTCAGTAGAAAAGCATCGCCCATAGTATCTGTCTTCAGCAGCTAAATTATTTACGCAGAGGTATATTCTAGACAGACTGCTTGATGATTAAGTCTGTTGTAGTCTCATTCGACAGACTTAATATTCACTGAGTGATGACAAGTTCATGTACATAATTTATTATCACTTGGGGAAAGTTTATGAAAACAGTTTTTATGTTTTCAAGGAGTAATACGATTTAAACACTTCGAATTACATCAAGGACTAATACTAGAGAGCACAGAACAGTAGTAATGAAAAACACAAAAGACTAGAAACAATTCTATATTATTTTATTAGTGAATTTGTTCAGTCCTAATGGAGAAGCTAGAAATGATGATAAAAAAACGGGCGACTCAATGTAATTCCATATTAGTTTGTTTATTAGATATATCACACAGTGAAACAGTATCACTATCCAGTAAATAATACTGTGTGACATATCTAATAAACAAATTAATATGGAATTACTTAATACCACAGTGCCCATGTTTTACACATATATTTTAATAGGGTCGACTCAATGACCTTTGAGTAGCCAATCAGAGTTACTCAGACTAATTTAGGAAGAAACTGTACATCCATAACAATTTCTATAAAATAATTGTAAGAAATTTAAACGGATCCCCAACTTTAATGTGCTATATGAATAATTGCTATCTTCTTACAGGAGAGTAGGTTCCATCTAAATGAGTATCGTGTAGGGTCAGGATTTATTGTTACGGTTAGGAACTATCTGGTTGGTGTTCATTTAAGGCACTTATCCGGATGAAGCCTCTTCCCTAAATCCTAAACAGCACCCATTATTCCACCCAGTACTAACCAGATTCATCCGTTATAAAGCATAATTTCTCAATGAGGCTGTGACTGTCTGGTTAAAGGTTACTCACGCTGTAATTCTCTTGGATTATTACTATTTAAATTATTCGACCTACTACAGAGCTAATTTCAACAGCAAAGTCAATAAGAACTGCAACGAGTTTGATCTTATGGAATAATTTATTGGTGGTGTTGGTTGGGGTTAAAATATTTACTATGGACTGACTTCATGCCTGCGGAGTAAAACAAGTAGTGATACAGTCTTTGTTATTTACAAATGTGTCTGTTTACTTAGAAATGAGGTCGTTTAAATTATAAGCGGTAAGGTTTTATCCACATACATAAATGTAAATACTGACTTATTTCACTTAGGAAATATTTGAATTCATAAACTGTTAAAAGGAATAGACCGTCTGACAAGATACAACACATACCTTGCAGAAATCCTTCAAAGCCTTTATTACTCTTTTATTTCATATCTGCATGTATGTATCTTAGGATTTTGAAAATTACATTCTCAGACAAATATCCTTTATTTCGATACATTAATGTGTGTATTTCGCTAATGTATGTCATATATATATATATATATATAATCCTGTTTATTCCAGCTTTAACAATTACATACTACGCGAATATAACATTTCTGTATTGCAAAGAAAATCTTATTGTTCTCTGATGTGTAAAAGAAGGATTCAAGTTGTGTTTGTCTGATGTTGTAACTCCAAAAATCTTGTTTCCTACCGACTAACAAATATGTTATTATAACTAATTTGTCTAATTCGAACATGGAAATTTAAATAATTGGCAGAAAGGAAACAATACCATGTTTTTAAATGACACAATTTCCTTAGAAAACTTCAAACCTGGGGGTGGAAATATAGACTGGCCATGTAGTTATATAAAATAAAATTTAGCAATGTCATTTCTAGAAGTTAACAGATGCATTGTTCTCCCATACATACAGAACATCTCGGGGAATAAAAATAAAAAACTGAAACCTTTTGCAATTTATGTGTCTCAAAAACTTGCAAAATACTCTTCACTCTTTTTATGCAAATAAGAAGAGGAAAAGATATGTAAAAAATTCCCAATAATTACATTGGGCAAATTATTCGCCATCCTCTTCTTTGCCTACTCCAAAAATCACTTATCAGTTAGGGTTGACAACGCATGTTTGAGTATGCAGTGCACAAGGACATGTGTGGATGAGTATCTGACTGGTGAAATGTGATAAACTTGATGGGTGAAGACAGAAGGAATAGTAAAGTTTGTGAAACCTTGGCCCTCAATTCATTCAGAAATCAACAAGTAACCCTTTGTGCTCCTCAAAGTTCACAGTTCGTCCAAACTGTTTAGAAAAGTTCATAAAATCTTTTCCCCCAAGTAACCCTAGCATTAATTCTTTTTAGAATAGATTAGTCGTCAGAGTACATTCCTAGATGACTGAGCCATTTAAATTTGTGTTGTTATCAGTATTTATTGTTGAGGTAGTCTGCTGATTGCTTTGGTAATTTGGTATATTACGTTTAGTTAGTCTGGTGTATTCTAACATAGTGGATTCATTCATTTTGATGCTTGAAAGCTATCGGTTAATCTGATTCAAATGATTCCTGCTTCCTCTTAATGATTCGGTACCTTTCAACCCCAAAATGAAGTACTTTTACCCGTTTTAATTTCATTTTCGTTTATTTCACCTGTTATAATTAATAGCACGATACCTGTACATCTTTGTTCGTTATGAATCTGAACTCGATTTGCTTAAATACGGCCTTCAGGAATGCATATATTATGGAGAACGAGTCTAGCATTCATTTCCTCGATGTGAACTTATCAAGAAGGACCGATGGAACTCTGAAAAGATCGATTTATCGAAAGCTGTCATGGAATGGTCAACTGACAAATTTCTACAGCTGGGTACCCATTGGTCGAAAACGAAACCTGATCCGGTCGCTTACCAATCGTATTCGGCAAATGTGTAGCCCTGATACTGTGGAAGATGAGTTATACATCTTGAGGAGAATCCTAATAGAAAATGGATTTCCACCACGTTGTACAGATAAGAATATACATTCAAATCCTAAAAAACGTGACTTGGCGACCGTACCCAAGAAGATACTTTAAATGAGCTTGGTATTCAAAGGGGACTTAGCTTCCAATATCATGAAACGAATGACAACACAGTCCCTGAAAAGAACATTCCCTGCTGCATCTCTGAGAATAGCCTTTACTAGTCAACCATTGCTGTTCAATGACCTGAAGGACAAGATCCCGCTGTTGACCAACTCTATGTGCGTTTATCAATTCACCTGCTCGTGTGGAGCTAGGTATATCGGTCGTTCGACTCGAGTTTTGTCCAAGAGGGTGCAACAAAACTATCCTGCATGGTTAAGAAGAGGTGGAAGTGGAGCAATAAGAAGCGCGATCATTGAACATCTGGTCGATAATGATCACCCTATCTCTATAGCCTCCGCCTTCAAAGTCATCTACAAGGCAAAGAGTAATTTACCCAAATCCCTACGTGCCCGACACATCTGTATTGCTGAAGCTCTGGCTATCGAAACAGAAAAGCCAGATCTCTGTGTACAGAAAAAGTTCGTTCAACCCCTCCAACTTTCATGGTCTTAATCCCTCTATGCTAAAGTATGGTAATCCCCAATCATATTTTGGCTCTACCAATTTTTCATTTTGTCTATTCAATTTGCATTCTCTTCCTTATTACGTCAATTGTTACTATTACTACTCTCACTTTGAACTGTCCTCGGTATTGTTTCACTTGTTCCACTTGTCATTCTAAATCAATTCTTCTTTTTTACAACGTTAAATTTCACACAATATTACGTAACGTTTTTATTTTATTCGATTTGTCTACTAATCCTATAATTGCACACCTTTTTCAAGTTATATCCATCCTATGAATTATTCTATATATGACATTAATTTGCTTTGCCACTTGACATTTAACTATGATTATAATCACAAACATTTTAGTTTTAATTGCATTTCATACTATTATTATTATTTTATGCATTCACACCTATGTTTCAATTCCCTCACCGGATATAACTTATTAAAAACCATATATATATATATATATATATATATATACTAATTAAGAGAATAAGAGAAACCAGTTGATATATAAGAATCCTAATCTTCTTCTCATGTCAGCTTCAGAATACTAGCACCTACGAATGCGCAATACTGACATTCACTTCAAGTTTAATAACAATTCCTGTAGTCAGACTGATGGGGCATCGAAGTAAAGGCCACTGTATAATGTATTACTAAATATTTTTACGGCAAATCTTGAGAATACAAAAGGGAACAGTATAATAAAAAAAATAACATCATACTTTTATTGTATGCAAAGATTTATCTAATGTATCCTACTTGTTAGAAAACTTCAGTAACGTTCACAAGTACACAAACTTCACCATGATATATGAAGCTGGTCGAAAGTTATAGTTTCTAGATATTATTGCAAAACGTGGTACAGATGACACACTACAAAGATGCAGTAGATAGGGTGGAAATTACTTACATTTTAACAGCTTTCGCACAGCCAACCACAAACGGGCACTTGTTTAAGAATTATTTTAAAGCCTGAAAATGAAACTCTCCAGTGACAAAATGGAGAAGTCACGGATCACAGGAAAAACGCCTGAGACAATAGATATCCATGAAGATTCACCAACATATTAGGAGACACAAAGTTAAAAGGCCACTGTCTGCATCGGTCAGTTGGCTTTTGACCTTTATTTGATTACATAATCTTTTATGAAATGAATATGTTGGTTTCTTTTCATCCCTATGCCAACATTTGTTAAACCATATAAATCATATGTCTGCACTAACCAAATCAGCTTAATTCACTGTATTTTACATATTGTGTTTGCTGATCATTTCCACTGACTTTAATAATATTACAATTTGCACCATTCATTAACTTGTTATTACTTTTTTTATTTTTTTGAGAACCTTCGATTTCGTTATATATATATATATATATGTATATATATATATATATATATATGTAATTACGGAAGTTCGTTATACTTAATATTAAGATACATCTGTACAGCATGATTGTCTGCATTTATTCTTTGAAGCCTTTTTTCTCCAATGTGCAAATCGTATCAAAATTGTAATAAAGCAAATATTAAGCACATGCAGACAGTTGGTCAACACATCTCACGAAGCTTATAAACAAATCATCTTTAGAAAGCCTCTACTTGAAGTTTTATGTGTATTGCTTTGTACCTGTGAACCTCGCCTAGATTACTAGGTCACTAGTATTCTAGCCGGTCCCAAGTCCGGATAAAGAGGGAGGGTTGGGGCGTGGTGCTAGCAACTCCACCCCCAAAACTTAACCAAATTGCTACTAAAACTTCAACGCACAAATATATTAAAAATTCTAAAATTACAAATAGTGACCTTATTTTTCGCTGGAATCGGGGAAGTGAAATGACGCGGGCTGGTGAAAGCCTTCGGGAAGCCAGTCAGCCGATGTGCCTTCTTTCGATGAAAGCGAAAATAAGGATGGGGACGTGGAATGTTCGTACAATGTACGAAGCTGGGAAGGCTGCTCAGGTAGCCGCAGAAATGAGGAGATATAAAATAGAAGTGCTGGGAATCTGCGAGAGCAGATGGAACGGATGTGGAAGGAGCCAACTATCAACTGGAGAGACAATAATCTACTCCGGTCACCCAGAGGACAATCACGAGCACACCGAGGGAGTAGCCATCATGATGTCACCAACAGCGGCTAAAGCTCTCATGCAGTGGGAACCAATCTCCTCCAGGATAATGACAGCCAGGTTCAACTCAAAAGGAAAAAAGGTTACAATCATTCAGTGCTACGCACCTACAAACGTCTCAGAAAAAGAGAAGAAGGAGGATTTCTACAGTCAACTACAAACAGTAATGGACAACGTCCCAAAGAGCGATATCAAAATCCTGATGGGCGACATGAATGCGAAACTGGGAGGAGACAATACAGGAAGAGAACTCACCATGGGTCGTGAGGCCCTCGGTGAAATGAACGACAACGGTGAACTCTTCTCAGACTTCTGCGCCTTCAATGATTTGGTGATTGGTGGCAGTGTGTTCAAACACAGGGATATACACAAGGCAACATGGATTTCACCAGATGGACACACCAAAAACCAGATAGACTTCATTTCAATCTCAAGGAAGTGGAGACGGAGCCTACTGGACACAAGATCGAGGAGAGGAGCGGATGTGGGTTCAGACCACTATCTAGTACAAGGGACTTTCAAGGTGGAGCTGAAAGCCTCGAGGATACCTGGGGATAGGCCACAATGCAAGTTCAACACTCACAAACTGAAGGACACAATCACACAGGACATTTTCACTGCAACTGTCAGAGCAAAGCAGGAAGCACTACGTGACACCACTGAGGAATCATCCGTGGAGGACCATTGGAACTCTCTGAAGGTAATTTTCAACGAAACGTGCTCAACGGTTTTAGGAAGAAAGAAGAAACAAGACAAGGAATGGCTCTCAACAGACACTTGGAAGCTAATAGAGGAGAGGAGAAAGGTGAAAGAAAAAATGATTCAATGCAAAGATGGACAAGAGAAAGAGACGCTAAGCTCAACTTACACAGCACTGGATAAAGAAGTGAAGAAGAGTGCCAGGAAGGACAAAAGACAATTCTACGACAACCTGGCTACTGAAGCTGAGAAGGCAGCAGGCAAAAGGGAACTGAGGACACTATATCAGATAACCAAGTCTCTATCCGGGAAGAGATCAACACAAGTGAAACCTATAAAAGACAGCCAAGGAAACCCAATTACCAAAGAAGAAAGACAGATTAAACAATGGGCGGACCACTTCAAAGGACTCTTGAATCGACCACCACCTACAACCCGTCCAGTAATACCAACAACAGCACGTACACAACTGCAAGTTGACACCAATCCTCCAACGAAAACTGAAGTCATGAATGCAATCAAGCTTCTGAAAGCTGGAAAAGCAGCTGGACCAGATGGAATACCCCCTGAAGCACTGAAAGCAGACCCAGAAACGACGGCAGATATGCTGACTCCATTATTGCAAAAGATCTGGAAAGAGGGAAAGGTGCCTACTGACTGGAGGAAAGGTTACCTGGTGAAACTACCAAAGAAGGGCGACCTGGGACTCTGCAAGAACTGGCGAGGAATCATGCTCCTGTCGACGCCAAGTAAAATCCTGAGTCGCATCATCCTGGAGAGAATAAAGGACGCACTGGATACAGAACTCCGACCAGAACAAGCTGGATTCAGGAAAGGCAAATCATGTTCTGACCAAATTGCAACTCTACGCATTATCATCGAACAAAGCATGGAATGGCAATCAAATCTCTACCTCAACTTCATAGACTTTGAGAAGGCCTTCGACAGCGTTGACCGCAAAGTAATTTGGAAACTACTCGAGTACTACGGCGTACCCCAAATATTCATCAACCTTATTCAACAGCTGTACGACAACGGCACATGTCAAGTGATCCACAATGGAAAACTCAGCGAGGCGTTTGGAGTAAACACAGGAGTCAGACAAGGGTGCTTATTATCACCAATGATATTCCTAATTGTGGTGGACTGGATTATGCGTCAGACAGTGGGAAACGAGAAGACAGGGATATCCTGGACCGACGTGAAGAACCTAGAAGACCTGGATTTTGCGGATGATTTATGTTTGATGTCACACAAAATCGAAGACTTACAAGCGAAAACCGACAAACTGGTCGAAGAAGCAGCAAAGACAGGACTCCAGGTGAACATAGACAAGACGGAGGTCATGAAAATAACCAACCAACAACAGCAGCAGCAACATCCAGTGCCAATCACCATCAACGGGAGGGATTTGAAAGAGGTTACTTCTTTCACTTATCTGGGGAGCATTGTCTCAACCACAGGAGGAATAAACGAGGATGTCAAATTGAGAATCGGGAAGGCGAGAAACACATTCATCAACTTGAAACCAATCTGGAAATCTTCGTCACTCACCATCAACAACAAAATTCGGATTTTCAATACAAACGTGAAGTCAATTTTGCTTTACGGATCAGAAACTTGGCGAGTCACCAAGAATATTTTCAACAGGTTGCAGACCTTTATCAACAATTGTCTTCGCTCCATACTGAAGATAAGATGGCCAGAAAGAATCACAAACAAGAAGCTATGGGAACAAACGAAACAGGAACCAATCGCCCAACAAATATTCGAGAGAAAGTGGAGATGGATTGGACACTCGCTGAGGAGCCCGCTGGGTGACATCGCACGTCAGGCCCTCGAGTGGAACCCGAAAGGGAAGCGGTGAATGGGATTTCCAAGAGTGACATGGAGGAGATCGTGTGAAGAGGAACTGAAACAGTATGGGATAACATGGATGCAAGTGAAAAGTACAGCAGAAGACAGAAGCAAGTGGAGACGTGCAGTTGAAGCCCTATGTTCCACTAGGAACCCAAGGGAACAATAATAATAATAATTTGTACCTGTGAATGTTGTAAAGCATTTGGTGGTAAAGTACTCAGATAATCATTCCCTCAAAAACTTTTATTTTAGAGTTTAAGAATATTATTATTTCCTTTAATTCCTAGAGGAACATAGGGCTTCAGCCATGCGTCTCCATTGCGTTCGGTTCTCTGCTAGAGTTTTCACCTGGCTCCAGGTCTGCCTACATGCTTTCATCTCCTCTTCACATGATCTCCTCCAGGTCACCCTTGGACGACCAACTCGTCGCTTCCCTTTCGGGTTCCACTCGAGTGCTTGTCTAGTGATGTCACTTGCTGGTTTCCTCAGAGTGTGGCCAATCCATCTCCATTTCTTCCTGCCTATTTGTTTCACAATCGGTTCCTGGTTGGTTCGCTCCCAGAGATCTTTGTTGCTGATCCTTTCCGGCCATTTGATCTTGAGTAATGAGCGAAGACATCTGTTAATGAAGGTCTGTAGCTTGTTTGAGGTGCTCTTTGTGACACGCCAAGTCTCTGATCCGTATAGTAGTACTGACTTCACATTGGAGTTGAAAAACCCGATTTTATTTTTGACGCTGAATGATGTTGACCTCCACACAGACTTGAATATAATAATATAATATATATATAATATAAGAATATAATATTCAATATTATTGTGTCATATTTCTGTAAATTAGTTTATGAAAATTAAAGTCGGTTCATCCAAGTATTCCGTTGGTTAGAATTTCAAGAAAGGCTTCTATCTGTCATTTAAAGAAAAGTGAAAAAAGTGTTTTCAGTGAGTTGGTACTCACTAGAAAACTACTTGAAATTCCTGTGAAAACTGTAAGCCGTTTTAGAATTAGTTACAAAATGAACTATAAATGCTACCTCAAAAGATGATTTCCTGTGTAATATCGCTGAGTGAAGAAATCCTCCTTGATATCAGTTAGTTTTCAAGTAACCTCAGTCGATTCAAAATACGATCAATGAAGTCATCATCACCATAACAGTTATGGACATTATGAAGCATATTGTATCTACAAATTCAACTGCGCTTGTGAAGCGAGTTATATCGGCAGTTGCTCTAGGAACTTGATTTTTCGTGCTCGAGAATATCTCCCACTATGGATAAGTAAACGCGTAGTGAAAACCATTGACAGTTCGATATTGGACCATCTGGTGCAAACCGGCCGCAAAGCCAGCGTTGAAGAATCCGTCTCTATCATCTACCGGGTTCCTAATAAATTGCCAAAAATATTGAAACAACGCATGCTCAAAACAAGAGAGGCTATTGCAATTCGCCTCAAACAACCAATGTTCTGTGTGCAAAAGAAACAAGTCCACCCCTTACTACTCCCCTGGCCTCCAGGAGAGACTATAAATTCATGAATTTGTAATATTATCTTTCTTAATTTTTCTGACATTCAGCTTATTTTATGTTGATGCCATTGAACTCTAATCTATTAATATTATTGATTCACTGTTATTTAAACAACATTAATGTTGTTGATAACTCTAATTCATTCATTCACTGTAATGTATATATAACTCTAGAGCCTGATGATGAAGTTATCGAAAAGAGTATTCTTTGTTCAGTATTCATTCTTTTGTAAATTTTAATGGGCATTTTTAATCATTTAAAACATATTTCTACCGATACTCTTGTTACTAAGTCAATCAGTTTAATTTTTCATGCATTTATATGTATTAAGTGCAAAAGAAAATAGGACTTCAGTCCACAGCGAAATACATAATGACAAAATAGCAGTTAATTTGCGCGGTTTGTTTGAAAATTTTTAAACATGTTTACAAACAAGAGAAAAACAGTACAAGGAGTACTGACAACTTCAAAAATTACATGTTATCTTTAGTAGTATAAATAAACGAACAGAGTATCCGTTCAAAAAAATGTGTATACATTTTCTTAATATGTAACTGAAGTTGATCTTAAACTTTAAATCTTAGTGAGTATTCGTGGTAAAGTAGATAATATTACAGATATTAGATAAACAAACTGTGGTGAAAACTATGATAATTCATATAACAATTTATGGGTGTACGCAAAATTGCATAAATTAAGTTACATAACCTCATCGTAACCATGGTGAAACTGTTTGTGGTGAGAATAAATCATTTTCACTTTCAAGTGGTAACTTTTCTTCTGCTTTAGATATCTGCATAAGTGGTCTAAAATGCATAGAATCTTTAGAATATTCAAGTACAACTGATCTAACTGGATACAAATTGTTGTTATGACTAGTACCCTTTGAGTACTTGCTTTCTGAATGTTTATTTGATGCACCTTGACTTCGACGTACTAACATACGACGACCTGAATGTTTCTCGCGTGAATTACTGTTCGACAACTTAGAAGGTGGAAATACGCGAGCCGTTGAACGTACGTGGGTTTTGTTTAATGGTGTAGGTGATGATGAATAGAAGTGATTGTTTAAATGAGTTGGTTGGTTTTGTTTCATCATCAAACGAGATCGTCTAGTAGGTGGTGATTTAACATGATGAAGTGGATTTGGTATATTAGGTTTCATACCAGTTGGTGCTAACTTCTCCGTTATTGGTAGTTTACATAATTGCGAAGCTGGACGTCTCATAGCTTTCAGCGCACGCTTAAGTCCTAAATTTGAACGACTGATGCGTGACAAATATTCAACCTAGACAATAAACAAAATAAATAAATAAATTTTATGTTGGAAACATTTCACGATTGCTATTTGTGAATAAAAAATTCTGATATTACTAGAATAAAGCTTACCAGTGAAGATACATAAATTCGTTTCACAATGCACAGACTTTTGATGAACATTATTCTCAATCACTATGACTATACCTTTCTAGAACGTGTAATGTACTTACACAACACATTTCGGGCATTCTGATCACGCACCCACTTGTCATACATATTAATATGAAAGGCAACAGATCACAAAGAATTACAATTTTAATCAATATAGATTAAAGTGTTTACGGGTCACGATAACCCATAAAAGGGGGGAAGATGAGGCAAGAAAAAAGGGCAGTGAAAGTAGTACCCACTAAAGTTAACCTTGAAATAATTCGGTGGATGGTGACTAGCAGTGGAATCCAGGATGCACACTTCGTACCGTTTGAGACTCGTCATCTAAATGTGCCTGCATCCCTAGTGAGTGACAGTGTTCCTACTGAGGTTGGAACCCATTACCCATAATTTCAAACACGAAAACTTTATCCGCTATACCACTTGGGCCACGAGAGCCATCTGTTGTGCAATAGATATCAGATTATTACTTGTTTCCAATTCGATTTTGATTTCTCCTGTTGACCGACTCAACCGAAGTGTTCGGCCTCAGACACCGTCCAAGAGTCAACAGAGGCCGAACACTTCACCGCAATCAATCAACAGGAAAATCAACATTGAATTAAAAATTATAGTAAAATGAACCTTGGTTCTAAAATTGCATTATCAAGGCAAGTTCAGACTGATGACAATAATTTTAAACAAATAAAAGGGGTTTAAGCATTTTTATCTCTAAGGCTTTGACTAAATCAAGTATGTGACCCAGATCTGTTTTATATGTGGGTTTAAAGGTGTCACTGAAATCAACTTTATCACCCATCTTTATGATGTACTTTGTGATAGATGGTGTTGGACATGTACTTCTGGGATTAATTGTATCAGGTGATTTTATTTATTCTTGCAGCCACTTAGGAATGTGTCTTGTAGCCTTTACCTGCAGAGATCTATGGGTCCTGTCTGAGTACTCGTGACCACACATGCAAATTGGACTTAATCTCCCTACTTTTCATCCGTTATCGTGACCTGTAAATACTTTGATCTATATTGATCATTATCATAATCCTTTATGATCTGTTGCCTTTTTTATGAATATGTATGAAAGGTGGATGTGTGATCAGAATGCCCAAAATGTATTGGGCATGTTGCGCATTACACGTTTCAGATAAATAACTTATTCTTATTGTTTTTTCAAAATTCATAGAGGGAATTAATTACCTGAATTATATTTAATTTGTAACTGCTATATGGGTGAAATAATTTTGTCTTGTCTAATTACATGTATTCTTCACCAAAAAGGTTTCGTCCAGGTGATTCTTCAGGCTAAAATGTTAAATTTACTTTGATTTCATTAAAAAGTGGCTTGTGTGCAGATTCTAACCATTTATTTCCCTTTTCTGACTTTGGTTGTGGTGTTATTAGTGAAAACACTCGTATTACTTATATGAGTTCTCATGAATTTCTGGAGAAATTTTAAGAGTTATTAAGTAAAATGGATTGTCCCAATTAAATACTTCATTTATCTGTTGAGAATATTGGGCTCATCAATTAGATTTTCAGCTTGGTGATTGAAATGTTGCACTACTTGTTTTAACTTATTTATGTCAACATTTAATGTCAGCTAAAAGAGATTGATTTCCTGCTGGAATAATATACACATGGTCAACGCATAACAACTTAATTTTTTAATGTAATATTGATAATTCTACTTTTAATTTTCTGATTCACCTCTAACCTGGGCAAAAAAATTGTAGCTATGTTCTTTTATTAATAAGTTAAATGTTGCATTTACGTATCTCTAATACAACCTAGTGGTAGGACAGTATATCTATTCAAGTAAAATCCACTTGTATCTGCCATTTCAGATATATTCTAGGTGAGAAGGAAAATGATCAGGCATCTGGTGATTCAAGATTATGCTAGGCACTATTTGAATCCTTAGCATGCTACCACATGGATAATTCAGTAATAATTAATGATGTTGTTTTGAATACTTTTGTGGTTTTTTATCCTATCTCAACTTAACTAGTAGATGTAAAACAATTACGGATCCAATATTGGCTTTATGTAGATCATCTTTCGGTATCGCTTGTCAGATTTTCTCATAAATTAATATGGGAGCAGGATTAGGATTAATCTGGTGGAGTATTATTTCATTATAGATAACTTTATGTATGGCATTAAATATAGTAATACAGTATTAATACTTGGATGGCGGTCTGAGCAAAATTTATTATATCAACTCTATTGACAAATAATGAGCAAAGAATATCCTTTCCGATAAATTCCTCTTCTGGCTCTACAATTATATATATATGTTTATATACATAGAATATTCTAGATTAGTAGTCAATAACAATATTAGTGTTTTTTAAATAATATCGATTTGTAAAGTAAGATCAATGCAATTACAGTTCATTAAAGATGCTTAAATAATAATAATAATAAAGATTAGTAGCAAATAGAATATCAACTAAAATTAGGAAAATTCCACAAAAATTCAGGATCATTCAAACTCTCATAACATATGAAGATTGATATGATATGGATATGATTAAGAGCAATAAATTTTGCTTAAAGCGTCATCCACTTATTAATGCCGTACAACTATTTCACAGCAAATAAATTTCCTAATTGTTCTTAATAAATCCTATAAGTGTTGTGAATTAAGGATGAGGACAAAAAAGTATAGAGTGGGTCACCGAATATGTAGTAAGTGCATAGCAAATTCTACGAGTAACAACCAATGTGATGATTCCGTTCATTGAACTACTCAACTTCCAGCCACGAGATCACCGGCTTTAACACCAATTTAAGTTAGTATAGTCTGATAATAGCATTAGCCTCCACATGGTATGTTTGTCTAATTGCCAATTAAATCAACGTGTATGTGATTAAAGGATAATATAAACCTTACCATAACACCTTACAAACAGTGACCACAGACAGATTCCTTATTCCTAATTACCAAGCTTTAAATTCACCACAATGTCTTGCGATAGCAACGAACTAACACTGAATACAATGAAGTTCATCTTGGTATCGGGATTTTCAAATTACTTAACATTAAGGCGTAACTAGTATTCACGCTAGGCGTATACCTAATATTGTTAAGCTAAATGTATCAGTTTTTAATGTAAACAAAAAACACTAACCTGATTTCTTCATTAGTTGAGAAAGTCAGTGATAAAAATTTAGAATATTTTATTTTTTCTAATTTATCATATTTTACAAGTTTGGTCTGCATAAACTGTATTGAATGGTAGTCAGCATACAGTACTAGGCACAATTTCCATGTTGCTTTTTTGGTGTTCACATGTAGCTCAAATAGAAGGTTGTAAGTGCCAAGAAATGTTACTATGCGCATTGTTTATCACTTTTATGGAGTTAACCATTACCAATCGAAACTAAACCTACCAGATCACACTTCTTAATTAAAATGTTTCTCTGACGAACAGTGCAACTTCCATGTTAACCACTAGGCAGTAATGAGAAATCGAAAACTATAAGGGAAACTGTCTGCAAACTTATTTTTGTGTTTTTCGATTGGTATGAAACTGAGTCTTATTAAACCTGCTAAGATGCATATTTAGTAGAGCAGTGGTAGTGACTACTTACGTGCAGAATACCTCGACTGGGTGATATTTTGCCCATTATCAACCACTTTGTCAGCCTGTTTTGTAATGAATGAAAAGCTTCGCTTAGCAGATTGCATTCACAATCAACTATAATTTTCAAGTGACCATAGTTGATGCGTTCACGTGGGAGTTTAAGAGTTCGTGCCTGTCTATCCAAAAATAGCTGAATAGATTTACTGTTGCTTGTATTCTGTCTATTGATATACAGAATTTGTGCTCGTAACACTAAAAAATAAACAGAGAATTGAAGTACACATATTTATCATATATAAATGATTAGTAAATGACACAACGACATAAAAATATCTTTCATTTCAAAATGTAGAGATGTGAATAAACCAGGTAGGAATAAGCGAATATTTCGTTGTAGTTCGCAAGTAGATTGTAGTATTAACTGCTCACTATATTTGAAATCAATTCCAAGAGGATCATTTGCATTTGAGACATCAGTTTTCTATCTAGCTAATAAGCTAAAAGCTCACTTCACATCGGTTTCCATTACAATCAGCCAACTAATTCGTATGTTTTTCTTATCCTCAAATCAATTCAGCGCATGACTTCAGTATATTTATTATGTGATTAGTCACAATTTAAAAAAAGAATTATTGTACATTGATGGGGTTTACAGAAAATAGACTAATTTCAAGAGAATCTTCTTTATGAACTGTTTACGAAACACTTTCATATTTTTAAATCCTAATAGTCGTGACTCTGCTAAATAAGCATTTTGCGAGAAATTCAGTTAAAGTGAGATTAGAATTCAGGTTGTGCTTAAACTAAAAACACCAGGAAATACACACGGGCCTTATATCAGCTTAACAATAAAATAAAAATATCATTTCCTAACGATTATCTTTTTAGCTGTGACTTATTGGCTATAGCATTTGAATTTTGCTAACAGATCCCAGGTTCATAATTCAATCCGTCTGCGTCAACGTGGACAATTAGGTAGTACTACTACTAGGCGTCACTGGAAAGTGTGGCTCATAGCCTGGTAAATGAGATATCTGTTCCAGATAAATCACTTCTGACTAGCTAAATATCTCAATCGACAATGTAGTTATTTAGTTGTTAAAAATTGTTATATCACAGTAAATATTTTTTGATAGACTGAGGAAGTCAGATAGTAGGCTGAAAAAGAGAAAGCCAATCAGGTCTTGTTTTCACTGTAGTCAATAACGATTTTCATGGGATGCACGGAAATTGCTTGTCGGTAGTGTGTATCGGTTGTTAGTTTTAATCCAATGATAACTAACTTACGTTATTAATAGAGACATCTGTAAATGTATAAAGCTATTTTTTTTAGAATAAAAGTAACTTCAATTAAAAATGCTTATTTGATAAAGTGTTAAAAAAATTGCAGGTAGCATTTGGAGAAAATAAAAGGAAACTGAATTTATTACTAGAGGTATTAGTTATCAGTTGGTAGACATTGAAAGTTTCTAATGATCCAGTGTTGCAATAAATATCGCATGTCAACATCTAACACAGAAACATCAGATTGTTTCACTTGATAAACTTGAATAACACAGTAGGAACAGCCTTCCTAACAAATATGGAATTGCAGTATTCTGTTTATATGTAAGTAAACGCTACATAATAGATTGGAGAATAGAAATCTACTATATATTTAATTCAACTGTATATATTCTCCTGTCGAAATTACTACCCTTTGAGGGATCCTGGTAGAGACGAAAGTATGAAGAAGATAAACTCGTAAAGCAAAATTAAGACTAATAGGAATGCGATAAATAATTTCAGGTACCCTATTACCATCAGCTTTATGCTCACTATCTACAAGGTGTGCTAAAACAGAGCTATGAATAGATCTTGTCTGTCCCTTGCTTAATCATGTTGGATGATGTTCGGAAATACGATGATGATTATCTGTCTTGGTTATTATCAAGCCCCATGACATGTTGATATCGATTAATTATTGTTAACAAACATATCTCCACTTGATTGGTAAACTGTTGTGTATTGTAATAAAAATGCTATGTATATCATATTGGAGTAGAGTCAGAGATGAGGATCTGATTAGAAAGTAAATATTTCTTCGCTCAGTCCTTTTACTTTCTGGAAGTATAATCGTTCTTACTGTATGGAGAAGGTGATATTCTCATTTCACAATTTTCAAATCTGTAGTATCGCCGGCACTCCAAACAACAAAATATCACAAGTAACGATCAGCTAATATATGATTTAAAAAATTTAACTCTAAAGCCTTTAAAAATTAAAATCAAACAAACAATCCAACAAACATAATTATGGTTGTAAATTTAAAAATCAACTTACCAACATCAGCCATACAAAAACTACTAATAGCACTCTCAAAAGTTGGTTCTTCAACACAACCAGAACAACGAAGCCCTAAAAGTTATAAAATAAATACACATTTCGTTAATATACTATGGAAACAAAATTATATACTTCTAAACCCTGTAAACATGAACAGATGTGTTGACGCTAAAGTAACGTAGAATATTTCATCAGTTTTGTTTCTTAGCACCTCGGAAATATTCCCAAAACGTCTATTTTTATTAAGGAAAAAAATCAGCATCCTAGCTAGAGGATCTGGATTTCGCAGATGACATATGTCTAATGTGACACACACTCGAAGACTTACAAGCGAACAGCAACAAAATGGCTGAAGAAGCAGCGCGGATAGGACTGCAGGTGAACATGGAGAAGAAGGAGGTGATGAAGATAGCCAACCAACATCAAAAGCGACAAAAACCACCACAAATCACCGTCAACAGGAGATATTTGAATGAGATGACTTACTTCATTTATCTAGGAAGCATCGTTTCAACTTCAGGCAGTCGGAACGGATGAAGATGTCAAAATCAGAATCGGTAAGTCGAGATATGCCTTCACCAACCTGAGACTAGTTTGGAAATCTTCTGCACTGACTCAGCATGGATAACAAGATTAGGATTTTCAACACAAATGTGAAGCCAGTCAGTTTTTCTATACTTGTCAGAAACTTGCACTGCGTGTGATGAAAAGGATTTCCGACAGATTACAGACTTTCATCAACAGCTGCCTTCGCTGGCTCCATACTGAAGATCAAATGGCCCACAGGCCAAAAAGAATAAGCAACAAGAAACTATGGGAACAAACCAACCAAGAGCCTATCGCTCAACAAATATGTAGGAGAAAATTGAGATGGATCGGACGTACATTGAGTAGGCCGTCGAATGACATCGCGCGCAATGCAGGTCGATGCTCGAGTGGAATCCAAATGAGGAACGACGAGTGGGTCGTCAGTGCGGGGATGAAATGGAGGAGATCGTGTGTTGAGAAGGAGATGACAGAGTTTGGTCAATCATGGACCCAGCTGAAGAGGACGGCAGAAAACAGAACAAAGTGGAGATGTGTTATTGAAGCCCTATGTTCCACTCGGAACTCAAGGGAACAATCATAATAATAATAATAACCCCAGCTAACCAAAACTACCTACCCAGATGGCCTAAATTCAATGTCTAAAATATAGTTAGTGCAATAATATCGCAATCTTATTTCCCTACGCAGAAATTACTTCGACAGCTGAAAACACAGTTGATATTAAGTGAATATAAGTCTAAAGTCTAATCTGTTTTTCATCTAAAGAGAAGGACATTTTATTAAAAGGCATTGATTAAAAGTACAGAATTATTAATAATGACGACCTCTTGAAATTTGATAATTGCGATGTGAAATGCTGTCAGCTTTTGAGAATAAAATAAGACCCTATCATTCACTGTGTTCATCTTGCATATACATAGCCGCTTGTTTGAAAAAGTATTCTAAATCGAAGTGTTCAGATTTATGAGTTTTCAAACGGTCTTTCAGCATTACATCATGTAAACAAAGAACTATACATTTGGCACCTTAATTCCTTTCGCCAAAACAATAAGAAGTGGTATGATAATGTGGGTGATTTTATTCAAATTCACTTCAGTTTTAATTCAGTTTAGATTTCCCCATCGATTGATGGACCAAAGTACTCGGTCTTAAGTTGACATGTCCGCTCCTTGTGCAGATGCTTCGACGATGTCTGGTCATGTTATATGAAGTCAATTGGTTGATGGTGACTAGCAGTGAAATCCAGAATGCGCATTTCGCCTTATTTGGAACTCGTCATCTAGATTTGTCTGCATCCCTAGTGAGTGCCTCAAACCCAATGCTCATAGTTTCAAACGCCAAAGTGTTATCGACTATACCACTTGGGCCACGAGAGTCACCTCTTGTGCAACGGGTCTTAATAATTATTTAATCCAATTCAGATTTTCCTGTCGATTGATTGGACTGAAGTGTTCGGTGTCAGATGGGTACTGAGGAATGCAGGCACATCCGGATGATGAGTCCCAAATAGGACGAAATGAGCATCCTGTATTCCACTGCTAGTCACCATCAACCAACTACTTATCTCAGTATTTCTAGCTATAAGTTGCGGAATCACTTCATTTTACTTTAGCATACCCTCTTAGTTTGTATTTTAGACCACAATATAAATTAGCACGTTGTTGCTGAATGGATGCAATATGAGCGTTATTTGTAGGTTACAAGTTGATGGCAGGCAATATTTCGTCTCACTGCTTGCAGAATTTTGATTGGTGAAGGTGAACATGACTTGATGAGGTGATAATAAAAAGCACTAACCAACAAAAATAAGCATATGCCCACTAATTTAAGAATTAAAACAGCAAGGTGACATGAAAACCGTTCTATTGAGTCTCTTTTTTTATTAAAACACCTCTTGTACATTGGCGCTCCTAGCCGATTAACATTTATAATGAAACTGTGTGTTAAAAAGATGACCTGCTGTTAACCTGAGGCTTTTTCAGAACAAAAATTATTACATTAACGCAAAAAAGACTGTTTAATTTCTTTTCAATCATCTAGTAACATAATATTTTACTAGATGGTTATTGTTGTGAGACATGGAAAACCTCTTGAATCGAATTGATCGTGTACAAACATATGGATGACGTTTCGAACACAATGTGGTGTTCATAGTCGCAATCGATATGATTATAAATAACACAATGTGTTCGAAACGTCATCCATCAAATTATACCTTTCCACTGTACGATGTATCCAGTAAATAAATTGATATGGCATTACATAATACCACAATGCCCAAGTTTTACACATACATTAAAGCTGCATCATAATGTATCCTATATCTAATCTACCGACGTGCCAAAACTGTATTCTTATGCAACTGTTTTTTCCTCCATCTGCATATTAACAAAGACTTTTCTAATAAAATCAAAAATAATTCACACTTTTGTTGAGTAAGTTACTGAGAATTAGTCACTTATAAAGTAAAGTGGCTGACACTAGTATCTGAAGTATTCTTGAAGTACATTGTACATAAAACTACTCTTGAAATGGTCTATTTTTATTTCCTCTACACTTGTATAAAATACAAATTATAAGCTTCTCAGTTAAAGATTAGAAATTTCTTAGGATTTTTAAAATATTTATAAGAATACAAACAAAATAATTCTGAAAATCCATCTTTACATGAACACATGGATTGACGCATATTGTAAACCTTTATCTCGTTAATTATCTTTTACCTAGGAAATGAAAATCTACGAAAAATGATTATTTCAAGTACAGATGTAGGCAGTTCATGTTATTCTAAATGTGTACGTGATAAAAGAAAATATTAGCATAAAGGTTTTCGAACAATTCTTTTGCAAAATATTATACATTTTACCTGTCAAAAGAAGGACTAGTGTTGATCTTCTTTGGAAATATTAAAAACTGGCATGGAAACGTTTTAGTATGTTATTCAGACAACTTGTTGAACTATTCATATCATTCATTTTACTGGTGAGAAATTAATTGGCGTTAAGTGACTCATTTGCACACTAGCAATTTATTTCCCATACAACCCTTCAGTAATAATTTTTAGTACTAACTTTTTTTCGTTGGTTTGATTTTCAAGTGGAACATAGGGTTACATGCTTTGAATTATCAGTAGCGGTGGTGCTATTTTTACGGGGTGGATTGCTAGCCTCTTTTTTCGGACCTGATATTGGTTGAGGAAAATTTAGTAGCATGTAGGCCTGGAATAGAACTTGAACCACCAGCGTTTCAGCTATCTGATGAAGAAATCAACTTCCACGGTGTAGACAGCCAAGAAGTATATAATCACGCACACACTTCCATGAGCACACAAAGCTTTCCTGGCATCAGTCCATCAGGTTTTCGGCTGTTGTTTTGGGCCACGTCGAAAGACTTCAGTATACTGAAGACAAGTGCCTGCTGATTGTTGGTGACATGACTTAAAATCGTAGTCAATAGGTGGAGATGCATCCACTCTTTGTTATCTCCCAGACCCGATAAGCCCTTATGGTTTTACTTGCTGCTATTCTTTCTCTCACACATTTTTCCACATTATATTTCTTTTGGATGATTTTCTCTTCTTAACCTTTGTTTAGTAGATGGAGTACAGTGACTTGAACTGCTACACTTCTATCGAGTCTGAAGCAATATGGTTGTATAGTTTTTTCTTAGATGTTGAAAATAGAAACATTTTACATAACTTTTGTTTAAAATGATTCATTGTAAAATATAAATAACTTTGGAGTATAATCTAAAATACAGCTAAAGTTTTATATAAATTAATGGTTACTTGGTGATACAGTTAACGTCCTCTGCTACAGGTTATTAATATAATCCACAGAAGCGTTCACTGCTGGAGTCGTGTCTACTATTAGAATCTGCGTACCGGTTGTAGAAACGTCTTTGGATGAGGGTGAGAGGTTCCTGCAAAATCCATAGTATACACGGTCAGTAGTGAAACAAGTAGACATTATGAACCAGAGAGAAGACGAAGCCTCGAGCAACACACTGTATTTTAGATTGTACTCCGAAGTTATGAATATTTTACAGTGAATCGTTTTGAACAAAAGTTACGCACAATGTTTCCATCTTTAACATCTAACAAAAAACTGTACAACCATATTGTTCCATACTCCACACTTCTGTGCAAAGTTCTGTGTTCAAACTCACACAGTCAGTCTGTGTGGCTGCCGAGTATTGTATCACTGAACCAATGATTCTCTTACTGCTAACAGATATCATGAATGTGAGATAAGCATAATTTTGAT
This sequence comes from Trichobilharzia szidati, assembly GCA_944472155.2. Classification (NCBI taxonomy): domain Eukaryota; kingdom Metazoa; phylum Platyhelminthes; class Trematoda; order Strigeidida; family Schistosomatidae; genus Trichobilharzia; species Trichobilharzia szidati. The sequence continues at coordinate 62,175,768 of OX235274.1, read as the reverse complement.
TGGTGTTTCTTTTTGTTGCTGTTGTTGTAATAACTATTATTACGAATAAGTAGTTTAAAAAATCTTACTGTTTGGGTATCATTTTTGATGTATATAACTGAGGGTCTCTTCAGATTGCAGTTATCGTCTTATTTAGTAATATATGATATCAAGCGAGGATAATTGTTTAGTCTCACAAAACTGTTAAAGAACATCACTGGGTATCCGCTTTTACCAATTATCTTTAAAAATGGAGACTGAATGTCCTTCCGAAAATAAGTATGAAGACATGAAAGCTGTTTATCAACTCTTACTACTAGTGTAACGGTAGAAAGCCAGAGACTTGGTAACGGTATGTTTATTAGGAATTCGGGATCTCTCTATAGCAAATTATGTACACATTATCTTCAACGCATCATTTGCACAGATCTTCCATGTTATGCTACTTCTGGCCTTCATACTGTGTTTCTTTGTGTTCCTTTCACGTCTCCCATGTATATTCACAACGCTGAATCATTTGCTTTCTCTGACATCCAATCTATCTCCCTGCTATTTGATGCTTTTGTGCCGTCGAATGTCTCTTCACATACTACTGATAAATCTTATCAGTGGCACATGCCACACTAGTAGTGCTTTCGGTAAAGTCCTAGGGATTAAAGTGATAGGCATTAGAAAATAGTAGAGAGATTCAAGTTGGCTTATTTTATGAATTACTATGTTATTTATTGATAAACACAGTCCAAATAATTTATCGCTTAGTTCCACAAGCACTAAGCTTTTCGTTGGGTAAAATTACTTTAAACAAATCATTCAAATTACTTTGTTTTTCAGACACGACTAAAATGATGAGGAATTAAATCCCCTCATATATTTGTATGAATTTAAAAAAGGATAATTTTACAAGTAAGTTTAATTGCTTGACATACAAAACTGTTTCATTAGAGTTCGATAGTATCCCCTCATATTGACAATAACTTCCTATGCTTTAAAATAGCACAACTTACTGATAAATGGTAGAGTATATTGAAGATTCCCTTAATATTAACATCACTTTATGGTCGGTAAAAGACATGGACAAAAATACAAAACAAATAAGTTTCACCTATCTTTTAATAACCTTTTACTATCGTGGACTACAGGTTGTCAACATTACTTGTAGTGATGCTTTTACGACTTCTACAACTTCTTACTTTGAGGCTGATATCATAAACGCATCTGTGAATTGTTAATGATTAATTCGAAACGGAATAACTCCCACCACTTAAAATAGAATATCACTACCTTATAGATAGGTTTAAAAGAGGTATAAATATCAATTTTATATCCTGTCTCTGTAGTATGTTTCGCAATAGAGGAGCTGGGTCGTCTGCTTTCCCCATTAATGGGTTCAGGCGATTCCATTTGTTTCTGAAGCTATTTAGGGATATGCTCTGAAGCCCTTACTTGCAATGATCAATAAGTCCTCCCTATGAATTTGTACCCACACATTCATTTAAATTGGTAGATACAGTGATATATGACAATTTTTCATATCTCCTAAGGGCTTAGATGGATATATGGGCTTAGTATTCTCAGTTATTCAGACCTTAGCTGAATAAAAAGTTTTTTTAACCGCAGCATTCAATCTCTGTCGAATTATCAAGCTGCTATGATCACCCATGTAGGGTAGCTTGATATATATGTCCTTTTAGCTTATTTGTGGAGTATGTGAAAGAATGATTGGTTTCAGTGTATATTTTAACAAAACCTGACCTCTACTAGAGTAGAACACCACTGATATATCGAACAAATGCCCTGTAGTTGTATACGTGCAAACATGAGGTTTTGAGGTCACAAACCTGTTTTGTGAATATATATATATATATATATATATATATGATCAAAAAGATAAAGAAGTGTAATACACCCTCCCCTTTCCATCAGTATTTTTAAAACCATTTAAGTCCTCAAATCAATTAACTGTAATAAAGATATCATTGACTTTGATTAGCAACAGGTAAGCGTGCACCTTTAAAATGGAACAAACCATAATGCAAACAAGAACAACACGATATGCATGCAAACATTTTACTCATTTTTTTGACAACAGTATGAAATTTGAGTTAAAAATCTCCTCTTCTCTGCAATGTGACAACTGGAAAACTGTTGAACTATCGTCATCAAAATTAGGAATAAGGCTGACATTATTTTTATCACTCTCGATGTGGACTGTTATGGTATCAATTTAAAAAATAGATTAGTTACAACAATAAGATCTCTACCATTTATGATGAACGCAATTAAATGAACTAAAACATCTTTTTAAGAAAGTAGAAAAAATAAAACAAGTGACATGAATAGTCACTTTTAGTTAACTAAAATGATTTGGTAAGTTTGGTTAGTTAAGTCTTAGAATACTCGCCATCCACTCATGTGGCCCGGGTTCGACTCCCTACTGACGCATTTGTAAAACTTGCTTATTTTACTAGCTGAGAGTAAGCCAGAGAAAGAGGGAAGGTTGACAGTGGTGCACACCCAAAACGTGAAACTAAAATCATGCCTACTGATGAAGCTTCAAGGTGCTTGAAGCCCTGCGTTCGATTCAGAACTCAAGAAATGAAAGAAAATTATACCACATTAGGTAGAAGTTTACCAGTTCATTTTTGTTTGTACTATATTAATATTCATATATTTACGTTCAGATGGTTTCCACTAGCCAAAAATCCATGAATGCCTACAAAATTGTACCTTTTAGTTCAACTTTAAGATTTCATCGACAGATTTACGTTAGTAATTATATATATAGTATGTGAACTGTTGAATTCTGTTTAAAACAGGAAATTTGGGGCATTTTGATTGACAGAGTACTTTACTGCTCAAACATCCTTTCAATAAATGTCTGTTACCACTGTTGTTCTTTTATATTAAAAGATACTTTATAACGATAAGTTAGTTGACTTTGAAACAGACACAGTTAAATACATTCATTTGAATGAATTCCAGCCTTTTTTATTCATTCCTTAACTAGATGAAATTTTATTATGGAATACAGTGTCTAACTTTTAATAATATTAAAAAAGAAGCTGAATTCAGCCTGATATGCATTGTAGATGTATAATATTACAACATAACACAGAGACATATTTGTATAATACATAGTCAATGAACTGTTAGAACTCAGTTACTCGAAATAGATATTTCATGCAAAAGGCTATGAAATACATTAATGTGTATGTGTCTAGAGGGGAAGGGGCACGACAGTGACAGACTGTCCGGATCCAGTAGTCAGTAAACGAAGTTGTTTTCTCAAATATCACTGAAGGTGATGAGTAGAATATTATTTGTAAAGTTCTTCCTTAAAAAGATGCTAGTCCACAGAGAACCTTCATTTTCCTGCTTTGTATGACAGACAGTTAAAAAGAAATCACTTTTTGTATGATAAGATATTAAAGTTAACGACTATTGCATCTAATTTATAGCCATATAACTGTTTTGTTAAAAGACTTCCGCGACAAGTCAAGCATCAACAAAACTTTAACTTTTATGTGATCTAGAAAATATTTCTGATTGAATTCAGTGGTTCTGTGCCAGTAATAATAAGAAAACACTATTTATCATGAGCTGACATCAGTCAGAGAACCACTGGAAAAACTGGGAGTATTGGATAGCTGTTTTGTCCCAGTTTGGGGCTCTTCATCAACATGTACCTATGAACCCACCAGAGGTCAAATGCAGGATCAACAGATTACCAGGTCAGCCGGGTTCGAACCCACGGACTTACAGCTACAAGGCGAACTCGTATACCATTAAGCCACTGGGTCCCGATTCAATGGTCAGCCCATGATTTCCAACTTCTTCCAATTCACCATATAGCTCGACCACTAACCAATGTCTTCGGCGATTATTTGTCCTCACGCCGACCTGATGAAAAGTCCTAAACTAGGACGAAACAGCCGCCAGCCTGTACTCCCAGTTTTTCTATTGGTTCTCTAACCGATGTCAACTCATAATGAAATCCTGTAACCAATCAATCAAATCCCTACAAACCAATACCTGAAAAATACTATTCATTTGGAAGTTATATACTACATTTATTCAGCTCATTACAGATCTACACCAACTAAAATTCTTCTTGAAATGAATAAAACTGAATTGATGCAATAAAAAATAGGCATCCATATTCAAGAGCATGTCTTACAAATCACTTTGGTCAAATATCAGTTGAAGACAGATATTAAACGAACATAGAGTATTTAGTGTTCTACTGCACATAGCCTGGATACAATAGTGTATTTTCCATTTGGCTGTTTTAAAAATAATGAGGCTTTCAAAGAAATGCTGTTCATTACGAATGCTCTCAAGCAAGCAACTGTGACTTCTTCAGAAGTTCATTAGCGTGAAATACCTTAATAACTCAATCAGGAAAGCTGTCACAATGTGAAAGTGTTTACATTTTCAGTTTTTCCTACGAAATAAATTGGAACTTTATCCAATTGTTTTTACACACAGTGCTTCTAAGGATTTTGTTAAATGTGAATATGGCTTCATCCCTTATTCCGAAGGAACTTATTCATAAGTATTAATGAGTAGTAAAATGTCCTCAAAAGGATATCAGTAAATAAATAATACTTAATCATTGTGTGTTATATCAAATAAAATTATTCTGTTAAGGAATTGTACTCTACCACAGGGAGTAAATTCTGCTGTTGTGTGACTGAACAAATTCTATGAATGTGTGCGTTGTTTTGATCCAACAAACTTCCAGTATAACTAACTGGAAGTAGTTCATTTTCAAATCCCAAGTGTCTCTATGATTTTGATGAAACACAGTCTCTAGTTTTTCAAGTATTGGTTTGGTTGACAACAACAAACGACGGACGTCAGTTGGAAGCTTTTACCTGTACACCTCTTAACATCAAAAAGACAGTTGCAGCGAAGAAAATTTTTTTTTGACGAAGTCATCATCTGGGCTGTATATTCGTGTATTTATATCAAATGGATGGGAAAGTTCCAGAATAATTTCCGGTTAAGGGTCAAATTAATACAAATTACAATTAGGAATTAGAATGCCATAATAAACAGGGGGACGGATAAAACTCAAACAAAGTAGCATAATAACTAAGAAGATTAACATTGTGCAATTGGGGGTTAGAAATGTAGAAATAAAAACAATAGGCAGGAAGTTTGGATAAAAAACTTATGTGATGAATAATTGTTTATGCAATCAGGGATTAAATATGTAGAAATAGTAAAATGACAAAATAAACAGGATGAGTGGATGTGAAAATATGGCAGTGTAGACAGGGATTAAGAAAAACTTAAAATAACATGAATAAACAGGAAGTTTGGATAAGAAAGGTAATGGGATAGTCACTATTAAAAGAATTACCTGTTTATGATGGCCATGGCAGGGACATGAGTTGGACGTATTTCTTTTAGATACACAGCGTGGGTTTGAGGTTTTGGATGGCTAGTGCCTCGGTTATACTCAGATGTCTTAATTTTACTCCCTTTGATAGGTTTGATTGAATCTTGTATATTACTTTGAAGGATTTTTCGACAGGCGCTGAATGTCTTGAGTTGACCAGATGTTCTGTCACTGAACTGTATACACGCTTTTGGTCTCCTTTTACTAGCCAGGCTGGGCAGTGTTCGCGAACGCGTTTTCCAAGTCGGCGCATGGTACGGCCGATGTAATCAGCTCCACAAGAGCAAGTAAACTGGTATATGCACGTTGAGGTGGCCCAATGCGACAGCTTGTCTTTCGCTTTCTGGTTAAACAGTTTCTTGCAGGAAAACATCAGTCGTAGGCTCGCGGAGAAGTATGTTTTCCTCAGCGATTTAGAGAGGCGTTTACGAAGGATTTCTGCTTCAATATCACCTTTGAATTCTAGATTGAGCAGAAGTATTTTCTTTGGAACGGATTGGACTTGTTCGGAAGTCTTCTTAGATTTAAGGTTCTTGTCTATGAACCTGGGCGGGAAACCGTTTTCTATCAGGGTTTTTCGGAGATTACGCAGTTCTTCTTCAATCACATCCTCGCTGCATATCTTCCAAATCCTCGAGGAAAGAGCGTACATCAGGTTCCTCTTTCTGCTTAGGGACACGAAGCTTTGAAAGTTGATGAATTGTCCATTCCATGTAGGCTTTTTGTACATGGACCTTTTCAAAGAGTTGTTGTCGTTTCTTATCAGATGGACGTCGAGGAAGTGGAACATTCCGTAGGATTCAGTCTCAAGTGTGAAGTCGATGTTTGGGAACAAACATCGAACAATCATCGACTTTGAGTTTTAACTGCCCCCCTGTTTATTATGGCATTCTAATTCCTAATTGTAATTTGTATTAATTTGACCCTTAACCGGAAATTATTCTGGAACTTTCCCATCCATTTGATATAAATACACGAATGTACAGCCTAGATGATGACTTCGTCGAAAAGAAAATTTTCTTCGCTGCAACTGTCTTTTTATTCTCTTAACATTAAATGATGTGCATTGAATATCACAATATCGAATGGTGACAGTGAGAAGTTAGTTAGTTAATATCGACGACATTCGGTTATTAGGAGATAAAATCAAGCGGTTTTCTGAAGTGCAAATTTAACTTGCTAGCATAAAGAAAGCACACAAAATAAATGTTAGTTGGAGTACATATTATCCAATCACTCATACGTGCACAGTTTCCTGATGCTGAAATAAATTCAGATTTTGTTTGCAAATAGTTCAGACAGTGTCACTTGACAGTTTATAAGTTCATAATGCTTATGTAGGTAAACAAATCGCTGAGTACATATTATACATTTACCAATAACTTCATAAAATTAAATAAACCACCAAAATCAGAATAAATAAAATATACTACGTTACTTCTACCTGTCTCTGATAAGTAGAATTCAACCAGTTTCCTCTTTCAACTAAACTCTTCATATGTTATGCATACGAGCCAATGGTTGTCGTGGCCCAAGTGGTCTAGTGGATAACACTTTGGCGTTTGAAACTATGGGCACTGGGTTCGAGCCTCGGTGGGAACACCATCACTCACTAGGGATGCAAGTATATCCAGATGACGAGTCCCAAATAGGGCGAAATGCGCATCCTGGATTCCACTGCTAGTCACCATCCACCAACTGACTTCAAAAAAGCATTATATGTTATTTCACTTTCGATTCTAAGTCTAGTCTCATTCTTACATAAATATTATACATTACGCACCTGTCATAAGCGTAGTTTAATTTACTTTGCAAAAAATAGCTTGTTCACTTTAAAAATGCATTATGCAAATTGTAAATTTTTTTCAGGTGAAAGCGGAATTATGCAAACAAACAGAAGTATGAAGTCTAGGAAAACATACATAATTTAAGTCGGAAAGAATTGACGATGATGTTTGTAATTTAAATGACGTAATGATTAATCTAGCAATAATAGAAAGGATTTGTAGCTCAGATGGATTATTTTGATTTGCCTGTAATCTCTGGGCTTCACAATTAAAATAGCGACAGTCAAATGTAAGTTCATTTTACAGAAACTAGTTAAGAAGAGGAAGAAGAAGAAGAAGAGAGTTTAGACAAGAAATAATCTATAGTTGTATTGGTCAAGGTAATTTATGAAATTATGTTTTGATCATTACACCTCATTATCTAAACGACATTACTGTATGTACTGTGATTTCAAAACACACCATCCATACCTTTAACAACTGTATATAAATGAAGTTGCTGTGCCCTATAATGGTAGTGTCATGGTCTCACTTGTAATGAGCAGAAAGTAGGGGACAGTAAAAAAGAGTCATCAAAAGGCTTGATCAAGACAAATACACTCTTTTCACTATCAACAATCAATCAAAGAACTACTGGTAGGTTACAAGCATTAAAAGCACCGTTTCATCGTAGATTTAGGCTCTGCACTATTATACACTCTCAGTCACCAGAAAGAGAACTTCACTTGCCAGACACGTTGTTTCGAGAGAGATTTTAGAACAGACACATATCATTAAGCAAGAATACATAGAAGGTAAATTACTTTTTCATATTGTGCACCAAGAATTTATGTCCAAACACATAATGACCTATATACGTACTTAGACAAACTGATACATAAACAACATGTACAAATAACCTTCAACCTTAGTGCGATGATAGATTAAATTAATTTGTCATTTTTACTGTTTCAGTACCTAATGAAAAAATCGTCTTTCATCAGACATGACAAGCAACCTCTACAATCTCCTGGGACGTTTAAAATTTACACTTCTAATATGTCTAGATTTTAGCTGTTATCAGCAGAACTAGATAAGAATACAGAAAGTGACATTTAGATACAGTAACTGTCTAACTTCTTTTCAAAACTTGATCAACACTGATTACATTTAAACAAATCTATGAAATTTGAAGAACTATTGAAACATAGGATAATTATAATAAACAACTTAGAAAAATCAACAAACTAATCCTTACAGAGAATGACATGAAAATCCACGAGATAAAATGCTATGATTGATTTGTTCACCCTTTAATCAGTTTACGTCCTCATCATATAGTTTCCTTAAACGGTGCATATCTTATGTCTTTGATTAGAGAATGTGTAGTAACTAGTGTCACACATCTAGTGCTGCGTTTGGTTCAGACTGAATTCTATCCTTATATGTAGCCATCGTAAAGTGGTAGAATACCCACTGTTCAAAATGTTTTAAACGTTTTAGCCACAACTATCTCCTCTCTTCACATGATTTCAGTTAACAACACTAAATTCAAATTTGGGACAAATACCTAGATTTTATAGGATTTTGCTTTACGCTAAAGTAAAATTAATAAGCAATGCCATTAATTACATATTTTAAATATCTAATTACATAACTATTCTGTAGCTTCTGATATATCTATACTGAGTCCTTAAGTACCCACACACACACAAAAATCGATTATAATTTCTAAGCAATTAGTATTTCCATAGCTGTTAACCGTGCTTTTTGCATAATTTAAGGTGAAAATTCGGTTAGTACAGTATTGATTATTCCAGATTTTGAGAATTATAGAATTGGTGTCCTTATTGTAGTATTTAAACAAGAGAAAAGATTATTTTATTTGTATGCATTACGATTCAAAATACCAGAGAATTCTAAAACAAACAAAACAGTTCCTCTTAACTGCTTTAGATACAATTCTCACCTAAATAATGTTATATTGATGTACCAAAACATGTTAGAAATATCGAACATCTGCTTTATATAAACATACCCCCACAGAATTATTTAGGTTTCTGTCCCACGTAACTATCATAGCCTTGACTTAAACTCAGTGTGATTAATTACCCAGAAAATAGATTCACTCACTTCTCTGTTGTGATAAAGGTACGCACATTCGTGTTGCACTATTAGGAAATCTTGAACACTTTACAATATCTGGCCATCCAAATCCAAATTGTAGCATTTTCGGTAGACAGTTTCGTCGAACATCTTCACATAAATTTTGACATGGGTGTATCAAACGTTCTTGATGGCCTTCTACACAAACTGGTGCATATAAAGCACATAAGAATTTTCTTAAATCTGGATGACATTCAGTCTGAGCTAAGCTCATCCATACTTGTGACTGTTCTACAGCTTCTTTTAGATCTTCATGCTGTAAATAATTCGGCAATACCATGACGTCATAACCGATATTTTGACATAATGACATATTTTTAGGAATTGGATAACATCTTTGACTACCGTAACCATTTAATAAACGATGCCAATCTGCATAGTAATTTGTTGGATCCAATGTATCCATAATTGGTGAATATGCATCGTGGCTACCTAAAGTGTTATCATCGAAGAGTAATGATGACGAGGTTAGTGGTGGTGCTGACGATGACATCAATGAAGACGATGATAAGTCCGATGACGGCATGAAAGGCAACAAAGATGATGATGATGATGACGTTGGTGACAGAGATGATGAGTCATGATCATTAAACAATAAATCATTATTCATATAATTTCCTTTTGAATAATCATCATGCTTTTCAGCATATTTTGAATTCCATGATCCTAAAAATGATTGTTTTGAAGCACCAGATAATCCAATTCTTCCAAATGTTTGCAGAGGATAAGAATAAATTGTACTATTGACAAAATAACATTGGAAGATACTTAAAAATATAAGAATTTGCACATAGAATAAGTGTGCAACACTACTCATGTTTATTTGTCCACTGAATAGTAATTCAAATGATGACTACAGTTATGCTGTAAACGATAATATCATCACAAAATTCTCGCAAACAAATACAATAAGGAATTCATATTTTTGTTTTCTATTAAGGAGAGAAATAATTATTTTCTACTAGGAAAGAAAATTTCTTCACTTATCAGTAGTTGATGTTTGTGTAAAAATGATTTAGAAAAAAGGAAAAATAATTCTGCTTCTACTTTTCATCATCTTATACTATTGAATCCACCCTTTAACAACTACGCATTCTATTGTATTTAAAAATGATCCATTTTACGATAGGATTATTTGTAGGCTTTATCCAATCCCAGAAAGAAAAGACACTGCTGCACATACGTTTACTTCTTCAGAAGACAAATTAAACAGAAAAATGCAAATATGATTTGAAAAAAAAAAACTGACATGACAATGTTATGTAAGATACCTTGGTGATAGGAAAATTTGTATGTAGACAAGAAAGAAGTGAATAATTTCGTTTGTTCTCCCTCCATCAGATACACACACACGCACACACACACAAACGCAATTTTCACATTCTTCTTGAGACATTTTTACCCAACTAAACACTGTATTAATCTTTCTTTCTTTATTTTTCACCTCTACATTGCTACTTCATTTACCATTAACTCTTGTTCTAAAAATTTTTATTGCACAAATTAAAAGAGAGAAAAAACTAGCACTTCTGTAAATTGGCAATTGTTTAGGGAAATTTTTTAAAGTATGTCTTCCTTTTAACAAGGTAAAATCACGACAGGATACAGAAGTATAATTATAACAAAGGTTTTCTCTTCCCCTACCCCTTACCCTCCAACCCTATCCCCATCGTCATCAAAAGGTATTGAAAACGTCATATTATTATTGTTACTACCACTGCTAATACTAATACTTTTACTAATATTGTCATTCGATACTGGCAACCATCTAAATCATGCATGTCTGCGCAGTAGCTTTGCTTGCCTCGGTCTATCATCCTGCCTTCTACTAATTTAGATCATATAATATACAGAAGAATCATTTCACTGTTGTGTAGACAGAATTATTGTTGGAAAATAAGTAAAAAGAAGGCAGACTGATGGTAGTCATAGACGGTAGTAACCGAAAAACAACAACAATGAAGGTAATAACGGAAACAGTACTAGTGATTAATTCTGTACAACTTAGTTGTAAATTATCCTCGAAATGACTCGGATTACTTAGTGTTTATTTGTTAAGTATTCTGCAATTCATTGTCACTGTATTGTTAAACACAGCTAGTAAGAAAACATGTTTTTTTATCAAGGGGATTCAACCAACATTAGATACTGTGTTCTGTCTGAGAGTTGACGATGGTTCGAAGAAATTATCTCCAGTGTTGCCAGAATGAAGTCAAGAAGTACTAGTGGAACAATTTGCATTTTTATAGAAAGGATGGGATTATCTTTGATTAGCATGGTGCATAGATAAGAGGCAGCATCGAATTTAAAGAGCTATTCACGGCCTGATGGTATATTGAAATCTTTTATGTAACCTGATGACTGACTGGTATAGGGATAAAACTTGGGCACTGTGGTAGAGTATAACTCCATTATGGATAAGATTTTATTTTGATAAATCACTCAGTGTTGTACAGTAATATTAACTGATGACGCTTCAAGTACAAATTATTGCTCATAAAAATATCAAATCACTCACACAACTTTTTGCTTCATTTATATACATGAGTAAAATTGATTAGGCATTTGAATAAAATCAATATAAGATAAAGTACATTCAGAAATAATATTAGTGTTATCAATCAAATACAGTCAGATGGGAAATAAAATGTTTGTTACAGTAAAAATAAGTAACTTGTTAGAATGTTATAATGTGAATTGAATACATTTTAACACTATTTATTATCCGCCGATTTGACTGGTAATAATATCTTCCATATCTCTGGTATTTGCGTTGAGTCACTTCTATTGAACGTGTTGGGTGTAGATTCTATGAACTAAGACTCAGTAATCAATCTCTCTCTACTTACCTATATTACTTCTTAGAATTTTAACACTCTTTCATCCTATCGTGTGTGAATGCATGCAATGCAATCGCTGGGCTTTTTTCTAAATTACTTATGTTCTCGGGATCAATCATTCTAACATTGGCTAAATTCTTATGATCTCATTATCTGACTACTCCTCATCTACCAGTTTGACCTATGTAGTTGACCTCACAGTCATTGCAAGGTATTTTGTAAATTATATTATTTTGTCTAATTGGGTCAACAGGATCCTTTAACCTACAGAGCTTGTCCCTGAGTGGGTTTGTAGGTTTAAATGCCGCCCTAATTCTTGCTTTATTGGGAATCCTACATAGGGTCTTAGATGTCCCTTCCTTATATGGTAAAACTGTAGATGTCTTATGTTCTCTCTTATTTGTGTTATCATTATTAGTTTCACTATTAGTTTTATTTTGCTTTTGACCTTTCTGATCTTCCTAATGAATTTTGTAGGATAGTTATTTAACACCAACGCTTCTTCTATCTGTTTCATTTCATCATTTAGGTCTTTTCTTGTGCTACTTAGTGCTATGGCTCGGTTTGTTAGACACTTAACTAAGCCTGCCTTAACAGTTAACAACGGATGAGATGAATTAAAGTCTAAATATCTATTAGAATGCCTTGGCTTTTTACAAACACTAGTGTGTAGTTTGCCTTCTTCTATTCATTTTATTTTACAATCTAACATAGCTAATTCTCCTTGTTCATCTTCCGATTCAAATGTGAATTTTATTCCCTCTACTAGTGAGTTTATATATGTGAAGAAGCTAGAGATATGTTCTGTTTTTAACACTGTGAAAGTGTCATCCACATATCTCCACCATATTTTTGGAGTAGGATCAAATGTATTAAGAGCAGTATTTCCCAAGCTGTCCATAAAAATATCTGCTATGATAGGGGATATTGGTGATCCCATTGCTACACCTTCTGTTCATCTATATATTTTGCCCTGATGACTGTATAAAACCTTGAATATTTCGACACTTTAAAGTAAGAATACGAAGAATTCCTAGAAGTAATCTGTGACTTCAAAATGTATGCTATATGTGAATGTACTAAATGCTACATAGAAATGTTCGGAAGAAAAAGTAAGGTTTATTAGTGAATTCAAGAACGTTGTAGTAAAAAATAGTTATTTCAACCGTGTAAATCGCATTCCTAGGAACAATGAAACACACTTGTAGAAATAAACTGGAACAGTGAACTCTTTAATCGCATACTTTTATCATAATCTTAGTACATTATCATGTAGCAGATGCTTTATATTTTGAAAGGTGAACTAGAACAAGAGATCACTGTCTCATGGTATTACTGCAATTAGAAATATAACGGAAACCAAATTTGTTAGGCATCGCCAGTAAATTATGATGGATACTTTCGAACCTAGATTTCGTGGCTATTAATACTGATCAATAAATCATATTTGCAGTTTTCAGGAAATTCATATGCCTTCGGCGATACTAAATCTTGTCACTCAGTGTCAGTGTTAAGGACGTTTGCTAATCTGCCTGACGCACGTGACCATAAACTAGACAAATCGTCTACGTAAGTTCTTCACCAAAAGGCAATTTATGGTTAAAGTCAGATATGATAGAGATTTGTATCTGAATTGGATGAAATTGATGTAGTTATGTTATCCGAGCTGAATGTTTTAATCGCAAAGCGCAAACTTCGTTATGAAATGAGCCTTAAGGAATTTCCATGAGTTTATCAACCAACTCTTCCGGTGACTTTGAATGTGACTGGATTTTTTAATCCGCTAGTAATGGTATTAATTATTTTGTTAACTTGATAGTTAACCTTTTGTCCGTATGACTTTCTTTTTATTGAATGGTGTATTTTACCTATGTCACTATGTCTGTTGATTGCAGATTAGTCTGAATTACAGGCTCCTTGAAATCCCCTAGTAGTTTTACGATTTACTTTGTGTAGAAATTGTACATTATTCCAGCCAAATTAGTGTCCAAAATTGTCTGCATGCATTGATATGAAGAAATGGATATCACATCATTCAATAGCCAGTTTATGTTCGTGGAAGCAGTGACAAAGGGACGTCCACTTTAACTATATAATGTTTTTTGCAGTTATTGAAATTTTGCTTTGTAGATAATGTTGGTTTTGTCTTCTTCAGTTGCTGTGTAGTGCAGACAGAAGTGATTTTATCGGTTGAGGATAACTCCTATTCCAAAAGGTCTCAATAATCTTGCAGTGATTTCAGAGGTGTTTCCATATATGATCAGACGATCTTCTTTATGCTTTCATTAGATAACTTAGAGTTGGATTGAGGGAACAGATAACCATAGTTGAATAGACTGTGAATATAGTTAGTTTCAAGTAACACAATGATCATCTCGTCGTCGGATTTATACGGATCTAAAACTGTTCAAATGCTGGTGGAGTTCTCGGCGCACAAGAACATATCAACATTGATAAACGAGGATATACATATACATATATGGCATAGAAATTTTTGAGGCTGTTGACATACTTTTTCATACCTTGATTTTTAAAGTCACAACAACAGAAACCAGAAGCCTAGCTAACCTTTTTATGATACTAAGACAGAGCATTTATCTATATACAGTATTAAATTCACTATTTTGATGTGGTTGTGTTCTCTGAGCTGGATAGTTAATTTGCGAAGCTTTCATCACCCTACTAGGTGACATCTTCAGCGCATACTTCAATTTGAAGTGAGATTTTAGATTTCTCCACGAGTTTATTAATCATCTCTCCTGGTGACCTTGGACGTGATTGGTTGTTTTTGTGTGTTTTCACACCTTCTAGGCTACTTGTATTGGAACTGATTGTTTCTTTGACTTGAACTTTGACCCTTTGTGTGTGACGTTTCTTTCTTATCGGTTGATAAATTTTGTCTATCTCGATGTGTCTATTGATTGATGATTCACTGGAATGCCAAGCTTCTTCTGTCTAATATTTGAACATTGTCCCAATCTAATTGATGCCCATGGTTGTCTGTATGTAGTGATATGAGGGAGTGGATGTCATGTCTTTTGACAGCTAGCTTATGTTCGCGGATACGAAGATGAAGGGGACGTCCACTTTGGCCACTGTAGTGTTTTTCGCAGTTGCTGCAATTTATCTTGTAGATGATGTTGGTTTTATCTTCTTTCGCTATTGAGTCTTTTGGTTGACATAGAACTAAGTGAAGTGAATTTATCAACCGATAAGAAAGAAACCTCACACACAAAGGGTCAAAGTTCAAGTCAAAGAAACAATCAGTTCCAATACAAGTAGCCTAGAAGGTGTGAAAACACACAAAAACAACCAATCACTTTCAAGGTCACCAGGAGAGATGATTAATAAACTCGTGGAGAAATCTAAAAGCTCACTTCAAATTGAAGTATGCGCTGGAGATGTCACCTAGTAGGGTGATGAAAGCTTCGCAAATTAACTATCCAGCTCAGAGAACACAACCACATCAAAATCATCCACCTGAGCTACAAATCTTCTCCATCATATCTAAATTCACTATAAAACTTTTCATGTCAGTCTACCTCAGCACCACTGCAATTAGCTTCGGATAAAATTCAACTTAGTGCATTTAAACAAGTTGTAAGTCCTCAAAAATGTATCACTAAAAAGTAAATATCAATTAGGCTTACTTACAGTTGCTTTCAAAGTGGAAGACAACTTCAGAGAAAAGAGATTGACAAAACCTTTAGTTCTTATCGCGAATAACTTATGTTCCGTGGTGTAATAATTGACTGAAAGTGTTTCAATATAGTACCGGGAGACGAATCTAAATTAGTTGATTTTACAAATAAAATATCAAAGTGACGGTATTTCATGATTTCCAATAATTGTCCTAGACTCTTATGTATACTTCAAAATAATGCTCTTTTCACTGCTTAAGAATGTATTCGTAGCTTAACAATCCATATAAATAAATAAAATCTTTCACTACATGTTCAAAGATCTATATATTTTTGAAGGTCTTGATAATACAAGATTCGATGATTTCGAACAAAGTATGTATGCATTCATCGGTATTAATATCACAGACAAATTGCTTTCATTTAGAATTTGACCTTTAATGTCTGCTTTTTTTCCTTCACGTTCCCAGTGGGACATAGGGCTTCAAGCTAGAGGCTTAAAGTTTCTGTAGCAGTGTTTACTTTTACAGGATGAGGTTGCGAGTCTCATGCCCAACCTTTCCTCTTTATCAGCTTTTTGTTACTGTTTTGGCGAGGTAAAGAATTGCGTAGGTCGGGAATCGAATCCCGGACCATGTGCATGGCCGACGAGCGACCTAATCACTGTGCCACCGATGCACATGTCTAATGTTAGTAGCCTTTAAATATAAAGAAATTTATCTTCCTCGTAAATCATCACTCAAACAGCTTATGATTAAACTTTAGAGGATAATTTCATAGATGGGCCATAATCACATATATAGGAATCCTATAGTTAGAAATTTTATCTGAACAATATTACTTGTCATAGCCTCATTTTTTAAAACCTAGCAGAAGAATTATGCATAATATGCTGTTTCTAGTACTATGTTCCTCTAGGAACTAAAGGAAATAATAATAATAATAGTACTATCACCAAGTGTTAAGATGAATCAGTCTTTCGTTTTAATTTTCCTGATATCTAACAATAAAAGTTTTATCGCATCACGGATTTGCACTCTGTTACACAATGTAATACTGAGTAGTTGGTCGAAAATCCATACCGACCTCTTTAGCAAGCATTAATTAGGATAAGTATGAAGTTCCCGGATAACTGATTCAGTGACCATATTTTCGGAGAAAAGATTCATCTAGGAACTGTCTGTCTGTCTGTTTTCGACATAGAACTTTGCACATATGTGCAGTAGCTAAAGGCGCCACATTCCATGTTGCACACAAAGCAAGAGAAGAAAGTAGGAGAAATGCATAATATAGACAGTAAACAGAGGTGTGAGACAAAGGTATAGTAATAACGAAGAACAAAATAGTTTCATTGGAAATCATAAGTCACAAGGAGTGGATGCATCTGCGCCATGAATGAGAACGATTTTGAGCCATGTGACCTATTGTTTCTAACCATTGGTTTTTACCGTCCCGAGGACCCCAACCAGGAAGTCTACATCTCCCTACGTGGCTTAGACTAACTGTTGTGGATTTCATTGACTGGCGAGTCCATTTTTTCGTTTGACCGCATCTAGCTCTTTTCCAACCTGGCCCTATATCAGCTAACATTGCCCGTCGAGGAAGGCTATGACTAGGCAAACGTAGAACATGTCCTAACCATCTCAGTCGATGTAATTTCACAGTCTCGTCGACTGATTTCCCCGCCTTACCTAGCACTCGGCGCCTAACCTCAATATTGCTCACCTTATTATACCACTTCACACGGGAGATAGAATGCAGACACCTATGATCAAAGACAACTAATCTTTTCATGTCTTCCGCTCTCAATGGCCAGGTCTCACAGTCATAAAGGAGGACGGAGCGGACTGCTGAACAGTACACACGTCCTTTGATCAACAGCCGGATATCACGTTTACGCCAGAGACGGCGTAAACTGGCATATGCGAAACTAGCCCTCTGTATTCGTGCTGAGATTTCGTCGGAGATCAACTGGTTGGGGCTGATGATACTTCCCAAGTAAGTGAAGCGGTCAACGTGCTCTACCACTTCACTTCCTATTTCTAATCTAGGAGTCGGTGAAGTCCAATCCTGCAGCATTATCTTACATTTTACAGGGGCGAATCGCATGCCAAACATACGAAGATTGTTGCTCAAGGTGTTCAGTAGACTCTGCATTTTGTCAGCGTCCTCGCCTAGAAGGACTATATCGTCTGCATATTCTAAGTCGACGAGATTATTACCTGGTAGCAAGTCAATCCCTGAGTCTCTGAAGTGAGTTTGGGTTAAGTCCATTAGTACATCTACGATGAAGTTGAATAGAAATGGGGATAATGGGCATCCTTGACGGACGCCACTAGTCGTCACCCAATATCTGAATTATCTGTCTCACTTTAAAATAAACCCAATCAAAAAAACAAATCACGCAAAGAAATATATTCCTTTACAATTAATTCCTCAACAACGGTTCTACAGTAACGTTTAGTTTCACAGTAAACTTATACCAATAGTCTGGCGTTGTTAATCAATAAAGTGTGTGGGGGTGAGAATAATTACAGGATACAAATGAGTTAGTTTATAGAGGTTAGCTGCAAGTTATTACATAATCGATTATTTTTAAAATAATGATGACTAAGAATAGTAGTTGAATGAATCGCGTAAGAATATTGAGGTACTACTAAGTTAACAATGTCAAACGGTAGTCCTAAGGATAGTGGAAAAATCATTTGTAAGACTCTATACATATTGTGTGGACAACTACGGCAAACACAGGGGCTGCATGAATTTCTTTTGAAGAGAGACTTTGTTTGTTCTGATGAATTGTAATTGCCTCTGCTGTATGTAAAAGTCGATCACGTACAGGATGTGAAAGCTTGGGTGAAATATGATAAATAACCTTAAACGCTCTGTTAGAGCCAACTTGATATCCTGCATCGACGAGATGAGCTACTTATCGCTTTATTCGGTTCTTTGCTAAACCAAGATGGATGGTGTTCTGAAACTCGACGATGGAATTGCCTAGTCATACGCCCGATGTATCTAGCTCCAAAAGGGCAGTTAGACTGGCAGGCAAAGTTAAGTAGTTTGTCTTCATTGGTTGGTTGGGAACGTACACTTCCATAAATTTCACAGATCAACAGTGAATAGTTTCACATCTTAGTTTGATAAACTGTCATTTCCCTATTACTACAGATAATTTTTAATGCAAAGTAAGATAAGAACTGCTTTTGTAAATGTAAGTCGCATGTGCGAACCGTACTCATATAACTGTTCACCACCTTTTTGTAATTATTTTATAGCCTACTATTTGAAATTGGTTCGAATCTTTACTTACCAGTCAAAAATGTTGCTAATGGTAGCTCTCCTTTACATAAACATTTCCGAGTGTCACTTTGGTGGAAATAATTATTTACTTCTACAGTCTTTGGCGAATACATTCAAGATGTTGGTAAATCTTTTCATGCAGAAGTTTGAAGTAAATTTCATGATCAGTAAGAAGGCAACTGATAACAGCCAACTTAACGAAATAACTGTCACTGTGATTATGTTACATGAGATCAGCGTGAATGATTGTAATGCAACATTCACTAGTATTATAAAAGCTAGAAAACAAGAGGAGTGGATATCAAATCGCCCGACGAATTCTGTGACGAGATTATTGTTAAACGGACACTCTTACAATGAGGCACGAACAGTAGTACTTCTACCCTTTACGCCACAAGTTTGGCAACTTCAGCTAAGAACATATTCCAACAAAAGTCGCCTTCTAAAGTAGAAGCCGAATATGATGATATACCCCCGTTCCAACTTAAATTTCCATGCACAAATAAAAAGACTGAATCAAGCAAACAATATATGACAGTAAGGCTAACAAGCTGATAGTACTACTCACCAACTACGGCAGTGAAACAGAAATTACTCCCTAACAGAAGCCGCAATGAATTCGAATCACGTAATGACCGAAAACATCAAAAGTAAACAAAAAGACAGAAAGATTATTAGCTTCAACTGAACTGTTTGTACTGTTATCATTTTTAATACTTGGGCCAAATTTTGAATACATTCACATGCATATCGGAAATGGCAGAGAAACAAATCTGAATATTATGTTAATGTCAAATCTGCAGATACAAACGAACAATAGGCAGCCAATGTTACCTTTACGTAGTTTATTATCAGAGTAAGAAACTCCACTACTACTCAGTTATACAAGCTACACGCAAATATTACTCCCCTTATTGATATCCTGATTGCAGTAGATTGGATAATGCGACAGACAGCGGGCAGCGAGGAAACAGGCATAAAATGGACCCACACAAAAAACCTAGAGGATCTGGACTTCACCGATGATATATGTCTGATTTCCCACAAACTGGAAGATATGCAAGTGAAAAGCAACAAGTTGGCAGAAGAAGCACCAAAGATAGGACTCCAAGTAAACATAGAGAAAACAGAAGTGATGAAGATTCCTGGGCAACACCAACAGACAACAATCAGCATAAATGGGAAGAACCTGGAAGAAACAACCTCCTTTACCTACCTGGGAAGCATCGTTTCAACTACAGGCGGAACTGATGAGAATATCAAAGCAAGGATCGGGAAAGCAAGGCAAGCTTTCATTTCTCTCAAGTCTGTGTGGAGGTCAACAGCACTCAGCATCAAAAATAAGATCCGGATTTTCAACTCCAATGTAAGGTCAGTGCTACTATACGGATCAGAGACTTGGTGCGTGATGAAGAGTACCTCAAACAAACTACAGACCTTCATCAACAGCTATCTTCGCTCAATACCACTCAAGATCAGATGGCCAGAAAAGATCAGCAACAGAGATCTCTGGGAGCGAACCAACCAGGAACCGATTGTGCAACAAATAAGAAGGAAGAAATGGAGATGGATTGGCCATACTCTGAGGAAACCATCAAGTGACATCACTAGACAAGCCATTGCTCGAGTGGAACCCACCGAAAGGGAAGCGGCGAGTTGGTCGTCCAAGAGTGACTTGGAGGAGGTCATGTGAAGAGGAGATGAAAGCATGTGGGCAGACGTGGAGCCAGGTGAAAACTCTAGCAGAGAACCGAACGCAATGGAGACGTTTGGCTGAAGCCCTATGTTCCTCTAGGAATTAAAGGAAATAATAATAATATTGATATCCATGATATTATTTAAAAACTGCGCAGTTTAAAAAAAAACTATCATGACATAAAGTATTAGGAAAACATTTTAACCTTCATTTTGAACTCAATGATGATTAGATCGACGTGTTTGACACTTATTTTCATACTAATTCACACAAACTAAAGAAGTGTGGTTTTCAAATACACTTTTGGGAATATCGCTAGAGAATTATTGATCAATTAAGTATGATATTCACATCGGTACTTGTACCTGGAAGTGAAAATCATTAACTACAGTACTCACTTATTAAGGAATAATTGAAAGAGACACATCACACAAAGTAAAAGAAAACAACCTACTTACAGTCTGAGAAAGTATAGAATGTATTGTTGTTTTTTCCAAAGGAAGACAGCTAAAATCTAAAAGCAATTAACTTGGACAGTTTTCTAAAACGATGAAATCAAAAGTTGGCATAACACAGAAATGACACCAACTTATTTACTGCATAACAGTAAATCAGTCCAAAATGGTAGACAACGAACTTTACTCAAATAGCGGTAAGTAGGATGAAATTTAGATATAAAATATAAAAGACCACTGGAAGTGTTTTGAACACGTTCTGAGGAGAGAAAATCCTCATTTACGGTAATCGAATAAGTACAAATATGTTTGCATATATAACCGAGATGAAAACAAAAGCCCATGCTGAAGAACTATCAAGATTAGTGCTATTGTATACACAAACATGTTCTTATATACATAGTTACGACTGAGGGATATGAAAAAAAGAATAAGGCTACTGTTAAATGTTACAATGAATTATGATTAGTCTATTGAAATAAAAACCCAGATTTCGATGATACTCCTCCTCCTCCTCCACTAGAAGATTCCGTAGTGTTAGACTCAGAAGATGACAGAGTGTGATTAGAGCCAAATAAACTGAAAATCCCACTTCCACCACTGCCGGAAGAGCTTCCTGGTCCAGATGACTGATCATTCTGCTGATCTGGAACACCTTCTGGTGGAGGTTCTAAAATGAAATGCAGAAAAGTGATTTTTTAACATTAGTAAATTTGAAAGAGATGTCGTCAGTAAGCAAATAGTAATAATACAGAGTTTAAAGAAAAGCTAGGGAGACTAAAATGTCTACTGGAAAAATTCTGAAACACAATTCTTACACGCAAACTGCTGTTTACAATTCTTCCTAACCTTTACCAGTAATCCCCTGGCCTTAGATTCAGCATGTTTTCAAAATGACTTACCTACAGTTAAGAGGTTGAAGATAAATCAGTGACCCACCCCCAAATAGGTATTTCAAACATTATGTGATTATAAGTAAAGTAGCAAAAATGGAGCAATAAATATTATTAACAGTTGTCAGCTTATAGGTAGATATGAAGAGCATAAGAGAAATATAAGAAAAAATGTGAAAAAGTTAAGAGGATTAAATTAATGCTGAAATCTACCTCAATATCAATCATATGCCTATAAACTAGCACCTGTTAAACACGATTATAAAGTCAAGAATTTCTAATGGATTGGACAAGAAGAGTCCTAAAAAGATAATACCACCTTAAAAAGGAATTATTATACTTATAAACAACACTGAAAAACCTAGATTCCTACCTACAAAAGCATCACTTTAACTTGTCAAACTACAAAGCTGTCGGCTGTACAGAAAGTAGTATACTGGTGTGCGTTTCAGTGAGAATCGTTAATCATCTGAACAAAACAACCTACTATCGCCATTATGTTAGCTACACACATTTCGACAGTAGTAGCTTTTAATGTTTACACAATATTATTCATTCTTTTAACCCAGTATACGTTGTTGGATCATTATCACAATTACTCTTGACAACTATGTTATGGTAACAACTCTCAATCGAGTAAGCGAAGACAACTCCACTTTGCACAGCTCTGAACAGTAAGCAGACCTCCTTCCACAGACCAGTTGACCACATGTTGATATCTAGAAAAATGTTATGTTGATCTTTTATTAATATAGCTGCTGAGAAACATCATTCTCTCCAAAGGCCTCCAAAGCCTCAGGATGGTCGGGGGTGGGTGCCTTGCGCTGCGGGTTAGCCACCCCTCCGCACACCTCTTGAAATGCTCCCATATGACCGGGCGTCTTACATAGCCTCTCCTGAGGAAGTCCTACTCACTGCCTTCACGTGGCGGAGGTGTTTTTAACCAAAGTGAGAGGGCGAAAGCGGATGCCCGGCGCTCTTCACCGGGTTGACTGTCCATTGGATGACAGTCTAGGGGAGATGGCTAAACCCTGATTCCAAACCTCCAACGACTGGCGTATGAAGCTCACTGGAGCTCACCGGCAGACGTATGGACAAAGGGCTTGTTGGATGTCCTGGATGTCTGACCCCATTCAAAAAGGCATATGAACCGAACTCCGATCACCGGCTGCCAATGGATAGTGGACTGACTCCCTACTCCACTCCTACTGCCTTGTAGGTCACACTTGGTTGTGTAAAGGCTAGAGCTGCACTCTCAAACAAAAGGCCGAGCGATTCTGGGGACATCACTCGTACCAAATTCCCATGAACCTTCATGAACTCTCAGTACAGTCAAGGCTGATATGGAGTGCCTGGGGCTACAAACCGTCTACGAAATCCGTCTGTGGAACAATAATTGGATAACCCTGTCGCAAAACCTTACATCAGATCGCCGCGCCTGGGCAGCGATGTTTCGAGATGTTCATGAAGCCGGCTCATCCTCCCGTAGGAGATAGCCGTAGTGAATTAAAAATTGTTAAAATTCTCTCCAAAGTGGTCAGCAAAAACTTACTGATCATCATCTAAGTTTTGATTGCCGTCTTGGAGTTTTAAGCGCTAAGTAAAACTTTTATTAAACTCCATAGGCCTGTACCGGAAATGGTTCATGCCAGTCAAAGAAAATCAACACCTTTATACGACCAAAATGTTTTCCCACCTGATAAACTGACATTGGAGACGATAAGCAGAAATTCCAACACACATTATAGATAAGATTTTATTTCGATAAATCACACAGTGTTATACAGTAATATTAACTGACGACGTTTTCAGCACAAACTATTGCTCATAATCATATCAATAGTTTGTGCTCGAAAATTCATCAGTTAATATTACTGTATAACACTGTGTGATTTATCAAAATAAAATCTTATCTACCACAGTGCCCAAGTTTTATACTTATATCAAGAAAGTTCAGCAGTAAGGTCTCTCACTGTAGCGTTAGGTGACGCGGATTTGAACCTCCGGAAAAGCACTAGTTATTTTGCGGTTGCAGATACACCTTACTGATGAGTGCCAAAAAGCAGGAAACCTAGGTCCTGAGATTCTTGAAGATCACCTTCAAATTATCTAACATCCATCTAAAGTGCATCATAATGGCTAGTCACCTCTACATTAGTGACTTCATTAGAAACCTGGATTAAGTAGTGACGATTTCTCAGTCAAATCCATTTCGTAGTTTATAATCATGTATTCATGATATCTTGACTACGAAATAGAAGTAAAAAAAAGTTATCTTTACTTAATCTATAAATGAATATGCTCCGTTGAAATTACAACTCCATTATGCACATCCCATTTACAACCTAAAATCACACAATGGGATATTTATTGAAAAATGAATTTTCAAAAAAATATATTTCTTGTCTTCTTTACAAACCTAGAAAAATCATCTACAAATTATCAGAAGACTGGTGTGACAGAATAAAAACACAGAAACAAGCTGTTGCTTAGATTGTCGGTAATAAAATCAGCCAAATGCCAATTCAAGTTTAACACAATCAAAATTTCATAAAGTTTGACATAACAAATTATAGAGCTTCATTTTTCTCGCCCCTCCCTCCCTCTCCTCCTCCTCTAAAGATAACAAAGAAGGAGACGAAATCAAACAACTTACATCATCCCCATCAACATTCTTGATTCCAGTTAACAGGATTTATGCACAATACATAACTACTTTTAACAATGCATATGTATATATATATATATAAACGTTCTTCGAAGTTAAACTTTGGTTAAGGTTTGAAAGCAGCTAGCAGCTGTCTTATTTTGTTTTTTTTTCTTCTCTGATTATCTTTTGTTCGGATAAAGAAAACAACCGAGAACAAAAGAAGAGGACAATAATATCTTGTACTTGTCGTTTTATAAGTGGCACGCAGACATTATTACAATAATATTAATAATAAATCTGTAGCACTGTACTGTAAAATAAACAACTAAGTAACGCATAACATTGAAACAGATAAAGAAACAAAAAATAACTTAGAGGAAAAGAAGGCAGGAAAAATGAATAACTCTAATTCAGCTAAACAAAAAAACCCTGGTTGAAGTGAAGTTTTACTAGCTGCGAGTAAATGACATTCAGAAAATTACGATATTATGAGATGAAAACACACAAGACAGCCAATATAACAAAAATCACTATCATAAAGTGATCAACTAACTACAAATCTGTTGGTAATTATAGTATTTATATGTATATGTAAGAAAGTTGTTAAATATTTTAAGATATTGATCACTGAATATGCTTGACAAAAATAAAAAGGAATGAAATGAGAAAAGAAGTGGGAATCAAAAAAGGATGAAGAAAATGTATGTGACTATTACGTGAAGTTGATGAAGAAAATTACGGCAATTATATCTGAGAAAAAGACTAAGGATACAGAAATGAAAGTGTTAAACGTTTAAATGCAAATAAAAGTGGTCGAATCCGAAGACGCATTATTCACCTTCAACGAGATTTTAATGTGGATTGTACATTTATCAGTATGTTTGTATAATTAGTGTAAACAACAACTCTGAATAAAGTTCTATTATCGACTGTACACTTATTGAATGACGTTTCAAACACAGTCAATTGCGATTATGAACAGTAAATTGTGTTCAAAACGTCATCCACTAGTAATTAATACTGTTTGATTTTGTGATGTATGCAATAAACAAATTTATGTAGAAATACATACTGGCACGGCGCCCAAGTTCTAAATATATGGGAAAAACTTTATTTTTTATACACAGCTCATCAAGAATGACAGCACCAAAGCAAGATTGTATCACTTCGACTTGCTTAGTAAGCATTACTGATTTATGTGAGTCATATTCAACCATTTATATCAATCAATCAGCAGTACACAGCACCATGCACAGTACTCTTTCTTTTGACTGCCATTTATAATATTAAGCAGAATCTGAACAATTTCGGTTGCCAAAGGAAACTGCGCTCAATGTTCACCTCGAACTAAGTAAATTGCACGTGGCTAATTAATTTGCAAATTTCGAATTTCATCCAAAACAAGTTTTACATACTTGTAAGACACACAAATCAGGTGAACGGAACTACTTGCCTACGACCAGCACTAAAATTCTTCAAAAGATTTTAAACTAAAAACGGCAGTTTATATTCGAAGTTACACAAAGTTACAAAAAGTTAGTTTCCACATTTGCAAAATGTCGGATTTTTGCAAGTACTACTATTGTAGATTGAGATTTGCACACTGGAACTACTCATTAACTTATCTAACACTTAAAAAGTTATCCAATTCATGATAAGCGAACACTTTTTAATGATGCAGTACTGAGCAGTCACTCCTGTTACATTGCATTATGAAGCAGATATCCCAATTCGTAAACTTGCGAAAACAAAGAAATACAGAGAAACAAAATTTTCATAATTACACTTACGCATTAACATAGGAGCGTATCTATTCATCATTATTCCTAGACCTTCAATGATTGCCAGTATTACACCACCAACTACTGCTTGACCAACCATAGCTGCCGGTCCATGACGAATAGCTAGAACAGCTCCAGTTATTGCCCCACTGGTGATTGAATTCCATGGATCCTCTTTTTGGCGAGCGAAAACCAAAGTGCAATCAACTGCAGTAAAAGTACCACCCCAAATAGCGAAAGCTCCTCCCACTAGTGGTGCACGCTGACGGCTGTTAACCATTGCGCTGACTAGTTTCTTGGTATATCCAGAAGGGGCATTACGATAACCTTTGTAAGAATGTACAATGCTACCACCAATTGTGCCCATAGCAAACGCCGCTCCACAATCACTAACAATACGAAATGGACTGAAAGAGATTTTAATAAAAGATTTGAGTATTTCGGTTACTAGTACTCCCAACAGTAAAAATATTACAATGCATTCAAGTGTACTGATAAGAAAATTTATTTCATGAGTCATTGCTAATATGAACATCCTAAGGTGACTATAAGAGATTTCAACCGCCACACAGTTGAATACAGTGCTATCATCAAACAGGATTCACAATAATAATACAGATTATCGCTACACGTGATACTGAATGGTGAAGTTGGAAATACAACACAAAAACGAGAAATTCCAAAATAATGATTGAACTACTTATAACGGGTTAAGTAGCATGAATTGAAATAGGACCTTGGCATCCAACTAAGATGTCGTTTCAGAAGCGTACTCTCAGTTAACAACTGGATTGTGATAACAAGTTTTAAAGGGAGCATCAAATAGCCTAAATTAAAAATGAGTGGTAGGGAACTGGAATGAACTGGATTTTCAACGTAGAACAATGTACCAAACTGCAACAATTTAAGATGTCACACATTACTCATTATACATAAAGGTAGTGAAAATGAAAACATGAAAACAAACTATAATAAACGGAAATTTATGGTAGGAAGCATCACAGGGAGAAAAACACAGATTTAATGCGTCTGTAAAATCACAAAGACTGAATACATTAGTGCCATTGAAAAACATTTTGTAATTGTGCATACGATGAGCCACCTTAACAATTGACGACGCTACTACTTTGTTTCACTTCGCCAGTTTCTATGTACCGTGAAAAAATTATTACAATATTATTTCGACAAAACCACTGCTACAAAATAGGACGTAAGAAAAATCGACTACTCCACAATTATTTGGTTGGGAGCCGAAAATCTTTAATAATCATGATTACATGAATGAATTCTTCATCAGTCATATAACTACAGAAGCACACATTTCAGATACTCAAGTTAATGGAAATTTAACACCTTATCTATTAAATTAACTTCCTTAATTAGGAATACTTATAAAGAATCTGTGGTCCCGATAAATGTGACCGACATCTCAAATTTAATGATGATTGATATCTGACTCCTACTGGTGTAGATCAGCACAGATTATATCTCCTAAGAACAACTGACGTGATAGAATACACCAACTTCCCCTCAAAGTGTCCAGAAACCCCGTATTCTTCAGGGTCTTTACCTACGAGGGCAACATTTTCTGCATACCTTCGACTATGCAACACTAGCTAAACAGCAAGTAACTTGCTGAGTAGTTACATCAGCCATCACGTTTATCAATAGATTCACAAAA
Organism: Trichobilharzia szidati; assembly: GCA_944472155.2. Taxonomy (NCBI): domain Eukaryota; kingdom Metazoa; phylum Platyhelminthes; class Trematoda; order Strigeidida; family Schistosomatidae; genus Trichobilharzia; species Trichobilharzia szidati. The sequence goes on along the minus strand of OX235274.1, from coordinate 62,147,510 downwards.
CAACTGAATAAGAATAACGACAATATGTGACGCTGGAAAACATCTATGGCTCCACAACATAACTGGATCTGGGTAGTGCCAAACTAGATTTTATCCGATTGAGAGACTGATGGCAACATAAATGGCATTACAATCTTCAAATGCAGCTCAATTGACTGCAGTCTGAATGTAAAACGTTTCGCATCCACAGCTGAAAGCCCACAACACGCATCGTAATAATCATCAGAAGCATTTAGGTCCAGATTCAGAAAACAACAATTTAAGCTAGGTGAAGGTTTGGCAAAGAAATCACCAACATGCTAATTTGCATCCTCTATTCAGTCTAAAGAGATTGCCTTGCAGTCAATTACGGATGAGGTGGGTTTGTAACAATTTCAAGTTTGCCATGCAGTGTCCACTTCGATTGAAATCATCTTTATCCATGTGCTCAGCTTATTTGCTTTTACATAATCAGCATGCAAGCAAGTAAAGATGAGGTAACTGACTGCAAGTAATACTACAACGCTACAGTCAGACTGATCTCTTATTGGACAGTTCCATGGATCCAATAGCTTCAGTTCCCAAAACTGGGTAGTATCATCAATCCCCACACATTGTGTGACTTACAGCCTGAAATATAAACCTGCATTAGTTTACCGTGCTTACTAACTAACCACTACAATAAGACTTATAAAGATGGAGAAGAATCAGAGAAAACGTATTTTAAATCACAGGGTGCAGTAAGTACGTTTATATCTATGCGACCAATTCATGGAAGATTTTTAAACACTTACCACTGAGATGAGGCACACTTGCTTAAAAACTCAACATTTAGCCAGCAATCCGCTCTACTGAGTAGTATCGCCAGCCACAACAAGGTATGTGAGGTTCAGCCTGACACACGGAAAACACGCCCCAGGTAACTGGTTTTTTAGTACCGATGATCTAAATCAGGCAGCCTGGACTTGTCTGTGAGACTCAAATCAGTGGTCAACAATCTCGGGGAAAGAGAACACGTCCTAGTCTAGTCATTAAGAGCTCTTTTTCAGTCTAGTCCTAATTTCGCTGACAGCACACCATGAGCAATCATACTACCGTTTGCGGCCTAAGGAGATTTACAATCTTTTCGAATGAGTGATCCCTTTCATCTTTTAGACTACACCGTATCCCAAATTCTTCATGTGATTAATCCACTACAAAAGGAGATGCTACAAATATGACGATGACTAGATAACTGAAGTCTTCGCAGATTCTTTACATCAAGTGGATATCTCCTATTGTATATTCCTGCATATTACACACCACCCCTACTAGGAATCCGCATATCACGCATGAAACAAAAGCGATGTATTTTAATGAATTGAAGCAAGTCATTTAGATGGTTTACTATTTATCACGAGTAAACCAAATTCCTGACTGACTAACTAGTTTCAATGTGGAACTTTGCTCAGATGTGCAGCAGTTCCACTTGCAACTCTTCATGCAGCACACAAAGTACGAAAAGAGAGTACAGAGAGATTCGAAAGAGATAATAAATAGAAGTGTGAGGTAAAAAGAATAGTACTATGGAAGAACAGTAGAATTTTATTGGATATGAAAAATCAAAAAGAGTGAATGCATCTGCGCGAACCATTGACAACGACATTGAGCCACTGGTTCTTACGATCGCAGCGATCCCAACCAGGATGCCAGTCTACATCTCCCCACGTGACTGGCTTAAACTAACTGTTGTGCATTTCATTAACTAATGAAGCCATGTTTTGGATTGACCACCACTAGCTCTCTCTTTTCTAACCTAATCCATCTTATGTCAGCTAACATCACCCATCGAGGAAAGCGATGGCTAGTCACGCATAACACATGTGCTAACCATCTCAATCGGTGTAACTTCACAACCTCATCGATTCATTTTTCCTCCTTACCTAGCACTTGACGCCTGCTGCCCACCTTACTATACCACTTAATACGGGAGACAGGACGCAGACACATATGATCAAAGACAGACATTAACACTCAGTCAATCGTTATCACCATAAGACCTGGAACTATGACATAACGGTTCAAGTTGACACACTATAAATAGACACATTCAGCGAAAACCAATAAAATTTGAAACGTCCGGATAATACAAAAACAAAGCTGAGGGGAGTGAAGCAAATAAGGACGTGACATTACCTAAACATAAGATATGAGCGCACTTTGGACACCGTAACATATTGTCAGAAAAATAACTTAGTGTTCCCAAATCCAAGTTCCAGTTGTTACGTGGACCTCACATTCCCCTACATAACTCAAGCCGACAACCATTGACTTCAGATTCAGATTATAAGGATAGAAGGCTCTTGTTGCCTATGTTAATCCTCGCGATATATATCTCTGCAGAGATCCAGTTTCTCTTTGAAAATGTTCACCGATGGAGCTGTTACTACTGAATCAGGTAAGGAGTTCCAGTCGTTGACCACTCTGTGAGAGAATCTAAACTCCAAACGTATTTTATTCGACCTCGGTTTTAGCACCCTCTTCACAAATGAGTACCAAATCTTCATTTGACTAACTGTACTTGGCTATTCAGAAACAGTGAGTCTACATGTGAGTTATTCAAAACTATTGCTAATCATCTTATTAAGGTGTTTATTTAATGAACCGGTCATTAAATAATATCAACTTCTCATACAACTCACCAAAGATAAGCAGATCTCCATGAACACTAGTAAAATGAATGGTCAACATTGAAAGCTATGGTTCTCTGAAGAACCTACAGTGAGAATTAGAGTGCAGAATCTTCAGTGAAACTAATATATTAGGCATTCCCTTCAATCCCGACCGAAAGCTGCTACCTTGACGTGGTGGTCGGGCTTGCATATCGCAGTGACCCAACGAGCTATACTGGCTGGAACTTAAGTTCCTGTAGGTCCTACCATGCCAGAAAGGTTGTTTGGATAGCGGTTAGACTAAAAGCAGTTACCCAATTCAATCCTATGACTCCAAATAAATCAGAAAATATCATGCCGGATCGGTCGGGGCCCGGATTAACAACGACCGCGCTTCCTGCTGCCGTGTCACAGGGCAGAAGTGATAAATACGCTACTGAGACACACCAAACGAAAAACAACAAACAAAAACAGGCCGTGTGTGACCGGCCTCAAGCAGTTGTCCCCTGGGCTCTGCGGTCACGCAACCAACTTCCACGGTGTGGGCAGCCGGGAAGTAACAATCGCCCTCACAATCCGAAGTGCACGCGAAACCTCTCTAATCCTCACTCACCTTTGTCTTCATCTTCATCTCTATTATCTTGCCTTCCTTCTACTAATGCAACTCCTCTACTTAATGGCTCTTCACTTCCCCTTCACTCTGTGTGCACTGATAACGATGGAAGCCAAAAAGCCACCATCGATAGTCTCAGTGGCGCAGATGCATCCACTCCTTGTGACTTATGATTTCCAATTAAACTGTTTTGTTCTCCGTTATTACTATTCCTTTGTCTCACACCTCTGTTTACTGTCTATACTATGCATTTCTCCTACTTTCTTCTCTTGCTTTGTGTGCTACATGGAGTGTGGCGACTTGAACTGCCGCACATATGTGCAAAGTTCTATGTCGAAAACCGACCGACCATTCCCTTCAATCAAAACAACAACCACAAAACTTCCCTCTCAATTAAGTCAAACACTTTAGGTGAGAGTAGTATTTCGGCGCTGTAGTGGAACAAAATTCCATATTAGATTAGTTAATTTCATATAGCACACTACTACTCATTATTGGTAGCTGGATGATGTTTTGAGTTAAATTTGCTAATCATAATCATATCAATGTACTCAAAAGAATTAAAACATTGCTTTGTGGTCCTAATCAATACAATTTTCTATCAAGTAATTTTCATATATCCGGTACAGATGTTGCTTCACACAGATTGCACGTGTCTGATGCTGAATCGATGAATGCATTTCAACGGCCCAGAAGCAATGCCACTGTAATGTAATAAGTTTCATATGACCAGAGTGAATGAACGTAAAATTATTCCACTGGTGATGGAAACACGTTACTCATCGAATTTCTACCCATCGAATCAACACCAAACACGTGCAATCGGAACGACACAACGCCCATACCGGATACAAGGAAAGTTGCAGAAAGATGTGAAGTGACCTCATGAATTATCGCAATAACAGTCTACTGAAATAAAAATTTGTTTATCAATCATGATAGATTCTGTTTATGAATTCCTGAGATGAGTGGTAAACGAACATACCAAGGGTCCCTAGCAAATTCATCCATGGCAAGCACTCGTGATTGACTGTACCGAATACAATCAGATCATGCGCCTTAAATGAGGACCTAGTATCTACGATTCTACACTGTAATACCCTTAAGTTTCACAAATTTAAGAATTGTCTGATTGAATTATAGAAGTACTATTCGTGTTGCAACTGTAAGGCGACCATGAGAAGTATCCCTTACACAATGACATCGGATGATGTTCAGTTGAAGTTTTACATCCTGGCTGACATTAGGTGTCGGGAGTTCCTGCAAAATGTATGTGTGTATTTCACAGCAAGTGATTTGACAGTGAATCATTCGACTCCGTGGGACTGATGCAAACTGTAGTTGATCTTCCAGGTACACCTTGAAGAGAATATGCAGTTGGCTTTCAATAAACGACAGCTATAGACACCTGGATGAAAATTTCAGGCACCCTCTGGTGACAACAACTTCATTCCCAAACCTGGTTTTATCAGTGTGCGAAAAATTAAATCCCTATGAACAAATCTTCAAATAATGCAACGACAAAATTTATGTTTGTCACTTCATTCCCGTAAAATAAAATACTTCGGTGACTACGAAAATTAAATAGGTGTCCATTAAGTTGTTCAAAGATTACTGTGTAGGTACTCTTCCCTTCGTTCCGTTCGTACAAGATGGTGCCTGAACAGAGCATGGTTATGCTCTCACTTTTCACCGTCTGCCCACAGTTTCCGATTAAGCTTATTGTTCACTATAAGTTGACGCAGGGGGAAATTATGAATGAGTTAAGTTTTGAGTGCCTGATGAATTGCTCTTGTTCGACTGCTTATTGTTACCCAAGTCTGTGGTAGTTAGGTCAACGGCTCACTACTCACTTCACTTTGTCTTAAACTTTCCACAGAGTAAGGCATCGTCTCATTTCAGAAGTTCAAAAAGCAGTGAAGAGGCGTGGACATAATCTAAACACCCATATTTTGCAAACTGAGAGGCCAAATTCAACCAGGGGTTTCAGCTAATAGAAGATAACAGAGATTCTACACCGTGATAGGTGGCGTTTAGATAATTGTTGTCTACGATCGATAACGCACGATTCATGACAATGAAAGTATTCACTCTTGTCCTGATCGATTTATGAAACCAAAGTTGTAGCTTAAGGTCCATTGGGACTCATTTTAAGGTGACTTGTCAACGTTTACTGCTAGACCTTAGATGGACACTACTCAATTAAATGCTATCAAGTGGAGAATCAACTGAACCAGAGATTATCATCCGTTACTATATCCAGTGAAATCAGTTACGGAAGAAATATACCAGACGTGTCAAGTAAGGAAGTCGGAGTCAGGATCGTTAAACACTTTGATTCAGCAGTTTCAATCGGCAATGTAGTTTCTCGTCTCTCTGACAGAATGTACCAGCTGCTTCCAATAAAGTGGCCTGAGGAGACATATTGCGCATACATATGGCGGTTCTCTGGACTCCAAGCAATACTATGATGAAAGACAGTGGAATAGTACGAACTCATCCTGCTGCATCGAAATTCGAAAGGTTCGACATCTATGAGGTCGTCAGTGGAATTCAGACCACAAGTAGACGTCAACTTCTCTTGAATCCTAGAGCTCCCAGTAATGACAATCGGTCTAGATTCTAAACTCACCAACCATGAGCTGCTCACTGGTTGACCATAACTATCAACGGGCAACGGAACGAAGAATTGGTCGTCATTCGACACTGATGGCGACCTTAGTGAAGCGCTTACAATTTAACATTTATACGGACCTGTTCTGATTGCTTGTACAATAATCCAGCAATTTAAACTTTTTAAGAAGTATTAGCTTATGATACTTCAGGATTGTAATTTATAACATATAATCAACTTGAAATGATTATGAAAAATATATATTAGTGCTACATCCATATGTGGTTGAGAGCTATTTCAGAAAGAGAAAAATGCCCTGTGAGATTGCAAAACGGTTTAAAACCCAACAGGGGATAGCACACCATTGGTAGCGCGTTTACAGGATATATCGAAGAAGTAGCTACAGATTCCTTGAGATGATAGTTTACATTCGCAATTTATAACGCTCTCCATATTGGCCTAACCCTGGAAACTACGACATTTTCGATCGAAATATAGCTTTCCTCAAACGCTGGTGTTGTTTTATGGTCTTTAAATCTAAACGATTATTGTTTTTTATATTTAGGTTCTAACCTCATATCCAGTTCTCCAGCTGTCAAGGTACATGCAGCTGTCCCACAGATTTGAGCGATTTGTTCTTGCGAGAACCACCAAATCTTCTGATCGGTATGTGCCATCCTCCTTCTTTTTTGTTGTTAAGTTTTGAGATTTTCGCAATTACCGTAGTTTTAGCAGTACATTTCTTTTAGCCCGTCCCACTCATACAGTACACTGCACATTAATAGCCTTGATTACAAGGGCTTCCCATTAGGTCACCAGACACGTAGGTACATGAGGACATTCGTAGAACTATTTTTGCTTATATATGCATGCGTGTGTATAAGTAGGTTCCTACGAACGACTAAGGAACCAAATTTCCTTTTAAAATTATAAACTATCGAAGTATTCATCACTGTAGCAATTTGAATTTGTAGTCTATTTAGCAGAGTGAAATGAGTAGTGAAGCAATTGGTGATAAAGTTATGTGACAATTTCCTGAGGGTAACAACTTGTTAGCGTAGGCTGTTATGTGTTTTCATGTAGAGGGCGAAAACACTTGGAAGTCCAGCAGCCTACAGCTTCAATAACATTCACCGTCGGCTATTCAACACCATTATTTCAGTGGATTCTTGAGAGAGAATTTCAAAGAGACTATTAAGTTAGAATGCTTGAATAACTTCGAGCTTGCTTCCCAACGAACTGGACTAGATATAGCTTTCACAGTTGTTGTGTGGCCACCTACAGTGCCGGATCTGAACTCTAGCCACACTAACTGCTGACTATTTGGCCTATCCTACCTGAGCCGTTCGCCAGATCACTCTCAGCACCACGCCAATTAGAAGAGATAGGATATAATCCCTAGTATTTGATTCGACAAAGTAAGGAAAGTTACCATGCGTAGGCGGATCTTGTGGAATTTCCAACATTAGCTTGGGTACTGAGAATCTGGTTTCTTATATCAAATATAGGCCCGTCTTTATGAACGGGTACAATTTAAGAATTTTCTAGATTGTTAAATATTTTCCATCGTTTGTGAAATTGAATATAACTTGAGTAGGAGTAAATTCATGTGGTTACCCCCGTTTTTCAGCAGAACAGAAGATATATACTGTCTCGACCAATAGTGTTACTAAGTTTGAAATTCGCAATAGCTTTATCGACCCTTGTGTGATGAAATGTATGTCATTTAGACTTTCGTCTGTTACTTGTGAGAAATCCACAACCTGACCGCTCTACACAGTGCACAGCTTAGCGAAATGTGAACTAAACAGTTCGTATACCGCTCCGGCACTTTGGTGAGCAATACTGTCGAAGTATATAATTTTTGTATAGGCTATTTTGAAGTATTTTAAACTACTTATGAAAAGTTTGGCTATTTCTCTCGTGTTATGAGGCAGTTGAATGGTCCGCGTTTCTTTAAACCTAAAGGTCATATATTCTGACTATTGTAATCTAGTGATTAAAGACGTATTAGCAGTCAATGATCATAAGTAGTGGTATCTGTTTTACTTTATGGAGTGCTTTCATAGACTTCTCACTAACGGTGTTGGAACGTGATCGATTTAGGGGTGTATCAGTAGGTAATTCCCCAGAATTATTGGCCACAACATTGATCACTGAACATGGGATGCTGACCGTCGCTGTTTGAGTCAACTTGTTTAGCTGAAGGCTTCTGGTCAAGCATCCACGCAATTCGGTACGCTGTCGTGTCATGTTCGTCCGTTCGTGGACGATCCCTAGCTAGTCAAGCATTCATCTCGCACTCCGATTTTGTCTCGTAATTTCGACAATCAGTTCTGGTGTTTTGCTCTACCTTTGTTCTACGCGGAACGAAGACTATGGGAGTTGTACACATAAGATCTTGCGTTAGTATACTTCGTACTATCCGTGAACGTCAATACCTTTAGCCTCTTAAGGGGTATCTGAAGCCAAGAATCTTCTCAGGCACAATGACATCATGAAATGACTTAATATTGTGATAGAAATCGTTAAGAACTGCCTCTAAGTGCTTGTTGGAAAATTACGAGTTTCAATAAGAGCACCTAATTAAATGCTTATGATAGTTCAGTATAAGTGAAATGTCAGACTAAATCAGTGAACAGTTTGAAGGGATAAACATATCTTAGTTTTCTTGTGTGTGTGCGACAAGGAGAAATAAGAATGCTTTATTTCATAAGAATAAATTCTCCACTGGGGGTGTAAATATTTCAAGCAGAGTGTGCAGGTGCATGTGTATCTGGCTAGCTTCATCTTTGCGTACTGTTTCAAAAAAAGTGGTAAAAGAAAACACCACTATTTTATGTTCACTACCTGAAAATTTATTTTCTATATGTACGGTAGATGGCGCTGTCGTTTTTGAATATAATGCCCAGGATATCCTCAGACATCTGAACCTACCACACAGAGGTTCAATGTTGAAGCAATGATTGGATTTGATAAAATAGCCAGGAAGATTAGGTTTCCTAAGCAGGTAATTCACAAAATAGCCATTTTCCAGTTAAGGAGTAAGAAGCCCGTCGTTTTTAGATTCAAATTTATTCGTTGAGGATAGAAGGCTTGGAGCCCATGTTAATCCTTTTCTAGTAAATTTCTGTGGTTGTCCAAACCCTTCTTGAACGAATCAGTTGAGGTTGCAGACACCACTTCTTCTGAGAGTCGGTTCCAAGAGTTTATGACTCTGTGTGAGAACCAGTACTCAACAGCAATATGATTTCTTCTTGGCTTTTGAACTCTCCTGCTATGTCCTCTAAGGTGTTCCGACCTGGTGGGAAGGAAAAGGGAGAATAGGTCAGGTCCGTAGTCATTATTTAAAATTTTAAACATTGATTAAATCTCCTCTCTGCCTACGGTATGACAAGGAGAAGAGATTTAAACTGTCTAGTCTTTCCTCGTATGATAAATTAGTCATTCCAAGAACCATACGTGTTGCCTTCCTTTGAACCCTTTCTAGAATGTGTGAGTCCTGTTTTAGACAAGGGCTGGCGGCCTGGATGCAGTTTGCCAGTCTTGACCTCACCAGAGATGTATATCAGGAGGTGAACATATCTCTGGTGATTCTTGTGAAGGCTCTACGAATTGCCCATAATGACCTGAAAATACGTGCAGCCACCGCGCGATGGTGTTCTGTAGTTTTTAAGTCGTGACCTACTGTGAAACCTAGATCCAAATGAGTCTGAACCGATGGGAGTTTTGTTGCCTCCAGTTCGTAGGGTCTGATACTTGCTTGTCCAATGTGCATGGTTGCACATTTCGCTGCGTTGATCGGGAGCATCCATCCTCTGGACCAATCTGACAATTTGTTGAGGTCTTCTTGCAGCGTGAGCGTATCACTGTCGCCCTTCAGTTTTCTCCAGGTTTTAAAGCCATTGCTAATGGGATCATGGGGGAATCGGTGAGCATAGATAACTCATTGATACACAAAATAAATAGGAGAGGTCCGAGTACCGTGCCTTGTGGTACTCCGCTGAGTACTGCTGTCCAAGAGGAGAGTTTCGAGTTGATCCTAACCCTCTGCCTCCTATCTATGAGGAATTCCCTGAGCCAGTTTAGTAAGCTGCCTTTGATACCAAGACTTTCCAACTTCATGAGTAGTCTTTTGTGGTAACGCGGTAACACTCCGTTTTGGAGAGAAAGATTGAAGATCGTAGTCAAAGGGCCGGCTATGTGGGCTGATAGCTCCTTGAGAAGCCTTGGATGAAGATTATCAGTACCCATTGATTTCCCTGCATCTAGTTTCCTTAGGCAGTTGAGCACGATGCCTTGATCAATGTCTACGGAATCCATCCCATGTTCTTCTGATGCAGCCAGAGCTGATCCTATAGGCAGGGACGACTCCTGAGTGAAGACTTGGGAGAAGTAGTTTGCCATTGCTTCTGCTTTTTCTTAAACTTCTTCGATTATATCATTGTCAATAGTCAGGTTTGGGACACCATTGGATGTTTTATTCCTGAAGTTCATGTACGAGGAAATTTTCTTAGGTTGTGCCTTTGCATTTTGATCCAGGTGTGCTTCGAACTTCATCTGTGATTTGCGGATTTCTGCAATAGCTTTATCTCTAGCAGTGGTCTCAGAAGTCTCAAGTGTGGCAAACAAGTTCCAACATTTGTGTTTACGCCTGAGTAACTTACGAATCTCTCGGTTTATCCAAGGAGGGCAGTGTTTTCGACCCTTTGGGATAGACCAAGGGATGAAAGGTTCAGTTACTTGGGCGTAAATTTGTTTAAATTGGTTCCATGCGGCTTCTACTTGAGACTCTGGGTTGATGTACCAGTTTACTGAGTTGGCTGCTGAGACGATTACATTTATATCAGCTTTCCAAACGTTTGGTCGAGATGGGGTTTTGGTCCTTGCTGCCGTTGCTGTGAACTTGAAAGTGAGCACAGCATGGTCTCTTCTTCCTAAAGGAGGAAGATGTTGTATGACATCCACATCCTCACCACTGGAGAACACTAGGTCCAGAGTTGAGGAGGAGTGCTGTGAGTCATAGCGCGTGGGCTTAATGATATGTGTGACTAGGGCTAACGGTACTCTAGATTCCAGCAGTTTATAATCAAAGGAGTTGACTGAGGATGGAGTTGTTAGGCTCATCCAGTCAACTGTTGGGGCATTGAAGTCGCCAACTACGAGACTTCGACATTTCGAGGTCCAGGAGCTTAGCTTCTCTATCAGGAAGTCATCTGCACTGCAGTAAGGACTGCGGTACATAGCAATGAAGTCAATGTCTTGGCCTATGCATTTAAGTCTGCAGCGTAGAAGTTCGCACGACTCACTGTCGTGAGCGAGTGCTTCGATACTACGCACGGTTAAGCACTTCTTGAGGTAGATGACTACGCCACCTCCTTTGCGGTTTATTCGGTCCGCCCCATACACTTCGAAGTTTGGCAGGTTAACTTTGCTGTCAGTGACATCGGGTGTGAGCCATGTCTCTGTGATAATAATTACATCCGGGTTTCTGGAGTCTATCATGTTAACCAGCTCAGTCCGTTTATTTAACAGGCTGCGGGCGTTTGTGTAGCAAACTGTTAATTCAGTTTGGTGCTTCCCCGGCCTACCCACAGAGATTTCGGGATCATTAAACTGCGAACTTTGACAACCCGAAAACCCTTAATCTTAAGGTTCTTTTCGCCGTTTCGGCGTCGTTCGCTTAATTCTAGGGCCGCAGACTGTCTTTTAACACGGTCTGCTAGGCTTAAGTCGGGGCGGACACATATGTCTGATTCTTTAGGAATATGAGAGTTGCTTAGAATAGCATCCCTCTCTTCTTTAGAGTTTAGTACGACTTTGAGGAGACGTACAGGCTGACTTACTGTAGGGTCAGGCTTTTGGACTATTCTATATACGATGTGTATAGTAATGCCTGATACTGTTTGTGGCAATAGCTTGTCTTAAAGGGGCTTAACCAAGTTAAGTTCATGCTCGAATCTAGTCTCGGCATCGGGGCCAGTGACTCTTCCACTTTGTAGAGAATGAGCGACCTGTTAGAGAGATCAGGTTTGCTTGCCGTGGGTTTCTTGCTCTGCGGCGTAAGTGTGTTTCTGTCCTTCGTGGGCGGTGTATCCAATGTGTTATCCTTATCTCGCTTTTTGCGAGAGACTACGTTACGCCATTCATTGGCGTTCTCCTCTCTAATCGTAGTAGGATTTATCTGCCTGCTACTCACCGGTGTGGATGAGGCTTGATCCACTAGTCCCTGGGCGACTTGAGCTGCAGGTTTTCGACCCCTGGTACGCCTCTTCTTTGTGGCATGTATTGCATTCCACAGTCGCTTAGCCTAAATTTCATCCAATTGAAAATATGATGGGAGTTGAACAGTCAAAATTAGAGCAGGAAATATATCTCACATACCACGGCAGTTGATTTGGTTTGAATACATCAGAAAAAACTTCTCCTAATTGGTGCGCGCCTGCAAATTGACCCCTGTTGACCTTGACCGCTTGGTGAGTTTTTCTTTTCAGAAGTAAGAACTTAATTGCCAATTTTTGTAACAATACCCCATAGTGGTGACTCTAAACTAAGGCAGTCCGAAACAAAACTACCTAATAAACAGATAAATCATAAATAATATTCAGGGCGACCTTGTTAGCGGTTGTTATAACAGATTATACGTATAATTTGATATCGGGAATTATCTTGATGAGATATCCCTATTTAAGTGAAAACATCGGCCATAAAAACGTCAAGAAATGTTTGTCACGCATGCAGCTGCCTGAGTTATTTGCTCGAAGTGCACCTGAAGCAGTCGCAAGCTCCCACCAATTCTAAACTTATTCTAACCTGTTCTTCGATAGTGCCTTTTCATGGTAAATTAAGATTTTATCTACCCACTATGTTCTGAAATAACGCTGGTCGTGCTTAAAAAGAGAGCTGGGTGCCGGATAAAGTCTTTCCGTTCTCAAGTAAAGCTATAGCTTTAGTCCGTGCCTAATATGTCCTGTGAGGGCTGGAACAACGCTGATAAGCAAACCCAGTAGGTTCTGATCTACTCTGAAAATGCTTAGAAAAAGGACGTGGTGCTCAATTAGTGCCAGTAATGCTGAAAACCAGCACTGAGTTCTAGTCTGTGCCATGTAAGAACCCATTTCAGAACAGATTCAGAATATGCTCGCTATAAAATGTTAGAATTACTTCAGAATTAGTGAGATTTAATTCAGCATTATAGTAAGCTTGGGGTGTTAGCGGGTCCTGTAAAAGATGTGCATCTCGAGATGTCTTCGTTACTTCATTCCGGATTGCGGATTGTGCGTCGGTGGCACAGTGGTTAGGACTCTGGCCGACCATGCACATGGTCCGGGGTTCGATCCCCTGCCGATGCACACCCGATATCTATGGTCGGCCTGCGAAATTTGGGCTACCGATATCCATGCTGAAAATTCGATGCTTGTACTGAAAATACGGTGTGGCATCAAGCTGTAACCAAAATAAAAAAAATAAATAAATAAAATTTATCAACTTTCCGAATGTTAGAATGAGAATATTTTGACTTATGGATGAGATCGTGAATCTTAAAAGTGAAGTTGTGACTACATGGTCACTATTGCTTAGCGTTGAGAGACACCTAATGTCGCTACATTCTCCTTTTGGTGTGTTAGCACCAAATCCAAAGTAGACGGGTCGTGTTCAGGGTCATTCCATGTTTGTGCGTACACGCTGTCAGAGCGCACGTTCTACAACTGTCAGTGTACTTTCTCTGTTGAAACATGCTGGTTAGCGCTAGTTCCTTCTAAGTGATAGATGGAGCACTGAAGTCACCTACACCACGACCTCATTTAATCTAGTACGAAGTCATTAGCTTGACAGGCAGAACTTCTGTAAATAACCTCGATCTTTGCAGCACACTTAATCGGGCCATTAAAACAACCTACGGCTTCACTAGTGCCATTCTTATGTGCTTTCGAAACCACTGATCTAATTCCTATATCATCCCCGATGTATAGAGCGACCTCATCTCCTTTCCGACTAACTACGCCGTCTGCTCTGAAGCAGATAAATCCTTGTATGAGTTAGTGCAGTGATATTCATACCACTAAAAATCATGTTTCAGTAATTGTTATAACATCAGTATAGAGCCTTTCAGATAATACTCGTAATTCAGGAAGCTTGTTCCTAAGACTACACCTGTTCGTACAGCACACTGGTGTGCCTGTGTTTACTCAACTTACGAACAAAATTCTTGACAACTTAGATTTTCGAGACTTTACCACTCGAAAACACGGTATCTACGGCTTCCCTCGTAATTTATCTTCCAACGACAAATGAGGTCTTATTTTCAACTTTCCTTGATCTTAAATGCTTTGTTGAAAACAATATTCTTTTCCATTTCATTCCCTAGTACTACTTTCAATAATCGTCGAGGTCTTTCCATAGCAGTGGTATTTCGTTTGCCGATTGTAATGACCTTTCTTACATGAACTCGGTTTGTTGCTTTGAAGGTAGACCACGAAAAGTAGACACAGCTACCCGAATAACATGTTTATAGAGAACAGCTGAATCGTCGTCTCTCGATTCCTTCATATTCCAAATAATGACACTATAAGTGGATTCAGCAGGCTTCAAAGAAGTATTCATCCACGTCGAGTCTTTATGAATAGATCCCATGGTTTTCACAACCTTACGATTCACAAAAAAGGTCAAAATGCGATTCTTCAACTAAATAACGTAGGTAAAGTTAACTAAAAAGACCCGATGCAATTAACCTAACTAGACCTAGAGTTACATCACGGTAAATTCCTACGTTCTTTTTCGAAGTATCTACACACAATTTCCTAATTATGCTAAACCAATTCTGAACTATACTTTGATTGGACACTAGTAACTAGTGTGATGTGTCTAGTCTTTTCTTTGGTGCAGACTGAATTCTCAGTCAGGTTTGCAATTTGGCCACCATGCTAGGTGGCTCGCCATCATAATGCACTTTAAAATTGTTGATATTAGATGGTTGGAGGCAATCGACAGGAAGCCTTGGACCTAGGTTTCGTGCTATTTGGCACTCACCAATCAGCAAGGCGTGTCTGCAACCTTGAAGGAGCTCATGTCCCTTCTGAAATTCGAACCCGCGTTACTCAGTGCTGCAGTCAGAGACGTTACCACTGAACTGTTCAATACAGTCCTACAGGAGGTCAATCGCGAGACCGAGTAGCTCAGTGGTAACGTCTCTGACTGCAGCACTGGGTAACGCGGGTTCGAATTTCAGAAGAGACATGAGTTCCTTCAAGGTTGCAGATAGGCCTTGCTGACTGGTGAGTGCCAACTGGCACGAAACCTAGGTGGAAGGCTTCCTGTCGATTGCCTCCAACCATCTAATAGCAATAATTCTGAACTATGCATCTATAATCCGGTGTTTTGTGCTTTAAAAACTTAGTGTGTTGAATGTGTGCGGTTAGTGCTGAAAAATTACACTTGACGACCAGTGGGTTAAGGGAGTTATCGCCTGATTAACTTTGAAATCTGCCAATCATAAAAAGTTATAAACTAAATACAAAGTGTAAGAGCGGTGCACCTGTAGGATCCTATAGATAACATAGTATGTTTATTATTCTGATTTTGTCAAAACGTTAGCTAGGAAATACTGTATTTATGTCACTACTGAATTTGTAAAACAACCAGTAGCAGTTCCCGTAGCTAAGACTTATAAATTCTATAGGACTTTGCAGCCAGCTGAAGAAGAGAATAGAAACAGCAAGTAGACCACACGAAGTGATATGCTGCCTTCCTGTGGTATCTAGTTGCAAATTTCTTTGGTAAAATTTGTAAGTTCCAGTCGTGGTAACTGTTACTGGTCGTTTCAAAATCAAATGGTGGCATAAACATGACATTTCCGTTAGGGATAATTTTACTTTACTAAAGAATGTTTTATACGAAACTCAAAAAACAAAAATCATCTCGCACGAATTTTCCCAGGACAACAACACACTGGAAGATGTGTCCATTATTTGCATGCACAGAAGTATATTGTCATTGTCTCTGCATACACGCAGTTATTTATCTTTCGTGTTAGTCCAGTTTTCAGACAATACTGCAATCCTAGATCCTAATGTTAAAGCGTATTTCGTGTACGGAGCACATATTGATAATGGGTGAATGTGTTCGCTGAAAGTCATTTGTTAGGTTGTTGGATTGGGTTGTAATACTTGAATCATACTACATCTTAGGAGTTAAAGAATGCACATTAAAACGTGGGCACTTGTTTCATTTAACCCTTTTCTCCTCATATTCCACGTTTCCAACTAGCCGTTTCCTCTCATTTCCCACTTATCCCACCTTGCAAACGTCCTTTTCTCACTTTAACCAATTTTTAAAATCAATACACCATTTTTTGTCCCGTTTTACCGTTATTTGCATAGACTTTTTCTGGTTGGGAGTCTGTTACTATTTAAGTTAAATGATCACTTAATTTCCGTATTTTTTTATTTTCTGGTAATTTATCCTCCTGATCAAAGTCAGATTAAAATGAATTCATTTTCTATTAACAATTTTATCTCGTTCTACTATACAGGTTCATTTCTAGCCTATAATTAGGACTTAATAAGGCAGCTCAAATATCTATCAGCGGCTGACGCTTTGCAGTTTCACCATGGAGGTAAGTAGTATGAGGACCGTGTATGGTTATTATGGTTTCTCTTAATGACAATTCCGAATACGAACATCTCAGAATCCTTTCGGTAAGATGATTTGTTGTTTGGTATTTCTACTGCTTTTTGCATTATGAGGTCATTACAATAGCTGTCTGTTTGCACTAATGTGTTTCTCATTATCTGTGTATTTATCAGTAATTTTCCCAGGATTTTAATATCTTATTGATTATGAGGGTTAGCTGAAACTTAGTTCGTTTGAGTGCACATCAATTTACATGTATTAGTAAATTTTATAAATTCTGATGTGAGGAATCGAAAGACATTTGTTTGATATAAAAATCCATTCCACTTATTTGGTTGTTATTTATAATTATTTGACGCGTCACATAATCAAAAAAGATTCTCGCATGCATATTAGCGATGTTGACACATTTATCGCTTTTCTGAGTTCGTAGTAATGAATTTACTTGAGTTAAATATTTATCCTTGAGAGAGACACTGACCGAATAATTTGCTGTGCTTGGGCATCATCTTTAGAATCTGACCATGTTAACAAGTAAGTTGGCTAGTGAAAAAGCTCAATGAATCTACCCCTGTCGTTCAGTGTATAGTCCGAATGACACGCAGTTGCCCTCGTAAAATCTCTAAGAAGTTGTGTACTATTTTAGTCTCCAAATATCTACTAAAAATTACGTTTGCGATTAAAATTTCGCTTATTTCAGGCTGAATAAAAGTGTACATGGTTTGCACTTTGATAAAAAAATCCTTTTCTCATAAGTTAGTCCTTATATTCACTTCATAGAGAATTGAGTTGGTGTGTTAATAAACTGATTCTTCTGTCAATTTGTCAGGATCTTAATAGCTAATACCATTCAAGTGGGACAGTTAATTTACATATATCACTAGCGTGTGTGATCTGAAAACGTAGAATAGCATTGTGGTAAACTTGTTACAATATGTAGTCATTATCGCTGTTTTTTCATATCTGTTAATGTGAACTTAATATTTGCAATCAGCAGTGTTCTAGGGAGACCATTTTTTTTACCTGCAAGGTTGACATTTTTGATTGAATCGACAAAATCAAATGTGGCGCGGAGGCTGTATCTCAACAGCTTTTCTTTCACCGGTCCAAGAATTTATACCAGCCACTTCGCAATTAGGTGATATGGCGGATTAATCGTATTTAATATTGGGCGGAGTGGGACGTCCTTCTTGTACACTTTGGGTAGTCCGTACATTCGTGGCGATATAGAACCAGATGGACGAAGTTGTTCATATAGTTGTGTATTAGTAATTGTTTCATCTTTTTTTTTCAATAATTTGGTTATCTGGAGCTCCATCTGTTCAGGTGGATCTTTTTGAATCGTCTGTTTTTGAAATTTGTTGTCATCAGATAGAATTAGCGAGAGTTTCTTCACATAGTTTGACTTGTTGAGCAGAACAATTCCAGAACCTTTGTCTGGTTGAGTTATTATCAGGTTTTCATTTGATTTCAATTCTTTAAGTTGCCTTCGATGTTGTTCTGAAAGCATATTACGAAGACTAGGTTTTTTGTTGATGTAATCGAGGCAGCAATTCAAAATAGTTGATTTGAAATATTCTGCACTGTCATATGAGATTGAGACCAGATCATTCGTCTGACTAATCAAATTCTCGAATTGAACTTTGATGTCCAAGTCGTTTACTTTTGACGATGCATCACAAAATTTCGGTCCACACGACAAGAGTTGCATTTGAATCAGCGAAAGTGAGACATCAGAATAATTGATTACATATTTCTCAGGACAAGACAGAAAAGCTGTTTCCTTGTTGACGGATTTTAGGCTCTAGTTACGTTTCGTGATGATATCCTTTCTCTTCCCTGTAATTGTATCGGTGTAGTACTCAAGCGACGTACGTTCATCAACAGTCAAATTGTAGAGAGCGTGGAAACTCATTCAGACATTCTGTTCCAGTTCAGCTAATCTGGATCGGACGACATCAATGTGATCCTGGGTGTGTCTCCTCAGTGTGCGTGAATTGGGAGATATATCGTTTCACCTCAGATTTTTTAAGAATGCTTTTGAGTATTCATGCTTATCCATACAGCTGTTCCAGAAGGAGATCTTCACATTCCCTTCACAAAGCTTGAAGGACAAACGTAGAAACGAACTTTTTCTGTGTACAGAGATCTGGCTTTTCTGTTTCGATCACCATGACTTCAGCTATTCAAATAAAGTATAATTATATTTCAATAGTTTACACACAATGATAAGTTTTGTTATTGGTAATATTTCGAGCAAAATTACTGCCCGTGTTCACACCACTGTTGGAATTGTTTGATTCACACATTTATGATTTGTACTCATATATATAGTTCATTATTTTTGTTCATTCATGTTTTTTTTTTTTGTATTTGAGTTATATTCCACGTTCATTCATGTGTTTGTATTCAGAATTATATTCCAAGTTGTTGATAGTTGTACTGAGTCACCCTTGTTACATGTATCCGGTGTGACTTTAATGAATATCGATTCTGTTATAAGTCTTTCTTTCCATTTGTTCATGTTAGTTTTTAGAATACACACATTGTCCCAATCGATATTGTGGTTTTTGTCCCATGCATGTGCAGCTATCGATGAATTTTTTTCAAGATTTTTGTAGGCTTGTGTTCCTGTTGGTTGACCTTTGGTTAGGCGTTTATGTTCATTCACTCTTATTTTGAGTGATCTGGACGTTTGCCCCACATATTTAGTTGGACAGTCAGCACAAGATATTTTGTAAATCAAGTTGTTTTTATCCATCATTTTTATGGGATCTTTCAGTTGATTTATTTTATTTTTGATTAGATTTGTCGGTTTGAAAGTTGTGTGAATGCCGATATTTTTGAGGTTTCTTTGAATTGCCTCTGATGTACCATTTTTATATGGTATTGTGACTGTCTTTTTGCATTCTTCCATCTTGTTATTCTCCGGTTTTACCCTCTTTTTTCTCTTTTTTATATTATCTTTTATAAATTCTTTTGGGTAGTTGTTTTCGAGTAGCATTTTGAATAGGACATTTATTTCTTTACATTGGTCCTCTGGCGTTGTTGTAAGTCTACGTATTCTATCTGCAAGTCCTTGTATTAATCCTCGTTTCACCGTGAGTGGATGAGCTGAGTGATAATCAAGAAATCTTCCAGAGTGTGTGGTTTTTCTATATAGCGTTGTTTTAATGCTACCATCTGTTATTCTTTGTATTTTGCAGTCTAACATAGGTAGTTCCCCAATTTCATTCTCTACTTCCATAGTGAATTTTATTGAGTCGACATGGCTGTTTATGTGTGAGAAGAGTTTCTCAATATCGTTCTTTTTCACTATTACTAGTGTGTCGTCTACATATCTCCACCAACATTTCAGTGATGACCTGAATGGTTTAAGGGCATTCTCTTCCCAATAATCCATGAATATGTCAGCTATTATTGGTGAGATCGGCGATCCCATGGCCACTCCTTCATTTTGTTGGTATATCTTCCCTTCGAATGTGAAATATGTTGTTGTCAGACAGAATTCCACTCCTTTTATTATCTCTTCTACGGATAACTGTGTTCTGTCTTTTAGGTTATTATCTTCTTTTAGTTTCTCTTTCAGTGCATTCATGGCCATTTGAATGGGTATTTTCGTATAGAGACTGTTTACATCAAAGCTGACTAGTATTTCATCTTCCTCTATTTTAGTGGTTTTTAGTCGCTTCACTAATTCGAATGAGTCTACTATTCTAGCTTTTGAGTTGTCTCTTGTTGGTCTTAGTATTGTCGAGAGAAATCTCGATAGCATATACGTCGGTGTGTTTCTAAAATCTACAATCGGTCTTATTGGATATCCCTCTTTATGCAGTTTTATCTTGCCATATATTCTAGGTATATTGCATGATTTTGGCATAATTTCAAACCATTTTGACTTACCAATTACTTCTTTCATTTGTCTGACTACATTTGCTGTTTCTTTCATTGTTTTGTTCGTGATTGTTTCAGCTGACTTCGTCATTAGGGTATAGGGTCCAGATTGTAGATGTTCATTCATCTTTTGATTATATGTCGTTTTGTTAAGTATTACTGTTGTGTTTCCTTTGTCTGCTTGAGTAATGACAATGGATTTGTCTGCTTTTATGTCTTGGAGTGCTTTTAGTTCCTCCTTCGTTACATTCTGTTTTTCTGCTTTTTGCTTTTTTAAGGTTAAGGCACATTGTGCTCGTACCAGTTCTGCTTTTTGCTTGTCTTGTCCTTCTAGTGCTGTTTCAATTACCGGTATGATATCTTCAGGTTTTAATCTTTTGTTGCTAATATTGAAGTTCATCCCTTTCATCAGTACGCTTTCCTCTGCTTCTGTTAGTTTTCTGTCTGACAAGTTTACAATCCAGTTGGCTTTAGTTACTTGTTTGTCATTCGGAGTTTTCGCTATCATGAGTTTATTAAATTATTTTATTTGTTTCTTCTTTGTTTTTTCATAGGTAGTTTCTTTTCGTTTTTGTGCAACTTCTAGTATGCTTTCATACTTTTCCTTTTCAATTGCTCCTTTCAATTTTTCTTTTGTTTCATTAATATCTTTCCTTATTGTGAATAGCTTTCGTATAATTCCACGTAGGTTTTCTTTGATGCATATTTTTGAGGCATGTGTGAGCGCTGCATTTGCTTTATCAGTAGATATCGGTGATTTTAGTTTCATGTATACAGGAATAATTCCATTTTTTAGGCATCTGATGTTGAAAATTCGATGGTTCATAAATCGAGATTCAGCTTGATATAAGCAAATGCAGCGCTCACACATGCCTCAAAAATATGCATCAAAGAAAACCTACGTGGAATTATACGAAAGCTATTCACAATAAGGAAAGATATTAATGAAACAAAAGAAAAATTGAAAGGAGCAATTGAAAAGGAAAAGTATGAAAGCATACTAGAAGTTGCACAAAAACGAAAAGAAACTACCTATGAAAAAACAAAGAAGAAACAAATAAAATAATTTAATAAACTCATGATAGCGAAAACTCCGAATGACAAACAAGTAACTAAAACCAACTGGATTGTAAACTTGTCAGACAGAAAACTAACAGAAGCAGAGGAAAGCGTACTGATGAAAGGGATGAACGTCAATATTAGCAACAAAAGATTAAAACCTGAAGATATCATACCGGTAATTGAAACAGCACTAGAAGGACAAGACAAGCAAAAAGCAGAACTGGTACGAGCACAATGTGCCTTAACCTTAAAAAAGCAAAAAACAGAAAAACAGAATGTAACGAAGGAGGAACTAAAAGCACTCCAAGACATAAAAGCAGACAAATCCATTGTCATTACTCAAGCAGACAAAGGAAACACAACAGTAATACTTAACAAAACGACATATAATCAAAAGATGAATGAACATCTACAATCTGGACCCTATACCCTAATGACGAAGTCAGCTGAAACAATCACGAACAAAACAATGAAAGAAACAGCAAATGTAGTCAGACAAATGAAAGAAGTAATCGGTAAGTCAAAATGGTTTGAAATTATGCCAAAATCATGCAATATACCTAGAATATATGGCAAGATAAAATTGCATAAAGAGGGATATCCAATAAGACCGATTGTAGATTTTAGAAACACACCGACGTATATGCTATCGAGATTTCTCTCGACAATACTAAGACCAACAAGAGACAACTCAAAAGCTAGAATAGTAGACTCATTCGAATTAGTGAAGCGACTAAAAACCACTAAAATAGAGGAAGATGAAATACTAGTCAGCTTTGATGTAAACAGTCTCTATACGAAAATACCCATTCAAATGGCCATGAATGCACTGAAAGAGAAACTAAAAGAAGATAATAGCCTAAAAGACAGAACACAGTTATCCGTAGAAGAGATAATAAAAGGAGTGGAATTCTGTCTGACAACAACATATTTCACATTCGAAGGGAAGATATACCAACAAAATGAAGGAGTGGCCATGGGATCGCCTATCTCACCAATAATAGCTGACATATTCATGGATTATTGGGAAGAGAATGCCCTTAAACCATTCAGGTCATCACTGAAATGTTGGTGGAGATATGTAGACGACACACTAGTAATAGTGAAAAAAAACGATATTGAGAAACTCTTCTCACACATAAACAGCCATGTCGACTCAATAAAATTCACTATGGAAGTAGAGAATGAAATTGGGGAACTACCTATGTTAGACTGCAAAATACAAAGAATAACAGATGGTAGCATTAAAACGACGCTATATAGAAAAACCACACACTCTGGAAGATTTCTTGATTATCACTCAGCTCATCCACTCACGGTGAAACGAGGATTAATACAAGGACTTGCAGATAGAATACGTAGACTTACAACAACGCCAGAGGACCAATGTAAAGAAATAAATGTCCTATTCAAAATGCTACTCGAAAACAACTACCCAAAAGAATTTATAAAAGATAATATAAAAAAGAGAAAAAAGAGGGTAAAACCGGAGAATAACAAGATGGAAGAATGCAAAAAGACAGTCACAATACCAT
Organism: Trichobilharzia szidati; assembly: GCA_944472155.2. Lineage (NCBI taxonomy): Eukaryota > Metazoa > Platyhelminthes > Trematoda > Strigeidida > Schistosomatidae > Trichobilharzia > Trichobilharzia szidati. The sequence goes on along the minus strand of OX235274.1, from coordinate 62,124,530 downwards.
ATAAAAATGGTACATCAGAGGCAATTCAAAGAAACCTCAAAAATATCGGCATTCACACAACTTTCAAACCGACAAATCTAATCAAAAATAAAATAAATCAACTGAAAGATCCCATAAAAATGATGGATAAAAACAACTTGATTTACAAAATATCTTGTGCTGACTGTCCAACTAAATATGTGGGGCAAACGTCCAGATCACTCAAAATAAGAGTGAATGAACATAAACGCCTAACCAAAGGTCAACCAACAGGAACACAAGCCTACAAAAATCTTGAAAAAAATTCATCGATAGCTGCACATGCATGGGACAAAAACCACAATATCGATTGGGACAATGTGTGTATTCTAAAAACTAACATGAACAAATGGAAAGAAAGACTTATAACAGAATCGATATTCATTAAAGTCACACCGGATACATGTAACAAGGGTGACTCAGTACAACTATCAACAACTTGGAATATAATTCTGAATACAAACACATGAATGAACGTGGAATATAACTCAAATACAAAAAAAAAAAACATGAATGAGCAAAAATAATGAACTATATATATGAGTACAAATCATAAATGTGTGAATCAAACAATTCCAACAGTGGTGTGAACACGGGCAGTAATTTTGCTCGAAATATTACCAATAACAAAACTTATCATTGTGTGTAAACTATTGAAATATAATTATACTTTATTTGATCTAATCCACAATGTTCAAACTTTTTACTGATATTAGTATCTTCCTTTATTACTTCAATTGTTACTATTACTGTTCTCACTTTGAACTGTCCCCGGTATTATTTCACTCGTTGCACTTGTCATTCTAAATCAATTCTTTTTGCAATGTTAAATTCTTCTTATCAAATTTCACACACTGTTATGTAACGTTTTTATCTTATTCGATTTACCTAGTAATCCAATAATAGCACACCCCTTCCAAGTTCTACACATCCTATGAATTATTCTATGTATGACACTAATTGTTCTGCCACTTGACATTTAACTATATATATCACAAACACTTTAATTGCGTTTCATACTACATTATTATTATTTGATGTATTCACACCTATGATTCAATTTCCTCACCGGATATAATTTCTTAAAAACACCACATATACGATTGAACAGCTTGATAATATATTCGTTGATCAGAGTCTCTTCGCTGAATCACCTGTTTTGCTTTCTACATTTCTCACCCTTGATTTGCACAATCTGTCAATCATCTCAGTAATCATGATGCTTCTGTGTTTGAGTTTTATCCCCCTGTTTATTATGTTATTTTAATTGCTAATTGTATTTTGTATTAATTTAACCGTTGACCGGAAATTAATCTAGAACTTTCTCACATATTCCCACAGTTCAATACTACATTAGCAACAGAATACTATATATGTATTTGAACATTCTATTTCATGTAGTTTAACGTAAACCAAAATTACACGCTCAGTGATTGTGACCAAAGATATAAGGTCAACCAACTTTATACTAATATCCAGTTTGAAAACTTCCTCCAAACAAAAGACTTGATCCCATTGTGAGATGATGAGGTCGCTAGGTTTAAAACTACACTAGTTGACAGTTGTCAGCAGTACAAAAACATTAGTCATTCTAGTAAAAGGTTGCTGACTGAACAGCATTGGGAAGCCCTAAGAAAGTTAAAGAACAACGAAAACACTATGATCAGTAGACCTGGTAGAGGTGACGGAGTAGTAGTGTTGAATAAGTGTGATTACGTTGACAAAATGAATTCGCTTCTAATGGATGAAACGAAATTCCAAAAGCTTAACAGTCCAACAGATCTAGACAGAAAGGCTGAAAAGCAGCTAACAAACACGCTTAAGGAGCTGAGAAAAAGTGGAGTAATCTCAGAGGCAGCCTACAACCGTCTTAAACCTACTGGAAGTAATACTTCACGATTGTACGGTCTGCCCAAAGTACATAAAGGAAGACTTCCTCTTCGCCCAGTTCTAGACATATCTATTTCCACCTACCATAGGATGGCAAAGTGGCTAGGTAAACTCCTCCAACCGTTACACAAGAATGTGGTGAATCATACTGTTGAAGACGTTTTTGAATTCATTTTTAACGTACGTGATATTAATGTAAATGAGAAGCCTGTCACTCTTCACCAGTGTACCAATTATGGATACTGTGGAATTCATATGCCAACAGATACTAGAAAAATAGTTCGACATCGGAATTCCAGTTATTTGTCTGAAGTAGTTGCTTTTAAAATGTACTATGAATGTACACTTCACATTCAACAACCTTTATTCCAGGCAAATCGACGGCATTGCCATGGGTTCTCCATTGGGGCCAATTTTCGCAGATTTCTTTCTTGCCAAGGTTGAAAATGGTCCATAGATAAAACTGATTCTTATTTTCGCTATGTTGATGATACGTTTATTATTCTTGATGTGAAAGCTGACAAGAATGAAATGTTAAAAAAGTTTAATGATGCACATCCATCGCTCATCTTCACTGGTGAAGAAGAACACGATGGTAGACTACATTTGCTTGACGTCCAATTGAGCAGAAGAGAGGATGGTTCACTCAAGAGAGATGTCTATAGAAAACCTACATCTGTGGGACAATGTACACATTTCCTCAGTTTTGTACCAATCCGATACAAAATCAATTTGATCAGATGCCTCACGAATAGAGCAAGACGTATTTGTACAGATGACTCCCTAGAAAATGAGATAAAATATATTCAAAATATGCTGGTGCAAATGGGTTATCCTAGTAGATTTGTAAGGAGACACATGAAAACCAGGTATAATAAAGAGAAACTGACAGCAGTTAAAAAGAAACAACTGTTCATGAAATTGCAATTTAATGGGGACGTGGCTAGCGAAGTTTTACATCTGATATTATCGAGAGCGATAAAACGGACTTATACTGCCGCCACCGTTTGTTTGTCATTTTCCAGCCGACCAATTATGATTGCTCAAGTGAAAGACAAGCTACCTAGCTGTGCCACTTCTATATGTGTCCACAAATTTAGTTACTCCTGTGGAGGGAGCTATATAGGTCGAACAACTAGACAGCTTAACAAATGTAATAATGAGCATCTTCCTAAAATCTATAAGAAGTTCTATTTTGTCACCAAGTGGACAGAAGTAGTGGCTTCAAAGTTATCTATCACATCCCATCTAACCTTTCGAACGGAATTCGAACCCGCCTTTTACACATAGCCGAAACTATGGGAATTCGAGAGAACAGTCCTAGTCTTTGCATACAAAAGAAGTTTGTTCTACCTTTGTTTCTCCCTTGGCCTAGGTGAAGTCTAATTAAAATCCTCTCACCCATTCTTATTTTCCATTTCCTTCGTACTTTTATGGTATCTATTTAAACTCTGATTATTTGTCCGCTTCACCTTTACTATTACGTGACTTTTAAGATTTGACCTAATTTATTCATTGAATTGTCTACATATACACATATTACTACCTTCGTTATTCTTATCGCCACCTGTATAAGCCATATTATCATAATTTTGTTATCATTACAATCAACGTTATTAGTGACCCTCAGAACATTTACCACATTATTATTATTATTTGATTCACAAAATCACCGTCATTGGTCAAAATGTCTATATATAAATCTACGTAAATTAGAGTAAAGTCTGAAGAAGATCTCATCGGAAACAATATTTGAACAAACCAAAAACAACAGTGGTTTGTGCAAAATAATATGGTACCATCACTTACTTCGTTGGCTTCTCATCATCTGCTTACAGCCTAAATAAATTATGAGGTTTATGTACAAAAAAGTTTTAACATACTTGCAAATTTTACATGATGTTAATTGATAAAAGCTTCGGTAAGTAGTGAACAGTGCCCAAGAAAATTGCGCTTATGTAGTTTTTATAGCACATAGTCTTGACTAGTGCTCGTTTATAGCTATTCGGACAAAAACTTGAAATGTAAGTATTGTCCATTCCATGTCACCTTTTGGTAAATTGACCTCTGGAGACTACCATCTTCTAGGCGTTGCATGGCAATGTCAAGGAAATGGAACTTTCCTTCATTTTCAAGTTCCATAGTGAATTCAATATTTTTATGTGCGTCATTGACGAGTATATATATTGACGAAACCACTTCCTATTGTCGATATGTCGATGACACATGTAAAGCATACAGCAGTGAAAGTCATATTCCCTACCTACTGAGTTATTCAACGGTGCACATAAAAATATTGAATATACTTACATTTAAATAGCTTTTGTCCAAATAGCTATAAACGAGCACTAGTCAAGACAATGTACTATAAAACCTATATAGTCACAATTTTCTTGAGCACTGTTCACTAATTGCCGAACCTTCTGTCAACTAACATCATGTAAAATTTGCAAGTATGTTAAAGCTTCATATGAACTGTGATCAAGATTTGACCGGATAGTTGCAAATAATTGAGCGCCGAGTGAGAAGTAGACATTTATAAAATTATATTTGTAAAATATCAGCGAAATTAAAGTGATCAATTCCAACGTTTCGTTCGGCAATCTGGTTCGAACTTCTTCAGGGAAATTAATCGAAGTTAACATAACAAATTTTTATATATTAAAGGAACATCTCTTGTTTTTGAAACTTTGTCCAATCATGAGCCATGAAACAGGCATCAACATGTATAATAAACAAAATTGTATGAACTGTGATCAAAATTTGACCTCAGACTTTCAAAATTAGTCTACTTTTGTTGAAATATATGTATATATGCAGTATACAATGGTGTGTGTGTGTGGGTGGGTGAACAGTAATAAAACATGTGTTATCCTCTCCATAAAAGGACGTAGATAATCGCGAATTTGACCAAGTGTGATTAGTTGTTGATACATATCCAACTTTATTTATTAGTCAGGATTTACCATGCATCAGCCAACATCACAGCTTCACGTCTGTTCAAACTGTTGGGACTCACCCATATATGTAGGGCTTCTGCAGTCAGTCTTTCCTTATATGAACCAAAACCTTTTTGTAAAACCTTAGTCCCATCAAAGTCGATTTTGTGTCCCGTTTCTATCGAATGCAGTGCAATCGCTGAGTTGTTTTCTAGCTTCTTGAAGTCTGCAGAGGTCTTTGGAACCACCTTTAGACATTGTTTATGCTCTTTCACTTTTACATTTACCTATCTGGAAGTTTCTCCTACATATACGGCGTTACAATCCCCACAATTGATCTGGTATACGCAATTCTGCTGGTTTTCTTGTTCTATTTTATCCTTAACCTTCACCAGTAATGAGCGTAAGGTGTTCTTTGCACGAAAATACACTTTTATGCTATGATCGTTAAGGATTCGCTTTATTTCATCGGATGTTTCTTTGCGGTAAGGAATCACCCGCTGTACTAACCCAATTCTTAGCAACAGGTTTCGATTCATCCTTATCTTCACATTTTAAATATCTTTTTATGAAGTCTTTAGGATAATTATTTGATTCAAGAGTGGATTGAACCAATTTTAGTTCCTTGCTAATATCTTCCTCCTCAGTAACTAGACGTTTGGCTCTGTTGATCAGATTCTTGGTCACAGTTACTTTGGTGGTAAATGGGTGAGCTGAATAGTAGTCTAGGTATCTATCCGAATTTGTCGGCTTTCTGAAAATGTTTATTTTAAATTTGCCATCTAATTTTCTTCTTACTAAACAGTCCAGGAATGCCAACTCATTCTCATCGGATTCAACCTCTTTGGAAAACTTGATAGTTTTGTAACAACAGAAGACAAGGGTCAGGCAACAGATCGTTTATTAAGGAAAATCAACGCATATTTATAGATTTTAATGTACATTATTGTAGATTATTGTTAGTGGAAAATACAGTCTTTTGATTGGTTTTTTCTCACAGAAAGTTAACCTTGCATCTCTTTGTGGTTGTGTCAGATCATCCATATGCTAACTGTATCCGCCTACGCAAAGCCTTTGTTCTCATTTTCTCACCACCAATATTGGGGACATAAACATTGACGTCAATTACTGTCTACCAACTTTGGCTAGCAGCCAGCTCTCACCACACTCGTCCCCCCGTCAAAGACTTGCGACTGAAGTTGGTTCGGTCTTCTTGGTTCTTGGGGCTTTGCTCTTTTGTCTTGCTGTCTGGAATCTCGGCGCTTGCGGATGTTCACCTGTTTCTCTGTGTTTACCATTGCGATTGTGTCTGCGTAACCCCATCTCAACGTGACCATATGTGGTCCTTCCCACTTTGGAAACTGTTTGCCTGACCCTGTCGCACATTCGTAGGTATTTCGCCTCACACTTTCATATGCTGCTTTCTCCCGACATATTGTTTACCAAGTGAAAAAGTTCATTTAACAAACTACGTTTGATTATGACGAAGGTATCATCTACGTATCTTAACCACATCTTTAGGGGACTAGGGCATCTCATAATTGCATTTGTTTCTAATGAGTGCATAAACAGATTGGCGACTAGCGGAGATACTGGTGATCCCATAGCAATGCCTCCTGTTTGACGGTAAAGAACCCCTCTAAATGTAAATAACGTGGATCGAAGACACAATTCTAATGCCTTCATAATTTCGTCTGGATTTAAAGGACAACGACCACTGAGTTCGTCGTCAGAACAAAGTAAATTATAAATAATACTTAGAGAATCATTAACGGGAACATTCGTGAATAATGAATAAACATCGAAACTTGCCATTACTTCATCTTCTTCAATATGAGTCAAGTTTATTTTTCTCTTAAATTCATACGAATTCTTCACTCCATGCTCCACTTTCATTTCATATGGGCTAAGTATTCGATAAATGTATTTAGAGAGTTTGTATGTTGGAGAATTAGTAAAATCCACTACTGGACGTAACGGAACTTCTGATTTGTGTATTTTTGATAACCCATAAAATCTACAGGGGCTGCAACTTTTTGGAGCCAGAGTAAACCAAAGTGATACACCGAGCTTCTCTTTTATTGATTGTAACATCTTGCTTGTTTCAGCCTTCAGCTTATTTAATGTCGCCCTTGATTTATTCACGTCGAATTTTTCATAAGGTTCGTCATTAAGATGATCAATGGCCTTCTTTTCGTAATCTGCAGTGTTCATGACAACCGTGATATTGCCTTTATCTGCTCTTGTAATTATAATTGATTTATCTTGTTGTAGGTTTTTTAATGCCAGTTGCTCGTTTTTATTTATATTCGGCGCATTTGGCTTCTGGTTCAGTAGTACCGCTTCAAATTTGTGTCTTATGACGTTTGCCTCTTCGGCTGTCACTGACTTTAAAGATGGTTCAATTGCTGGAACTACTTCGAAGGCTGATAAACGCCTTTTGTTTAAATTGAAATTAAGTCCCTTTTTAAGGAGGGATAGTTCATAATCTGATAAATTTCTATCAGAGAGATTGACCACCATTTTGTTCGTATCCAGAAAGTTATGACTAGACGGATTTTCAAATTGATGGAGTTTAGGATTAATGTTTAGTTGAAGTAACCTGTCGAACTTTTTGATTTGTCTTCTTTTTGAAGATTGAAGATAAAATTCTTCTTTAAACTTAAATATGTTGTCAATGAGAGTCTTCAAATCTGATGTAACCAAGACATAAAATTTCATCTAAATTTGACATTCGCATTCTAAATTTAGATGAAATTTTATCTGTCTTGGTTACATCAGATTTGAAGACTCTCATTGACAACATATATAAGTTTAAAGAAGAATTTTATCTTCAATCTTCAAAAAGAAGACAAATCAAAAAGTTCGACAGGTTACTTCAACTAAACATTAATCCTAAACTCCATCAATTTGAAAATCCGTCTAGTCATAACTTTCTGGATACGAACAAAATGGTGGTCAATCTCTCTGATAGAAATTTATCAGATTATGAACTATCCCTCCTTAAAAAGGGACTTAATTTCAATTTAAACAAAAGGCGTTTATCAGCCTTCGAAGTAGTTCCAGCAATTGAACCATCTTTAAAGTCAGTGACAGCCGAAGAGGCAAACGTCATAAGACACAAATTTGAAGCGGTACTACTGAACCAGAAGCCAAATGCGCCGAATATAAATAAAAACGAGCAACTGGCATTAAAAAACCTACAACAAGATAAATCAATTATAATTACAAGAGCAGATAAAGGCAATATCACGGTTGTCATGAACACTGCAGATTACGAAAAGAAGGCCATTGATCATCTTAATGACGAACCTTATGAAAAATTCGACGTGAATAAATCAAGGGCGACATTAAATAAGCTGAAGGCTGAAACAAGCAAGATGTTACAATCAATAAAAGAGAAGCTCGGTGTATCACTTTGGTTTACTCTGGCTCCAAAAAGTTGCAGCCCCTGTAGATTTTATGGGTTATCAAAAATACACAAATCAGAAGTTCCGTTACGTCCAGTAGTGGATTTTACTAATTCTCCAACATACAAACTCTCTAAATACATTTATCGAATACTTAGCCCATATGAAATGAAAGTGGAGCATGGAGTGAAGAATTCGTATGAATTTAAGAGAAAAATAAACTTGACTCATACTGAAGAAGATGAAGTAATGGCAAGTTTCGATGTTTATTCATTATTCACGAATGTTCCCGTTAATGATTCTCTAAGTATTATTTATAATTTACTTTGTTCTGACGACGAACTCAGTGGTCGTTGTCCTTTAAATCCAGACGAAATTATGAAGGCATTAGAATTGTGTCTTCGATCCACGTTATTTACATTTAGAGGGGTTCTTTAGCGTCAAACAGGAGGCATTGCTATGGGATCACCAGTATCTCCGCTAGTCGCCAATCTGTTTATGCACTCATTAGAAACAAATGCAATTATGAGATGCCCTAGTCCCCTAAAGATGTGGTTAAGATACGTAGATGATACCTTCGTCATAATCAAACGTAGTTTGTTAAATGAACTTTTTCACTTGGTAAACAATATGTCGGGAGAAAGCAGCATATGAAAGTGTGAGGCGAAATACCTACGAATATGCGACAGGGTCAGGCAAACAGTTTCCAAAGTGGGAAGGACCACATATGGTCACGTTGAGATGGGGTTACGCAGACACAATCGCAATGGTAAACACAGAGAAACAGGTGAACATCCGCAAGCGCCGAGATTCCAGACAGCAAGACAAAAGAGCAAAGCCCCAAGAACCAAGAAGACCGAACCAACTTCAGTCGCAAGTCTTTGACGGGGGACGAGTGTGGTGAGAGCTGGCTGCTAGCCAAAGTTGGTAGACAGTAATTGACGTCAATGTTTATGTCCCCAATATTGGTGGTGAGAAAATGAGAACAAAGGCTTTGCGTAGGCGGATACAGTTAGCATATGGATGATCTGACACAACCACAAAGAGATGCAAGGTTAACTTTCTGTGAGAAAAAACCAATCAAAAGACTGTATTTTCCACTAACAATAATCTACAATAATGTACATTAAAATCTATAAATATGCGTTGATTTTCCTTAATAAACGATCTGTTGCCTGACCCTTGTCTTCTGTTGTTACAAAACTATCAAGTTTTCCAAAGAGGTTGAATCCGATGAGAATGAGTTGGCATTCCTGGACTGTTTAGTAAGAAGAAAATTAGATGGCAAATTTAAAATAAACATTTTCAGAAAGCCGACAAATTCGGATAGATACCTAGACTACTATTCAGCTCACCCATTTACCACCAAAGTAACTGTGACCAAGAATCTGATCAACAGAGCCAAACGCCTAGTTACTGAGGAGGAAGATATTAACAAGGAACTAAAATTGGTTCAATCCACTCTTGAATCAAATAATTATCCTAAAGACTTCATAAAAAGATATTTAAAATGTGAAGATAAGGATGAATCGAAACCTGTTGCTAAGAATTGGGTTAGTACAGCGGTGATTCCTTACCGCAAAGAAACATCCGATGAAATAAAGCGAATCCTTAACGATCATAGCATAAAAGTGTATTTTCGTGCAAAGAACACCTTACGCTCATTACTGGTGAAGGTTAAGGATAAAATAGAACAAGAAAACCAGCAGAATTGCGTATACCAGATCAATTGTGGGGATTGTAACGCCGTATATGTAGGAGAAACTTCCAGATAGGTAAATGTAAAAGTGAAAGAGCATAAACAATGTCTAAAGGTGGTTCCAAAGACCTCTGCAGACTTCAAGAAGCTAGAAAACAACTCAGCGATTGCACTGCATTCGATAGAAACGGGACACAAAATCGACTTTGATGGGACTAAGGTTTTACAAAAAGGTTTTGGTTCATATAAGGAAAGACTGACTGCAGAAGCCCTACATATATGGGTGAGTCCCAACAGTTTGAACAGACGTGAAGCTGTGATGTTGGCTGATGCATGGTAAATCCTGACTAATAAATAAAGTTGGATATGTATCAACAACTAATCACACTTGGTCAAATTCCCGATTATCTACGTCTTCTTATGGAGAGGATAACACATGTTTTATTACTGTTCACCCACCCCCACACACACACCATTGTATACTGCATATATACATATATTTTAACAAAAGTAGACTAATTTTGAAAGTCTGAGGTCAAATTTTGATCACAGTTCATACAATTTTGTTTATTATACATGTTGATGCCTGTTTCATGGCTCATGATTGGACAAAGTTTCAAAAACAAGAGATGTTCCTTTTATATATAAACCTTTGTTATGTTAACTTCGATTAATTTCCCTGAAGAAGTTCGAACCAGATTGCCGAACGAAACGTTGGAATTGATCATTTTAATTTCGCTGAGATTTTACAAATATAATTTTATAAATGTCTACTTCTCACTCGGTGCTCAATTATTTTGCAACTATCCGGTCAAATCTTGATCACAGTTCATATGAAGCTTTAACATACTTGCAAATTTTACATGATGTTAGTTGACAGAAGGTTCGGCAATTAATGAACAGTGCTCAAGAAAATTGCGCTTATGTAGTTTTTGTAGTGCACTGTCTTGAATAGTGGTTGTTTATATTTAGTTTTATTCATATTGTTTATAAGCTTGAGATGGATGAATGATCATGTGATGGATGTGGGTAGAGAAAAAAGATTTTTGGATTTGAATTTTATTTGCGTTGCATGTATGTCAGTGTTGAAGTTAACACCTGCTTTTATATAAGAAAAAAGTTTAGTTAATACAAGTATTATGACAAGGGGTGGGGGAATTTATATGTACAGAATGGCGGGCCATATCAAAAAGGCTGATGTAATAAGGTATTGATGAATTTGCAAATTCCACAGCAGGTCAGGACAGTTATAATGGTTGGATTTGTTTCTTCTGCACACAGAACTCCGGTTGTCTCAGTCGGATGGCGATAGTCTCTGCTGTTCGGAGTATGCGGTACCTGGATATTTTTGGAGATTTGTTTGATACATGATAGATGATAGAGTAGGACTCTTCAATACTGGTTTTATGGCCGGTTTGGACCAGGTGTTCTAATATGAAGCTCTTCATGCTTCTAACTACACCTTTATTTAACCACAGGTCGCCGAGCTTGGAAACTCAAGTTCCTAGAGCAACGGCCAATATAACTCGCTCCACAAGCGCAGTTGAATTGGTAGATACAATTGGAAGTGACTAGTCTAGGTACTTCATCTTTCAACTGAGGAATCATCATTGGCGTGCCAGCATTATAAGTTCTTTGAACTGATTTTCTTGACTTCTTCGTAGTTATTTCGCTAGGTATATCGCCCTTGAATTGCAGTCGTATGTATACAAGCTTCTTGTTGACGGATAATGAGTAGTCCTTTTCTGCCTTTTTGGTCATGTGGTTCATGATGATTTTTTCTGGATAGCTATTTTCAATTAGGGTGTCATATGCAATCCTTAGTTCATTTTCAATTGCCTCTTCTGAGCATATAGCTCTAATCCCGTGGCTGAGGGTCTTTACTAAATTTCTTTTGTACTTGAGAGGAGCGAAGCTATGAAAATGTGTATATTGTCCTGTCCATGTGCCTTTCTCATTATACAACCATCTGATTTTCTTGTAAGGAGGACATCTAGGAAGGTAATTCTTTTTTGGGATTTCTCTTCTCACGTGAATTCCATAGCAGAATGTAGTCCATTGAATTGAGTTAATATTGTGTTCCTATCCGAATCATTATCACAAAGAATAAAGGTGTCATCCATATACCGACAATAAAATAAGAATTTTCTGATAAGGTTGTTCATAGGACCATTGTCTCTCTCTTATGCTGGCAGATTTCTTTCGAAGCAAACTAGCGAACAATCAGGCAAGTCAGCCATATTGAGTATGGACACCCATCGTCCAAGATGGCTGGTACAGTTACTAATGTCTTTGACAGCATGCTATGTAAACAAACTTGGGATTGAGTTTAAAAAGCGAAGGGTGGCTAGGTTAAGTCATGTTTCCAATCCATAAAATCACTGACTGTTAACATAAACTATGTAAAAAAAATTGCGCGTGTTGTAAGTCAGTGCAAACACAGAAGCCTACGATTAGAAAATTTCAGTGATCTGTCCCAGAATCCATTACATTAGAGCAGATTCACTCATACCTTATATTCCATTTAACTGTAATATCGTATCTCTGTTTACCATCTCTTATATTATATCCATCCTCGACTTTTATATCATCTCATAAATAGAGATCAAGTTTCAATACATGAAGTTAGTTCTCAAGACCAATTATAGTCGGTTGTTTTTTTCAAAAATTGAATCTCCGTCCGCTGATTTCCAAATTATATTCCCCACAATTGTCATGCATGTGCGCATATTGAAATACAGCCTTATGACCGTAGGAAAAACTGTATACTGACCAACTACTGCTATGTATGTATACATATATATCAGTGGCCGGCCTCCTAATTTGGGATACCGATATCACATGCTGAAAATTCCATAGTTATGCCAAAATACTGTGTGGAATCAAGCTATAATAAGGATTTTTTTCTAATTAGAAATTCCCATCTATATGTCTTCATCAAGAATACTACAAATTTGGTTATTTCAAAATACCATTCAGTGCTAAATTAAATTCCTTAACATAGCAAACTGAATTGAAAATTATTTTATTGCTCAATGTTATTTATATAGTTTTTTTTATTTAGTGTTAAATTGCGAAAGTCTAATGATTTTTAAATTTTGATCATTCCAGCATCAGATCACGCCAGCAGCGTATGTTCTTTTTGACGAGTTATACACCAATGATGATATCTTTCGCTCTATAATTCGGAATAAAGGAGCATTAAATGTTCGTCTTCTTGGAAGGTAATTTTTGTTTTAATATTTAGTAGTTATTTTATTTTACGTGTTTTCTGATATAAAATCAACTGTTTTGCTTATTTTAAGCTAATTAGTTCACCTGATAAATTTGTGTACTGCAATGGGAATATCTTTTACTAGACAAGATAAATTCATTTCATTTAGTAAACTTTTTTGTCAGCTGCACAAAATCTGAATAAAAAACTACGCAAATAGTGACGGTAAACTAAATTTCACAGAAGGACTTTTGGTTGATGGTAGTTTCAAATGCAAGTCAAGATGCGCAGTTCCTCCTTCAGATTTTCACGTAGTTTAACTTGACTATATATATATATATATATATATATATATATATATATATATATATATATATATATGAATATAATCATCGGTTACTTTGACATTTATAGAGGATACGTAGACGACACTTTCGTTATCTGCGTAATTCTTGATGATGTTTTGTTCACATTCAACAACTGCCATCCCACTTTTCAATTCACCATAGAAAAAGAATCTAAACTAAATATTCCCTTTGTTGATGTGTGCCTTAATAGACCCAATGAAGAGTCTCTTAAAAGATCCATCCACCGGAAACGTACATGGAACGGACAACTGATTAATTTTTATAGTTGGGTGCCTATCTCCAGGAAAAGGAACCTGGTTCATTCACTCTGCTTTAGGATAAGGAATATTTGCAGTTGTGATTGCGTTGACTCAAAATTTAACTTCCTAAAAGCCACGCTCGCAGAAAACGGTTACCCAAACTGATTTATTGACATTAACATGAAAGATAAGCAGTCAAAACTGGTCACCGACTCAGTTCCAAAGAAAACTTTATTTATAAACTTGAAATTCACAGGTGATCAATCTTCAGATATGCTCGAAAACCGTCCCTCTAAATCAGTCAGTAAGACGTTCTTTGCAGCAAAATTACATATGACGTTCACTAGCCGCAAGTTGTTCTGCACCTCTGTAAAGGATAAGCTCCCCCATCTGGCTGCTTCCATGTGCATCTATCAGTTCACCTGCTCTTGTGGAGCAAGGTACATTGGCCGTAGCCAGAGGACACTTTCCACACGGATACGAGAACATATTCCAGCATGGTTTTACAAGAGAGAAAGGAAGTGTGTGCGAAGCTTTATTCTAGAACACCTGATCAACTCCTGTCACTCTGTCAACCCTGATCATGATTTTAAGATCATCTACCGAATCCATGCTAACTTGCTGCGTTTTCTTCGTTATAGACTTCTAAAGACAGTGGAGGCTTTGGCCATTCATGAATTTAAGCCAAACCTTTGAGTACAAAAGAAGTACTTAGGACCTCTACTTCTGTCTTGGCCGTAGAGGGATATATTTGTTAATCTATGTACCTTTCCGTGATTACCACGATTATTACTACCATCCTCACTTTGAATCATTTCCACTTGTCATTCTAAGTGCAGAAAATATTTTTACAATGTTGAATCGGATCTTATCAAATTCGATGCTATGTTGCATAACGTTTTATATTCGCTTACTGATCCTATAACTATGTACCCCTTTCCAACATCCATACACCTTAGGTATTATTCTACATATGACATTGATTGACATTTAACTATGATTATGATGACAGTGATTTTATTCACCTAAATTTCAGAAGATTGTTCTGCATCCAATACTTCAGTTTTGATTAAACTTCACTGTTTTAACCACCTGCTCGATATCCACCTCCTCTTAGTTCTCGTTATTTCATTTTACTGTTGGTTATTTATTTTTCTATTTTTTTTATTTTTGGTTACAACTTGTTGCCACACTGTATTTTCAGTACAAGTATGGCATTTTCAGCATGGATATCGGTAGCCCAAATTTTGCAGGCCGACCATAGATATCGGGTGTGCGTCGGCAGGGGATCGAACCTCGGACCATGTGCATGGTCGGCGAGAGTCCTAACCACTGTGCCACCGACGCACACTTAGATACATCACGCTGAACAGAAAGTGCTTCCCAATGGTTTATTATTACATATTCTAGTTTGTTTGTGTATGTGCTAAACGGAAGGTATACGAAGTTTTGTTCAGGACATTATTTATTGTTATTCTTCCTTTGGGTTCTGAGTAGAACATAGGGCGTGAATAGCACATCTCCATTTCATCCTATTATCTGCGGTCATCTTCAGCTCGCCCCACTATTGCCCATAGTCTCTCATCTACTCGGACGATTTCTCCAATGTTACTCTGGAAGGCTTCATTGTCGTTTCCCTTTGGGGTTTCCCTCGAGCGATGTCACCCGACAGTCACCATATTGTGTGCCCTATCCATCTTCATTTTCTTGTGAATATTTGTTACTCTCACCCTTATTGACGTTTTAACGTCTAATTTTGCTCTGTTTCTACAGTGTTTCACGATTGAAGAGCTTTTTCGTTTATTTTTACCATTATTAGGATTTTGGCGTTCAGTTTACCTCTGAAACCACTACACAAATATAGGCAGGATTCATCGATCTCTGGCTTTCACTGGCTCTCAAAGTATCTACCGGGCTAGTAGTCCTAAGGCTCAGCAGTGGTAGTTTATGAATCTAAGACTATGTCAGATAATCTCAACCCCATTTATATTCGTTTTATGAACTTTTTAGGCGTCACGTAATGTAGTTAGTTATTGTTTAACCTCTAACTATTTTACGTCGTAATCAATATTTCTCTATGTACTGTTAAGATATACGACCGACAGAAATTGTTTGAAATCCGAAATGTTGAGATAATAATAAATCATAAATTAATAATATCACTGATGATATTTACTGATTTATTTCTTCCAAGTAAAAACAGATATAGATAAGTCGAAAATTATGTCAACTGAAGCTTCATTTTGTTCTACATCATTTTCTCGTCACAGAGATAAACATCCTATTATGTAAAAAATTATCTCATCCACTCTTGTTATGTTAGGAAATGATGAAGGCTGTCTAGAGCATGATGTTCACCTGCTACAGTGAAAGTTGGTGAAATGTGGTGTTTTGCGCGTTAGGTAATATCCGAAAGACTTCCCTCTATTACTGCAGACATCCTCCTGTTTTTAGCTACACTGTTAATTTAATTTTTATGTTATCCTTTGAAGATGGGTTCTTTGTGTTGACCATTCAGTATACTAGTGATGATTTTGATTTATGTTTGTTTTGTAATGCTTATGGTTCGTTCGCATGGTAAGTAAAGTTTGCCAGCAACCAATTATTTATTATTATTATATTTTGTTATATTAGTCCATTTGACAAATAGCCTATGATACAACTGTTATGTAAAGGAACAGTAGTGTAACGACAGAAGACAAGGGCCAGGCAACAGATCGTTTATTGAGAAAATCAACAGATATTTATATATTTTTATGTACATCATTATTCGTTATTTCAGCAGAGAAACAGCGTCTTCTGATTGGTTGTTTTCTCACTGGAAGTTATTCTGTCATCTCTTTGTGGCTGTTTCTTTGAAGGTCAGACCATATGCCTGCGAATCGTATCCGCCCACGCCAAATCTGCTGTGGTTGGTTGTTGAATTAGTCTTTGTTCTTGTTTTTTTCTGATGACCAAGTGTATAATGGACTGAAATTTAACTGAACAGAAGTATGAGTTTTTTGTGTCTTTTAGCGAATACGTAGTCATAGATCGAAGGACTCTTAACTCACACTCCCCTTTCATATATATGGCAAACGGCTGCTTATGGAATAAATGAACTGGGCCTTTAAAAATAATGCTAATGTTGTGTATGTGTGTGTGTGTGTGTTTGATATCAGTGTTTGCATTGTGAAACGAAATCCCATCCAAAAGGTTGAGATGTCCCCGCTTTCTTTTTAATTTAGTTATAGAAACTACTTTGCAATAATAAGTGCCCTTTTGCTATTTGTTGGATTACAGAAAATAGGGATCTCAGTGATATTTAGTGCTTATGTTTTTTTTTGTTAAAAGACGAGAATAAATTGTTTATGAATGGATGATTGTTTCGGGGCGATTATGTAGCTCGGTCATTAGCATATATGTATATGGCACGTTCAGATATTATTATTATTGTTCCCTTGGGTTCCTAGTGGAACATAGGGCTTCAACTGGACGCCTCCACTTGCTTCTGTCTTGTGCTGTACTTTTCACTTGCGTCCATGTTATTCCATACTGTTTCATCTCCTCCTCACACGATCTCCTCCATGTCACCCTTGGACGTCCCACTCGCCGCTTCCCTCTCAGGTTCCACTCGAGGGCCTGAAGCGCGATGTCACCGAACGGCCTCCTCAGCGAGTGCCCAATCCATCTCCACTTTCTCCTGCATATTTGCTGGGCGATTGGTTCTTGTTTTGTTTGTTCCCATAGTTTCTTGTTGGTGATTCTTTCCGGCCATCTAATCTTCAGTATGGAGCGAAGACAGTTGTTGATAAAGGTCTGCAACAGGCTGTTGGAAATATTCTTTGTGACCCGCCAAGTTTCTGATCCTTATACAAGAACTGACTTGACGTTTGTATTGAAAATCCGAATTTTGTTGTTGAGTGTGGCTGAGTGACGAAGATTTCCAGGTTGGTTTCAGGTTGATGAATGTGTTTCTCGCCTTCCTGATTCTCGATTTGACATCCTCGTCCGTTCCTCCTGTGGTTGAGACAATGCTCCCTAGATAAGTGAAAGAAGTAACCTCTTTCAAATCCCTCCCGTTGATGGTGATTGGCACTGGATGTTGCTGTTGTTGTTGGTTGGTTATTTTCATAACCTCCGTCTTGTCTATGTTCACCTGGAGTCCTGTCTTTGCTGCTTCTTCGACCAGTTTGTCGGTTTTCGCTTGTAAGTCTTCGATTTTGTGTGACATCAAACATAAATCATCCAGGCGCGAA
Source organism: Trichobilharzia szidati (assembly GCA_944472155.2). Lineage (NCBI taxonomy): Eukaryota > Metazoa > Platyhelminthes > Trematoda > Strigeidida > Schistosomatidae > Trichobilharzia > Trichobilharzia szidati. The sequence continues at coordinate 62,106,515 of OX235274.1, read as the reverse complement.
ATCCAGGTCTTCTAGGTTCTTCACGTCTGTCCAGAATATCCCTGTCTCCTCGTTTCCCACTGTCTGACGCATAATCCAGTCCACCACAATTAGGAATATCATTGGTGATAATAAGCACCCTTGTCTGACTCCTGTGTTTACTCCAAACGCTTCGCTGAGTTTTCCGTTGTGGATCACTTGACATGTGCCGTTGTCGTACAGTTGTTGAATAAGGTTGATGAATATTTGGGGTACGCCGTAGTATTCGAGTAGTTTCCAAATTACTTCGCGGTCAACGCTGTCGAAGGCCTTCTCAAAGTCTATAAAGTTGAGGTAGAGATTTGATTGCCATTCCATGCTTTGTTCGATGATAATGCGTAGAGTTGCAATTTGGTCAGAACATGATTTGCCTTTCCTGAATCCAGCTTGTTCTGGTCGGAGTTCTGTATCCAGTGCGTCCTTTATTCTCTCCAGGATGATGCGACTCAGGATTTTACTTGGCGTCGACAGGAGCATGATTCCTCGCCAGTTCTTGCAGACGTTCAGATAAGCTAGCGTGAATTGCTGAATCCCTTGTATACTGGTAAAGATGAAGTTATCACCCTGTCTCATCACATAGAAGACTTCCGATTTACAGATACATCCCAGCCACCCTATTTTCATTCCAATATATAATTTTTTTAGTTCATTCTACTTCAGCTTGGAATTTTAGGGGGAAAAAAGATGTAATTGCTTTGATTTCTGCATATTATTTTATTGAAAGGTCGACTATCACACTGTATGTGGGAGAACACACTTTGGTGGCTTTTCATCCAAACATTGACACGTGCTATTTCGAGTGTAGTGACCTGGAGTGCTGTACTTTTGCGCAAAGTTTTGCGTTGAAAACTCAATCAGTCAGTTGGTCAATCATTATATGATATCCAACTGTGGAGATTTGATATATTGGCTTAAGCACTTGGTTTCCAGCCACCTAACTCCGGGTTCCAGTCCCACTACATCTAACTCAGCCTGGGTAATTGTGTAGTCGCATGAGTCCTGACACAATGCATGTGAGACTCATCCATGGGAGATTTAGTTATTTAAGGCGAAATGTATTTTATCTTCTCATTTCAGATTTTCTGCCTTTGAAGCTGACAATAACTTGGTTGAACTTCTGTCTCCATTCGTTGGGGATTCCTTACCCTGTGTTATTGTAGATGTGAAATTTTTAATGGATAATCAGAAACAGTGCTTTTCAAATACATTGGCCTATGAACGTTTCATTCAATTCATTGGAGAATTGAATATATCACCAATAAATGGAAAACATTATAGACTTACAGCATTTTCATTCACTTTCATGGATGGTGTAAACTTAGAGTTATATAAAACTGCAACAAAAATAACTCGAAATTATGTTAAATACTTGCCTTCTGTAAATTTGTAACCTATTTTGAAATGTTTTTGTTACTTTGTATATTATTTTGGAGTTATTCTGTCAAATCTTGACCACTGTTCATATGAATGTATTACGGATGGTTTGATTTTTCTTCGTTTTTCTAAGCTTTTGTTTAACAGGATTAAACGATATTAAGAAAGCTTCCTATAGATCTGTTTAAAAATTTTCTCCAGTTCATCACATAGTGATAAGCATTACTAATTTTGTTTATCTTCAGATTGCTTATTCCAGTGCATACTTTTGCGAGATTTTATTAGAATTCATTAGATATTCCCTAGATGAACTGCTTAGACGACTTCTACAGAAATCTTAATTAAATGGTGAGTTATTTATTCAGGACATAGTTATCTAGTAGGGATTTTCATGCATCAGGTTATGAGCTACAGTTATTGTTTAGGCGGCAGTTGCACAAGTTGTAGTAGATGAAGGGGAATTCTGATCGCAGACTCACTGGCTGAAGGTCAAATGTCTAAAATCAGTACTCTACATCTGCAAGTAATAGGTTAATTTATTTAATATATAGCGTTCCGTTGCTCAGTGTGATTGTGTCTTAATCGTCGTTTTACTCTCATAGTTATATCCATCTCCTTGGTAACTCTTCCTTATTTTTCTTACTTTCATTTCTTTTGATTTCAATAGTATCAACATTTTCTGTGAATTCGTTACAGGCAACTCATCATCCCTGTTTTGCATGTTAAGTGTTGATTCCATGGACAACCTATATTATCCCACTATTTATTCAATTTTAGTACTTACTCCATTCCATATTGTTGTATGATAACGTGCCACTTTAGTTAATTGGAATAAGCAATTAACTTTCGGCTAATGCCTCCTGGCTTCGAGTCCCATTCCATTTACTTTAGCCTGAATAACTGGCCCTATTCAAGTAGGTAGTTAACTGGGGTTATAGTGGGAAGTCATGACCAGTAGGGTACAGCAGGTCGGGCGTGAGGATAAATACTCGCCGAAGACATTGGCTAGTGGTCGCGCTATGTCGTGACATTGCAGAAGTTGGAATTCATAGCCCATTGGATAGGGTAGCAGTGGCTTAATAGTCTACGACCTCACCTGCGTTTGAACCCCGGTGGGTGCGTACCGCTGAAGACTCGCAAACTAGTACGGAACAGCTATCCAGTACTCCCTGCAGGTTTCCGCAATGGTTCTCTGACTGATTCAGATCTATTGCAATTACTTTTGCTTTTTTTGAAATTAATGGAGGAATTACTTTTACTCAACCTTGGACCTTCCTTGGAAAGTTTTAATGACGTCAAACAGTTTGCATGCAAACAGGGCAGAAGTACTTTAGATACTGCGGCTGTCTTACGTCATACTATTGTTTCCTGCTTAGCCAAATATATCCAATGTACCTACCTTGACTACGCACCTGCTTTTGACTCTGTACCCTGATGCCTTATGTTAAATGAGCTTTCCCTGACACATACTTAATCCTGGGCTGTTAACCGTTAGCATTCTTGTTTCTCTAACAGAAAACAAAATATTGTATATATAGACAAATCTTCTTCCGCCTTGCTAACTGAAGCTGCAGTGCCCCAAGGTGCTGTTCTCTCTCCTTTTCTTTTTTCTTGCTTACATGACTTGTCTCTTCCGGAAGAAATTAATTTCGTTGGACATGCTAATAGTCCGAGTGTCATGTTACCATTTACGTCCCGATCTGACTTAATCGCTTTTTGTCGGACATAAACCAGTGGTCTGAACTAAATGGCCTTACTTCAAATCTCTCTGAATGTCAGACAGTTGGCTTGAGCTTCAGTTATAAACGTGATTTACGCGAACTGGTCCATTCACAAGTGATTGTAGCATCGAAGGCGCTGAAATGGGAACTAAGTCAAGCATAGAATACCTTGGAATAGTTCTATCCTCTGACCTTTCTTGATCACCTAATATCCTTTCAATTTCTAAGAAAATGTTCCGTCTAACCTACTACATTAAGAAGTTAAGACAATCAGGAATCATACAACCTCTACGTTAACTGTTTGCTAACTCTTTCATCTTACTTATTGTTCCTCAGTGCTCCCAATCAGTCTGTGTCATATTGTATAGGGTACTGGGCAAGTGGTTTGCTACTCGGTCAGCCTAGTCATCGCCTTCCTCGACGGGCAATGTTAGCTGATATAGGGTCAGGCTGGAAAAGAGCTAGCGGCGGTCAAACGAAAACATGGCACCAGTCAATGAAATCCACAACAGTTAGTCTAAGCCACGTAGGAAGGTGTAGACTTCCTGACTGTTTGAGGTCCTCGGGACCGTAAAAACCAATAGTTGGAAACAATTGGTGACATGGCTCAAAATCGTTCTCATTCATGGCGCAGATGCATCCACTCCTTGTGACTTATGATTTCGAATGAAACTGTTTTGTTCTTCGTTATTACTATTCCTTTGTCTCACACCTCTGTTTACTGTCTCTAATATGCATTTCTCTTAATTTCTTCTCTTGCTTTGTGTGCTACATGGAGTGTGGCGAGTCTACTGTTCCTATGAAGACCTGCTTCATTATTGTCTATGGTTAACTCATCTCTCTATAAATTCGCTTGATGGTTGTTAGTTGAAAAGTCAAAACTAACTCATGAAAAGCTGATAATACAACGTTTTAAAGACAGTTTTGAATTTGCTGATAAATTAGAAGGTTTAAATATCTCTAGTAAATCGATGGTGTCTTTCGATGTGTCCTCATTATCGATAAATATCCCTTTAGAACAAACTATAGGAATTGTATCTCAGCATTCCGATTTACTTCCTTTATCTGAAACGGAATTCAAACACCTTCAACTCATGTGCATTAAGAATGTACAGTTCAAGTTTAACAATATCATGTACCGCCAGATTGATGGAGTTGCTATTGGAGGTCCATTAGGTCCCATTCTAGTGGATATTTTTATGCGATACCTTGGACACAGACAAGCTTGAAGCACATGATAGATGATGTGACACTTTACAAGAGATATTCTGATAACATATTTATTATATTTAACAATATTAAATATGTCTCCGATTCACTTGATCTGTTTAACAAGGCACAGCTGGACATAGATTTAAAATGGCATGTGAGCAAACTGGAAAGTTCCACTTCCTGGATCTCTGATTTCTTTGAACTTCAAATGGAGATGTGGAAAGGTATATTGATGGTAAAGAATTCTAGAATGGACTATATCAGAATTTCCAGTTTTTGTTCAATAAGCTACAAAAAGATCGGGTGAGGACATTGCTCTGCCTCAATTAAAAAACTTTGTTCGAAAAGAGAAACTTGGTGATGAATTAGTTATTATTGAGAAGTGTTTACGAAATAATGAATATCCTTAAAAATTCATTGATGAACACAAAAGAATAACAAATATTTAAAAAGAAAATCCAATTTATATAGCTGAGAAGAAACCTATTTCCCTTAATCCTGAATTCAAAGGTGATGAAGTATGTGGAAGAACTAAATTTAAAATATATGCCTCTGTCAAGTGAACTTATCCAGATACCAGGTTAGTCTTAATTTACCGAATAAAATTCTTACTGAGATAATCATAGGTTTACAAATCCCTCTTTCATTTTACCTCCAACTTCATATACAACTTTACATGTACGTGCTGAGACGCATATATTGAACGAACAGAAAGAAGCATATGTGACCACATATCCGAAGACATTCCAAAAAACGTATATCTAAAGGGTGCAAAAGTCCTTATTAGTGCGACTACTCTCCACTTATTAGACAGTGGTCATAAAATCCATGCATTTGGTCGGGTCGCAGTGGTTTAATGGTCTACGAGCTCGCCTTGTAACTAGAAGGTCCTGGGTTCGAACCCCAGTGGGTGCGTACTAATGAGGAGTCCTAAACTAGTACGAAACAGCTGTCCAGTACTCCCAGGTTTTCCAATGGTTCTCTAACCTATGTCAGCTCACGATGAAATCCTGTAACCATTCAATCAAATCCCTACAAACCAATACTTGAAAAGTACAGGAAAGTTTGCAGTTGTTATTGTATCACTGAAACGATCGCCATCATACGGTTAAAAGGGAATTTATGCATCCCTTGAAACAACCGTTGTTAATCTTGCCTTACTTGAAGTTTTTCTAATTCCGTCATTGTTATTTTAATTTTTTAACAATGTAATTCCCTAATCTTCACTCGTTCTTTCTCCTTATTCTTAGCTGAACTATATTTTGACCACTGTTCAGTTAAATTACTTAACCTTTACCTTAGTGTGTTGTTGATGCTACACCTCTAATGGATTTGGAATATGCGTTCGTAACTGTAGGCTGTTCTATAAATATGTGTATGCATACTAACAAGGCTATCAACGAATTGTATGCCTTACCATTATGCTTTTCAACCACGAGAAGATACTATCCTTCACCTACATGATCAAAAACTAAAGTATTTCAATATTTTATATGGCAATATTAAGTTGTTTGCAGTTGAGAAAAACCAAAAAACTGCTCAGTGTGTTCTTCTTGTTTTGTTCATGCACTGACTTGTGCTAGGAACACCGTCAATACATAGTTCTGTACCATTATAAGCTACATTACAAATTATTCTATTGTCGAAAATACTCATTTCTACAATCCTATTCTATTTCTTTCTGTATGCTTTGTTCAACAAGTACGTCTGAGTGGGTAAAAATATCGATTTTACCTCTAACCAATCGGTAGAGGTTATTTTGAATTATTGATAAAAAGAATACACTCTATGATAATGCTATCATTTTCCTTTAATTCTATATTTTAGTAAGCATACATTATATAAGTAGAAGGAGAGATGTTTATAGTAGCAGTTGTGATAAATATAACTGTATTGTTTAGTATTTTAATTATTACGCATTCTCAGCGCTGTTGTTTGCGACAAGAAAGCGTTCGTCTTTGTAAAAAAGTATTTGTCGGTGATAATTTTGCAAAACCTAATTCCTTTATAAATAATATAAATGCTATTGAAAAATCAGGAATTTCTATCGAAAATCCCTCTGATAGCATGCAAAGATATTTTACTTTATTCGTAATTGATATTGATGTGTACAAACGGCAGTATGAGACAACAACAACAACAACATTTATGGGATTAGAGAATAATCATGATAACCTTGCTAATGGCAATAAAAACTCTTATGAAAATTTAAATCAGTACGTACAAGTTATTTATGCTGCCTATAATATTCCTGCCAGTTGTTTTAAGTCTTCGACTTATTGTAGACCGGATGATTTGCATTCAGTTAGTAAGCCTTATTGTTTTAGTGAATATGATGAATACAATCGCATACGAGTATTTCTCTTAGAACAAGTCAGAAACAGTATGCCAGCAATTATGCAAATGACAAATAAAACCAATTACAGAGATTTCTATAATCCAGTCTACTACAAAGGTTATCCATTTAGAATAAATGAATACTATTATCAAAGGTGTAAACGTTCAAAGAAGTATGATATGTTTATGCTCAATCATGGTGAATATCTTTCTAGTAATTATGATATTAATTTAAGGGAAAGAGTAAGTCAATTTTTCAGTAGACATGACAATACTACAACTGACAGTATTCATAGTACCATAGTAGATTACTTCCCGAAGTTAATCATTACAAATGAAACTATTCAATATGAAGAGTCGACATGTTTTTTATGGGGAGAATGGATTGGGAGAGTATTACACATCCCATCTTTATTCGAACATCATCGTTCATGTAATAATGATCCAATGAGATGGGAAAAAGAACACCAAATTCATGGAAGCAATTTAACCGACTACTTAATCCAACGGGCTAATCAATGGTTTACTTTTGCTAAAATTAACTATGTTCATTTATTCATGCATGAAAAACGTGCATCACAGCTGCAAGAATTATTGTCAAGGAACATAAAAGAGTTATTCAATATCAGAATAAGTTATCGAGCTGCGAAATGCATAAGGATTGTATCAAGGTTATATTTATTTGAACAACTTCTTAGAAAATTTAATTATATCTGGGAGCCTATCGCCCCTTAATAATACTGATAGTGATTTGTAAAGCTGTTTGATTTATAATAAAGTGAATACAGAGAGACTTTGTGAGTAATAATTGTCTGTACCCCTAAGATATGGTTTGTCCTAGAAAAAAGAAGTCTTGCAGAAGTCGAATTACTGTCTTCAGTAATTCTGTAACGACAGAAGACAAAAGCCAGGAAACAGATCGTTTATTGAGAAAATCAAGAAATATTTATAGATTTATGTACATTATCATTAGCGTTGTTGTTATCAGAGAATCAACGTCTTCTGATTGGTTGTTTCCTTTCCGAAGGTTCTTCTGTCATCTCCTTGTGGTCGTTTCTTAGATGGTCAGGCCATATATCTGCGAGTCGTATCTGCCCACGTTAAGTGTGTTGTGATTGGTTGTTGAATTCCTCAAGGTTAGTCTTTGTTATTGTTTTTTCTCATGACTGGACGTAAATTTTTGTCTACAATTTTGGCTTGCAGATAGCTCTCACCACAATTCGACACAGCGTTGCCCAGTTCACAGTAAAAATGAAAAATTTGAGGAAAGGTGAAAGTTTGTTAAAAACTGCTAAATTTTCCAGTCTTCTGTCTGCAATGGTCATACCTTACACCTAAGAAGTGGGGCCGAGATCCACCGCAAGGTAAAAACTCATTTCGGTCAATGGCAGGATACCATGAGTGCTCCGAAGATAACGAAAATTTGCAGATGACAACTGAGCTTTATCTATCCGTGTGGGGATCTCATCAGTAACTGGCTTATTGAGACTAGTGCAATCTCACTAAGGGAAGTGGTCAGAAGTTCCACTCTTTACTCAACAAGTAGTCCATGGTATCGACGATATCTTTACCCTTCGACAGATTCTGGAACATAGGTATACTTACTGGTGTCCAGCAGTGTTCACATTTGTTGACCTGAAAGCGGCACTCGATTCCGTCGACTCATAAGTACTATGGCGATATTTGTCTGTGAAGTGAATGTCGAGGAAATACAGTGCACTGGTCAAGGCATTCTACTTGAACTCATGCAGCTGATGAGAGCCTACGGAGAATTGTCATCTGAAGTGGTGACAACCAGTAGTGTCCGTCGATGATGCCCACTGTCCCAATTTCTATTTAATTTCACCATAGATGTGCCAATAGACTTAACCCTAAGTGACTTCAGCGACTCAGGGATTGACTTGTTGCCAGGGTATAATCTCGTTGACTTAAAATATACAGATGATATAGTCCTTCTACGTGAAGACACTGATATCCGACTGTCGACCAAAGGCGTTTGTGTGTGGTGCTCAGCAGTTCGTTCTGTCCTCCTTTTTGGTTATGAAATATGGTCATTGAAAGTGGAAGACATGAGAAGGCTAGCTATCTTTGATCGTAAGTGTCTGCGTTCCATCTCCCTATTTAAGTGCGTATAATAAGGTGAGAAATATTGAGGTTAGGCGTCGAGTACTAGGTAAGGAGTGAAAAACAATCGAGGTTGTGAAGTTACACCGATTGAGATTGTTAGCACACGTGTTGTGCATGACTAGCCATCACCTTCCTCGACGGGCGATGTTGGCTTACATAAGATCAGGTTCGCAAAGAGAGAGCTAGTGGTGGTCAGACTAATACATGGCTTCATCAGTCACGTAGGGAGGCGTAGACTGACTTGCTGGTTGGGGTCCTCGGGATGGTGAAAACCAGTGGCTGGAGACAATTGGTGATATGGCTCAATGTCATTGTCAATGGTTCGCGCAGATGCATTCACTCTTTTTGATTTTTCATATCCAATAAAACTCTATTGCTCTTGAATATTACTATTCTTGTTCCTTCATAATTCTGTTTATTATCTCTGTTTTGAATCTTTCTTTACCCTCATCTCTTGTTTTGTGTTCTGCATGGAGTGTGGCAAGTGGAACTACTGGACATCTGTGCAAAGTTCTACGTTGAAACCAGTCATTTAAGTAGTCAATGCAACATCATATCACATTTGACAAGGACCACTGTCATGCCAAATACACTTATATTCTTAAATAAGGTGTCCAGTTGACGCTACACCTTGTCAGATTTTCCACCTTATATGGCATTACCATCTGTGTAATGCAAATCAAAGAGACTTTTCCCTGGTAACAAATCGATCTCCGAGGCAACCAAGTCGACTAGGGTTATAACATCCATTTATAATACAATTATAAATTACTAGTGACACTAGGTATCCTTGACGCATACTACTGCTTTCTGTCAATTAGCAAAACTCGACAAGCTTGTAGTGAACCTGCTGCGGAACCAAAATAACTCCAGGGCTAAAATTAATTGATCAAATCGAATCAACTTAAAAATTACTTGCAACGTTTGAGTAGATTGAAAATCCCCATTGAGTCATATGAAAAAGAGAAGACATTCAGCGAAGAGACTCTTTTCGGCGAATTCATTCACATAGCTGTACAATCGCATTTATATATAAATATTTGTGTGTGTGTACATGAGGTTTGTCAAGTTTAGATAATTGATTAGTTAATACAAGAATGATGTAGTATAGAGACAAAGTTAATCAGACAGCAACTAAAGTAAGACTGAGTTAAAAAACTAGATGACGTAATATAATTGGCTAAAATGTTACAACTTAGGTCAGGATAGCAACAGAGGTAATTACAGGTAGAGATTAAGTAGAAGTGAAATTGAGTGAATAAGTTGGATGACGTAACATGAATGACTAGAAACTGAGCGTTGTTCAAGTCAGTAACAGTGGTAGTGGGGTGTAGAGATTGAATCGGGTGGGGGTAGAGAACAAGAAAGTTGAAAATGTAAAATGTTACAATTGAGAAGACAAAATAATACTAATGAAGAGACAGAAGAAAAGATTAGGTAGAATTTACATGTCGGCTAATAAGATAGATTACGTCCATTGCAAGTGTAGTGATTGAACGAACTTCTTCTGTATGCAGAGTTCAGGACTTAGCAAGTGGATCGCCATTGCTTCTGCAGTTTGAAGAAGTCTGATTCGTACACCTTTAGGGAGACTACTTCTTACTCTGTAGACGACTTTGAAGTTTGTTTGCGGTGTAGCTTGGTGTCCGGATTCTATCAGATGTTCTAAGATGGAACTGCGGGGGCATCGATTTTCTCCTTTGTAAAACCATGCTGGTAAGTGCTCGGTGATACGTTTGGAAAGCGAGCGCTGGGTACGGCCAACATACCTGGCTCCACACGAGCAGGTGAATTGATAAATGCACATTGATGAGGCCAGCAGCGGTAGCTTATCCTTCACGTTCACATGAATCATAGGTTTTGTGGAGAAGGTTAGTCGTAGTTCAGCTGCGAAGAAGGTCTTCTTAAGTGAACGCGACAGTCGATTTTTTAGCGTTTCCGCAGATAGATCTCCATTGAATTGGAGGTTCATGTAGAGTAGTTTTTTCTTGACGTTAAGTATGGGCGGCTTTTCTGGTCTAGGATTCATAGATTTTGCAATAAATCTTTCTGGATAGCAATTCTCGACGAGGATTCTCTTGAGGTTGTCCAGTTCATCTTCTACGGTGTCCGGGGTGCAAATTTTGCGAACTCTGTAGCTGAGTGAACGGATCAGGTTTCGTTTGGTGTATAGTGGTACCCAACTGTGAAAGTTAGTAAGCTGTCCGTTCCACGTCGATTTTCTGTGGATAGATCTTCTCAGTGTTCCATCCTGTTCTCTTCTGGTTAGTTGGACGTCAAGAAAAGATATTGTGGAGTTGGACTCTTTCTCCATCGTGAACTGAATTGCAGGGTGGCAGTTGTTAAACGACTTTAAGATGTCGTCTAGATTTTCTTCGTTGTTGACGATAATGAAGGTGTCGTCGACGTATCTTTTATAGATTTCGAAGGTATTGATCATTTTCTTCAGGCATGTGTTTTCGAGTTTTGCCATGAAGAAATCTGCAAGCAAAGGGCCTAGTGGTGAGCCCATAGCTATACCATCCTTTTGGCGATATATTTCGTTGTTGAAAGAGAATTGAACATTCAGGGTACACCTCAGTAGGAGTTCTTTAAGATGCTCGGTGGGTATACCGATGTTTATTCCTTTGGAGTGAATAAGTTCGCATATATAGCATATTGTTTCAGTCAGTGGAACGTTTGTGAATAGTGATGTGACATCTAATGAAATCATTGTCTTGTTGGATACGTTAATGTTTTCGATTGAGTCAATAAAGTCGAATGAATCTCGAACTGTGTGGCAGGAAACTTGTTTTCTGATTGGTTCAAGTAGATCTGCTAACCATTGAGCTGTGCGGTGATAGGGTGAATTGGTCATGTCGAGGATCGGTCGAAGAGGGATACCCTTCTTGTGTACTTTCGGGAGTCCGTAAAGTCGTGGTATATTTGAGCCAGACGGTCTAAGGGATTCAAACATTTCGTTGCTGATGAAGGATTCAGTCTTCAACTTACGAAGGGTGTCCGTTAGCTTTTGTTCGGTTTGTTCAGTCATGTTTTTCTCGTTGATCGGTTTTGTGAATTTGCATTCATCGGATAGTATAGTCAGCATTTTACTGATATAGTCCTTGCGATTCATGATTACGATTCCTCCGCCTTTATCAGGACGTAATATCATAATCTCTTTGTTTTTCATAAGTTCTTTCAGCTCCTTATGGTGCCTCTTCGTCAAGATGGACCTTCCGTTGTGTTTGGTACTTATAAACTTGTGACAACAGTCGAGGATTGATGCTTTGAATTGTTGTAGGTTTTCGTCTGATGTAGGTGTGAGATCGTAAGTTTGGTTTATTAGATTTTCGTACTGAACTTGACATTGTAGCTTGTCAATACTTGGTGGTTTTACGCAGAATTTTGGACCTAGAGATAGTGCCTCTAGTTGAGTAGTAGACAGTGTGATGTCTGAAATATTGAATACGTACCTTTCTGGATTGCTTGGGAACGGAGATTCGGTATTAATTGTAGGCTTTAGGCTTTTGAGAAGATCTGCTTTAGTCTTGTTACGTTCTTTCTGAGTGACTTGTTGTACATATTCTTCGAAGGAATGGCGTAGTTCTTGATCTAAGTCTTCGACTGCATGAGCTCTTGAAAAGACGTTTTGCTCTAGCTCAGGGACGCGTGATTGAATGGAGTCGATGTTGTTTCGTGTGTGTCGTCTGAGTGTTCTGGTATTCGGTTGGATGTGGTTGCGTCTCAGCGACTTCCAATACATCTTTGGATACTCATGTCGATCAATACAATCTCTTAAGAAATCAATCTTTGTCTTCGCTACCGCAAGCTTGACGGAGTAACGCAGGAAACCATCCAGCTCCTTCACCGTCACTGGGTCCTTGCAACGTTCGGCGAATTCGCCGAAAAGAGTCAATCCTCGACTGTTGTCACAAGTTTATAAATACCAAACACAACGGAAGGTCCATCTTGACGAAGAGGCACCATAAGGAGCTGAAAGAACTTATGAAAAACAAAGAGATTATGATATTACGTCCTGATAAAGGCGGAGGAATCGTAATCATGAATCGCAAGGACTATATCAGTAAAATGCTGACTATACTATCCGATGAATGCAAATTCACAAAACCGATCAACGAGAAAAACATGACTGAACAAACCGAACAAAAGCTAACGGACACCCTTCGTAAGTTGAAGACTGAATCCTTCATCAGCAACGAAATGTTTGAATCCCTTAGACCGTCTGGCTCAAATATACCACGACTTTACGGACTCCCGAAAGTACACAAGAAGGGTATCCCTCTTCGACCGATCCTCGACATGACCAATTCACCCTATCACCGCACAGCTCAATGGTTAGCAGATCTACTTGAACCAATCAGAAAACAAGTTTCCTGCCACACAGTTCGAGATTCATTCGACTTTATTGACTCAATCGAAAACATTAACGTATCCAACAAGACAATGATTTCATTAGATGTCACATCACTATTCACAAATGTTCCACTGACTGAAACAATATGCTATATATGCGAACTTATTCACTCCAAAGGAATAAACAACGGTATACCCACCGAGCATCTTAAAGAACTCCTACTGAGGTGTACCCTGAATGTTCAATTCTCTTTCAACAACGAAATATATCGCCAAAAGGATGGTATAGCTATGGGCTCACCACTAGGCCCTTTGCTTGCAGATTTCTTCATGGCAAAACTCGAAAACACATGCCTGAAGAAAATGATCAATACCTTCGAAATCTATAAAAGATACGTCGACGACACCTTCATTATCGTCAACAACGAAGAAAATCTAGACGACATCTTAAAGTCGTTTAACAACTGCCACCCTGCAATTCAGTTCACGATGGAGAAAGAGTCCAACTCCACAATATCTTTTCTTGACGTCCAACTAACCAGAAGAGAACAGGATGGAACACTGAGAAGATCTATCCACAGAAAATCGACGTGGAACGGACAGCTTACTAACTTTCACAGTTGGGTACCACTATACACCAAACGAAACCTGATCCGTTCACTCAGCTACAGAGTTCGCAAAATTTGCACCCCGGACACCGTAGAAGATGAACTGGACAACCTCAAGAGAATCCTCGTCGAGAATTGCTATCCAGAAAGATTTATTGCAAAATCTATGAATCCTAGACCAGAAAAGCCGCCCATACTTAACGTCAAGAAAAAACTACTCTACATGAACCTCCAATTCAATGGAGATCTATCTGCGGAAACGCTGAAAAATCGACTGTCGCGTTCACTTAAGAAGACCTTCTTCGCAGCTGAACTACGACTAACCTTCTCCACAAAACCTATGATTCATGTGAACGTGAAGGATAAGCTACCGCTGCTGGCCTCATCAATGTGCATTTATCAATTCACCTGCTCGTGTGGAGCCAGGTATGTTGGCCGTACCCAGCGCTCGCTTTCCAAACGTATCACCGAGCACTTACCAGCATGGTTTTACAAAGGAGAAAATCGATGCCCCCGCAGTTCCATCTTAGAACATCTGATAGAATCCGGACACCAAGCTACACCGCAAACAAACTTCAAAGTCGTCTACAGAGTAAGAAGTAGTCTCCCTAAAGGTGTACGAACTAGACTTCTTCAAACTGCAGAAGCAATGGCGATCCACTTGCTAAGTCCTGAACTCTGCATACAGAAGAAGTTCGTTCAATCACTACACTTGCAATGGACGTAATCTATCTTATTAGCCGACATGTAAATTCTACCTAATCTTTTCTTCTGTCTCTTCATTAGTATTATTTTGTCTTCTCAATTGTAACATTTTACATTTTCAACTTTCTTGTTCTCTACCCGCACCCGATTCAATCTCTACACCCCACTACCACTGTTACTGACTTGAACAACGCTCAGTTTCTAGTCATTCATGTTACGTCATCCAACTTATTCACTCAATTTCACTTCTACTTAATCTCTACCTGTAATTACCTCTGTTGCTATCCTGACCTAAGTTGTAACATTTTAGCCAATTATATTACGTCATCTAGCTTTTTTAACTCAGTCTTACTTTAGTTGCAGTCTGATTAACTTTGTCTCTATACTACATCATTCTTGTATTAACTAATCAATTATCTAAACTTGACAAACCTCATGTACACACACACAAATATTTATATATAAATGCGATTGTACAGCTATGTGAATGAATTCGCCGAAAAGAGTCTCTTCGCTGAATGTCTTCTCTTAAAAATTACTCAATAAACGTCTAATTCCACTGTAGATGTTTTATGTGTTTCGTGTTTTGTTTTAACTTGTACACATCCGGATAGGCACGAACGCCATTTCTCGCTCCTTCCGTGTGCTGCTAATACGTACATTCTCTGAGTCGTTAGTCAGCTACAGAAGTTCTGAATTCTTTTCCTGAATAATACTAATTTTTTATTCCATTCAAATATGCTGCTTATCACAACATATCTCCAAATGACTGCGACTTTTTGATATGCGTTTTGTCATCAGTACTTACAACTTAGACAGGGTACTGATTGATTGGGTTATTGGGTAAACTACGTTTAACAAGGATGTTATGGTCCAGCTAAACAGTATCACTGCCAGTGCTTTACAGTTCTATTTTTACGCCACTTCTTCAGTTACTTTGCGGTGCTCACTGTCAATGGTTTGTCAAATACCGATGAATTTAAGGTGATTTGTTGCATTTCTCTCTAGTCTACTTACAGCGGTGATACGTAGCTTTGCGATTCTAGCCATGCATGTTCTACTTTTCAGGAACCGGCCTGTTTCAGTACAAGCCTTCCATTTAGCTCATCGTTTAGTCCGAATGCGTTGATGAGTCGGACAAGGACTTGGTGCTTGAACAGTCCTTGCATAGACTCATTTTAGCCATTTTTTCGGTGGTTTGATGGGTTATGCATTCTTAACATCATCAGGTTTTCTCCTATGCCTTACGTGTGGAGCACGTAACAATATGATTGTACACTTTTTGTTAGATGTTGAAATTAGAGACATTGTACATGACTTTTGTTTGAAACGATTCATGTTTAAATACAGATAACTTCCGAGTACAATTCGAAATACAGTGTAATGTTGGCAGCTTCGCCTTCTCACTGGTCATTACTGTCTACTTGCCCCACCCATACCGTTTTGTATGCTTTGGATTTATCGCAGGAACCTATTATCCTTATCCAAAGACAACTCTACAACCGGCACACAGCTTCTACCAATAGACACGATTCCAACAGTGAACGCTTCTGTGGATTAGATTAATAATTTGTAGCAGTGAACTTTAACAGTATATCCAAGTAACCTTTTAATTGATATAACTCATTTTTGATAATATATTGTTACACTATCATCTCATTGACTTCGATTTTTATTCGCATATTTGTTATGTTATTGAGCTTGCTAGACAGTCCCCTACATATGTAGTAATGGATTAACGGTGAGGGTCAGCATCTGATATTCAGTGATGAATGCTGTGGCTAATAATTTTGGGGGATTATTTATCCAGTATCGCTTGTATGGGCTAGTGTAAACCAATTTGACTTCTTTGTGCTCGCTTCTTGGTTGTTAGTTAAAGGTTCTTGGTCTTCGGTAATTCTTTGCATAGTTCGTCCTGCCACTCGTCTATAGTAGCTTCGGTTGACTACAAAAGGTGTGATGCCGGAATAAATTATATGTCGTTTGTAGTATGCGGTGTGTTAAGACCGTGTTGCTACTATAAATGGAAATGACCCATTCACCATTTAAACCTCTAGTGTGGTCGACAAAAGAAAAGAGACATTGATAACATATAGCTAGTGTAGGTTATGCAGAGTAAAAGACAGTAAAACAGATAAAGTAGACGTGAAAACAGACAGCTAGTGAAATATGAACTTGATATATATATATATATAATACCAATAAGAAGAGGAAGAATATAAGGGATGTAATATTTGGAGCAATCAAGAGAGTAGGATAAGCGAGAATGTGAGAAAATAAAACGGTGAGTTCAGATGTCCACGCATAAATACTGTATGAGATTTTAAGGGAATGGGCCGTTTGGACGCAGTCCTTGTGTCAATCCACTATTGTCCATCCTTCGTTTAAAGCTGTCCACTGACGGTGCCGTAGCTACACCGGCCGGTAAGGAGTTTTAGGGATGGCAAATTCTCAGTGAAAAGAAATGGGAGCACACTCGACTCTTCATCCACTGGTTAGCTATCCTTCTCGGACTTCCACTTAATGGCAGAACACCTTTGTTTAGGTGATTCTGGTCATTTGTTATCTTATAAGCGATAATGAAGTCCCTCCTTAGCTCAAAGTGGCTAAATGTGAAGAGACCTAATTTCTTTAGCCGTTCATCATACGATTAGTTTCGGGGACCCATCACTCATTTTGTCACTCGTCTTCGGACTCTTCAAAAGGTTTGCATTTCTTCTAAGCAGTCGAGGTGCATTGATATTGTGCACTTCAGGTTGTGGTCTGACTTATGTTTCCTACAACCTTAGAAAGAGCTCAGGAGTGAGTGCACCTAACAGTCTATGTGTAAAGTATATGACAGCATATCCTTTCGCTACATCCTCCGTGTAATTTACGCTTGTGTCCATTTTTTCCGTTAGAACTAGACCTAAGTCACGCTTTGACGTTGTGCAGGACAAGCTTTCGTTCCACAGGGTGTAACTTGCATTCCGCAGCCTACAAGTGCGTAATTTCGCTACTTTGCACTTTTTTCAGATTGTAAGTCACACCACTGGCCACGTCCCAATCCTTTAGAAGCTTTAGGTTTGCCTGCAGTCAATTTGAGTCTCCCAAACACTTTACTGCTCTCCAAATCTTTACGTCATCAGTGTACACAAGGGTTGGGCACCTTAGATGGCATAGTAGATCATTCATAAAAGTCAAAAACATCAGTGGTCCTAGGATACAGCCCTTCGACACTCCTGATGATGAGCTGTGCCAAGATGATCGTACTCGATTGACTTTAGTGCAGAATTTCCTTCCAGCTAGGTAGTCCTCCAACCATGAGCTCCTTTTGCTCCTGGCTCTTGTGTTGCACCGGTTGCTGAGTTCCTGGTAGGCATGGTGATCGATGTGACTGTTGGTATTCGCCACATTGACCTAGCCTTCGATCTTGCTTACAGTATACGTTACGTGCCTCTCTTCAGCCATGAGGACCTCTTCCTCGACGTTTTGTAACTAGAGGGATGGTATCTGAGATTGCTGTGGGAATAATCTCTTTTACCACTTCACAGTTTTTGTCCACAGATAACTCAGCCCTTTCTATGAACCATCTGCCTCGGACAAAAGCATTCTAATTACAGTATAGTCGGCCTTGCTATGGCACAGATATGGTCGCGTGGCGTCCAACTGTAAGTTCTCATCGGGAACAAGATCAAACCCTGTGAATGCGTGGTCACTACTTCCTAGGTGGGTTATGATTCAGACATATTAGACTAGTAACTGGTCACTGGTTACACTATAATCTAGTTTCGGTGACTTTCCACTCGGGCCCAACCTGGTATAGTTTTCAACGTTCCCATTCGGTCCTGAATTTCCAATGGTTTGTGACAGATTTTGATCGGGTTTTATTTGAGCGTTCCCATAGCCAAGGCCAAGGAGAGATTCATTGAATTCTCCAGCTATACTGATTTGGTCTTAACCCAAGTCCTGTATTCTTGCGATGGTACTGAGTAGTAGCTGTTTGTGGTCTGCCCCACAGGTGGTTGATCGGTAGATGCCATCTAGTAAATGTTTGGTGTGCCCTACAGTGAAATGACACTATATAGAGTCGGATTTCGGTACGTGGTGGGTCTGTTGAACGTACGCATCTGAGTTACTTGTCAAAGTAAGTGGTAACTCACCTCCTTCCTTGTTATCCCTATCTCTCCTGATTAGGACCACATCACTTATACTGACTTCGTCATCGGCAATAGTGAGGACTAGCCATGATTCGGTCAGGATTATTATTTTGAGGTCTTGGTGTGACTAGAATTTTCTGAGTCCACCTACTTTTCCTCTCAGCCCACTCACATTAATATACAGGCAGTTGACAGTCTGGCCACCTCAGCGTCTTGTGGGTTAGTTGACGCTACGTTGGCTGCTGGTAGATTTACTAATGGAGCCTGTTGGCCGATTCTTATAGAACCAGCCCGTTGTCGTTTATTCCTTCGATTTTTACTTAGGACACTGGGGTGACACTGATTGTCATTCTCCGTGCCGCACCACTGTAGTGTCAGTGAGGCATGGGGACGTGTGAGGGGCTCATTTTACTGTCTCTTTACGTTTCGAAGTCTGCTTTCACGGTATTGGATGTGTCCTCCCATTTTACCTTTGATCTTGCACCATCGTTGAATTAATAGATCCAACTGCTCCTGGTAGCTAAATTTGAGACTTATTAGTCTTGGGGAGGTAATCAGTGTGAGATGGGTGGGGCGAGGTAGTCGGAAAATCGAGATTGCTCCTGACGCACCAGAGGCTATCTGATTTGATAGCCATCTCCATTGCTGTAAATCAATTGGCAATTCCTTCTTCCCCCACTGTACTTGGAGTAACCTTGTGGGTCTTCAATTTATGAAGATTAACATCTCCATTTTACAGTTTTTACTAAGTTGTGGTGATGTGGTGTTGTCAGGTGGAGCATCACATGAAACTGCGTCAAGACGGAAAAACGGTGTGCTGTTTCTGCTACCCGGAGGCATACTGTGTGAGACTGTACCAGAACGACAAATGTAGTAGTATTATTGGATTCGCCGTAGACTGAGGTGGTTCTATGCTTGGGTAGGTTGAAGACGTGAGTAGGAGTTTTTGTTTGGTCCATGTTTGTACAAACTCTGGTTGTGACTAATAGTTGCACTATACTGTGCCTGTTTTCTTCTTGATAGGGAGCCAGCACTAGCGGTACAGGTTAGGAAGAATTAACATCTCCACCAGTTGTTTAAACAGAGCTGACAGGGATGTGACGGATAAAAATTATTGGTACCTTGTGATGCCCATGGCATATTAGTCTGCCTATTGTTTGGAGACATTCTAAGTGTCCTTACAGGGGTTTCATTATATACACTGTTGCACTGTGGTTTAATTCTCAGCAGATTTGTGCCATATATTCTGTCAAAGTGTGTTTGTGTGTCATACTCTGAAGACCCAGAGTGATTGGGAGCTGAGCTATGAGTGTTGTCACCTGCACCATTTTCCGTGATAGTGTTGCTACGCCAGCTACTAGTCTGGGCTCCAGTGTGACTTGGTATATTATGCGAATATGTGCTGATTTCATTTCCACAGGAGACTCTAGTCTTATTTCTGCTATTTGTGTGGCTGTTAGTATAATTTTGTATCTTATTCGCTCTCCAACAAGGATTTCTCTTGCAAACTTCTTGTGAAAGTAGTGGAATTTTGGTCATGGGTGGTATATTTTACCATGATTTTTAACAGAATTTCACTACAACTCTCGCATTATGGCTATGACAGGATGTCAATGTTGGTGAACCTTGAATGTTTTGTTTGTTCGAACTGATCTCCATTGTCGGGCGGCAAGAAGGCTGTCACTGCTTAATCGTGATCTGGTTGGCAGCAGATTGGAGAAATACGATCAGAAGTATTCTTGTATATCATATTAGCGTTTATTTACAAACTTCAGCACTGATTAACCATTTTAAATCTGTTCCGTTATCTCTTGAAGAATAAATAATTGTGTTGCCCAGACGCTTTCTGTTGTTCCGTGTCGGTTTCAGTGCATAGTGATCTGCATATTATGCCAAATCTTCTGAAACCAGCGGTAGATACAGGGTCTCATCGATCTGGATGTTTGACACAGGATGTTTTTGACGTAAGAGGGGCAGTTGTTTCTATCTAAGGGCTATCCAGAGACATATCTAAATTCACAGTTGAGGGCGGAGGAGCTACATTGAGAGAAGGATTGTAATCCACTAGTCTTTCGCCTGGTGTCGTATTCTGTGGAGCCAGTATTGTGAGGATTGGAAAGGAGGAAGACTATGAGTTCTACCATCTTGGCTGTTTCGGTGAACTGCAGTATCTTGTCCTTCTTACTACCAAGTTTAATGAGGTGACTGTATGTGCACCTTTCAATCACTGTCTTATCTGCTACAACTTTTATTTGTTTGTAGCTCGTATCCTGCAATAAGATACGAATTTCTTAGCCTCTGTCTGTTTTTAAAACTGAAGGTGTACAGGGCAGTAGTGGTCGAGCTGACTCTTTTTCAGCCTGCGGCACTTTGTCTGGAAGTTGGGCATTTTCACCGCCCTAGGCAAGATGCCTTGAACTTTCTTCAGCCCATCGTTATCTGATATACTGTAGACTATCACACTTAGTTTCGTATCTAGTCATTTTTTGACCTCAGTTGTGATGAAGTTTATTAGGCTGTCTACCTTGGTTACCGATTCTTTGTCAAGTTTGCCAGGGTTCATGGCTCTGGTCAGGATGCTGAGAGGTGTAAGTTCACAGACCTGCGATTTTATGTCAGTAATCTGTGTTGATAGTTCAGACATGCTGGCCAAATTTTCTGAACATCCTGCATTCATAGCCTTAATACACCTTATTTCCCGCATATACGTTTTAGCTCTTCTACAGCTTTAGTAGTTCTATTTCTGAAGTAAGTGTTGAAGCTGGAATTGGTGTCTGAGGTTTGGTGACACGTACATAAGGTGTGGTGATGAATTGCATGTCACGACTAGGTGCTGAGTTTGTAGAGGCGGTGCTGGTTGTCAGTATATTTTTACTGTCATTTCCAGTCACGATAGATTGTAGTGACACGGCAGCTCAAAGCTTGTAGTGTATTGGTTAGCTGTGTGACTCAGTGGCATATTATGTGGGTGTTGTGTTGCCTGTTTTGGCAAGCAGCTATATGCTATCAGTCATCATCATTAGCAGGTGACTGAGTTCGTGGCTTCTGATATCATTTTTTCCTTCACGTTCCTCAGTGGAACATAGGGCTTCAAGCTAGTGGCTTGAAGTTTCTGTAGCAGTGTTTATTTTACAGGATGGGGTTGCTAGCCTCATGCCCAACTTTTCCTCTTCACCAGCATTATTTCTGGCTTAGCGAGGTAAAGAAGTGCGTCGGCCGGGGATCGAACACCGGACCATGTGCATGGTCAGCGAGCATCCTAACCCCTATGCCACCGACGCACAATATAACTAACCACAACCAATTAGTTAAAGAACTATTGGTTACAATTATGGAACTAGAGAAACACTCGTGTGAGTCTCACAACAAAAATATATATTTCCTATCAATGTAGGACACACCAGTTGTACAGGCATGGATAAGTATTATTTAAATTACATGAATTTGATTTATAGTGAAATTACATGGTTGCTGTCCTCTCTGACATCAGTTAGTGAGTACATTCTGATAGTTAGTCGTTCAATGGAGCACATAAAGAAATATAGAAATATTGTCTTCGCATTAACAAAAAAACCCAAGTATGTGTCGGATAAATTACAAATATTTGGGAAAAAAATAAAGCTTGAAGTCAATTCCTCCATATAACTTTGTTGTGTGCGGCATCGTATCTTGTTTTATGTTCAAATTGGGCATTAATTTAAAATGAGTGATTAATTTTTATGGTTTCGACATCATTTTTTTGCAAGTAATCCAGATGTGAATTCAACTGAATGCAGATTAATATTGGTCAGTTTCAAGCAGATTTGTTTTACTGCACTCCAGTCACCCATAGCCCGCCATTTGTCACAACATGGTTGCTCCGTACGAGTAAGTTGATAAACGCCTAGAAAGCTATATAAAAACCATTTTAGATCGTTGACAGTGCTTGTATAAGATGCTGTACAGCGTCTTGTTATGGTGACAGTGGATTTCATCAAGGATGCTGAGCCACTACTAGCCAAACCTTGAGGGATGATATATGAGTAAGTGACTTCAACTGTTTCTCAGCTTCAGTCGGAATGTAGATCAATGCAACTTCTACTACAAAGCAAATACAACAGGAATGCACCAGAGGGCAGAGAAAAAGTATGTGGATAGGGACATATATGTTTATATTCGTTATACATTGTAATTTGATGAACAAATATTTATTCACGCCGAAATTTAACACAAACTTTGAACGTACCACTTCAATTTTATACAGAACACAGAGCAAAGTACCTCTTTAATCGCTGTTTCTTAACATAGTATTTGTTTTTTACAATCGCTCCGATCTGCAGGACAGCAACGTGCATTTTTGACAGCTCGAGGATTAAACATTAGTATAGATTCCTAACAGAAAAAGGAAAAAGTAAGGGTTGTATAGATCTAAATTATAAAATGAAATCTTTCGCTCCTACTACCTACAAGCCTGTTCAGCTTCCTGTCAAGATGCTTCCGCATGAGCCCTACAAAAACTTGTGAGACATCTTACAGGTCAGCTTGTCCTGCGGGTTCTAATCTTCCATATCTTTGAGTTCACTTTTCACTGAAATATCACTTATCTACCTCACTATAATCTTTTTTTAGCCACTATTATAATCTATTTTATCTTAACTACCTAGGTCTTTATTAATGGTACAACTTGCTCTTTGTTCTAATTTGCTGCTTGCTTAAATTTTGGTTGCTTTGATTAAAAACACAACAAAACTATATTTCCATCGAACACGTCATAGTTGTCATGCTTAGACCGATATGGCTAGCATTGAACATCGAACATGGAAACTATCACTCCAAGGAGTCTACAGATCCTTCTTGTATATGTCTTGTAGATGTATTTCCAATGATGTACTATCCATAACTGTATTTATGCCATTTTACAGTTTTCCAGGACGTTCTCCTCTTCCCGAAATTGCTTTCAGTAGAGTGGCGGCGTGGCACTGACCCAAATATACGATTCTCACTGGTTGACCATAACTTTCAGCATGAAACGGAATGAAGTTTGGGTTGTCGCTTAACTTTGATGGCGACCTTAGTAAAGGGTTCATAATTTAACATTAATGGGAACCTGTTCTTATTACTTGAACAATAATTGAACAGTTTAAACTTTTGAAGAAGTATTAGTTTATGATACTTCAGGATTGTAATTTATAACCTAAATTATCGTGCCTGGAGAAATGGCATGCATTTCCTGCAAATACTAGGTGATTCGAAATATAAATTATTATTATGGGTAGTGGGAGGTCGATGTTGTACGATCTCATTTGCTTCTTACCAAAGAGAATAGAATTTAGGGCACGAACCGGCAGGGACTGATAGTGGATGGAGTCAGACATAGTCACCAAGCGAATACGTGGCTCTAAGGGCAAACCGTTTGTAACTGCTATTATGGTGCTCTGAATAAAACTGTAGATGATGACGTGTCAGGCTGTAGGCCATTCTCAGGTGGTGGAGAAGCTGTTGAACGTAGGGAATATAGTCGAATTTTACGTATGGTTTCAGTGGTGTATTAATCTCAACTGGAAGGCGGAGTTCACGCCCAAACAAGAGCAGAGCCTCGGAAAATGGCGTCGACGAATGCACCGAGGAGCTATATGCCAGCAATCACTGAAACAGAACGTCGTTCCAGGTGTTCTCCGGGTTTTTGTTTCGAAAGGCACAGAGGAGATTCTTGATAGCTCTGTTGGTGCATTCCACCGGGCCATTACCCTGTGGGTGGTATGACAGTATGCATTTCCGAATGCCGGAAGTAGGTATCAATTGTACTCAGTAAGCTGGTTTGGGTTGCTTAACCCTGTGCACATGTAGCACAACTGCTGCGGAATTTAGTGACGTCGTGATGAGGAAGTGGCCGCCAAAAGCGTTCAGTGTTCAGTGTTTTGCTAACCAGCATGACCAAGTTGATGGTGCACGGGGTGAATCACCTGTGGAACTTTCAAACGTGAGACGAGAAAGTGAGGCGACGAGGATGGTTCCACTGTATACAAGACATCATCAATCAGTCGTAACACGCCCCACCTACTACAGATGCACGGTGTTATTTCAGACAAACTCTGTGGTTCCTTATTTGACGGTTTATAGTTCCCATGAAACTGTCGCGAGTAGACAGATTGGATGTCTGCATCAGCCGCCTGCAGTGCGGCCCAATCAACATCCATGCCTGTATTAAGTATAGCATTTACTGAGGAAACATAAGTTAGCGATTGGGAGAGAGCATCGGTGTTGGCATGCCGGAATGAAGGACAATACTCACATTAAATTCGAACTCCTGCAATCGCTCCTGTCAGCGAGCCAACTGGCCTTCGAGTTCGCGGAAAGTTTGGAGCCACTGCAAGGCACGATGATCAGTGTGTACTCGAATGGCCGCCCAAGGAGATAATGACGAAAGCGTTTTTAGGAAATACAAGAGAGCGAGCATCTCGCGCCGCGTTGCGGAATGTCGGGTTTCGCGTTTGTCCAGCTTACGGCTGGCAAATACTATAACGCGTTCTAGACCACCAGGTGCCACTTGGGAGGGAACAGGGTCATTAGTAGTGGTACTTGCGTCAGTGTCCAGTATGAAGGGGCCAGCAAATGGGTACGTGTCAGAAAACACGAAGATGGGTGACGACGTGTTACGCTTTTTCAGCTCATTAAAGGCATTTAGACGCTCAGTAGTTCATAGAAATTTGCGACCTTTTCCATTAAGCGGTACAGAAGCGATGTTAGAGTGGCGAATGCGTTGACAAAACGGCGATAATGTGATGCCAATCCTAGGAAACTGCGAACGTCCTTACCAGACTGTGGCACAGCCAATCAAGAAGTGGGACGAGTTTTTGCTGGGTCTGTCTGGACGCCATCAGTTGAAAAACGGCGGCCCAAAAATGACTTCTTTCTGAAGGAAAGTGCATTAATACGGTCTCAACTTCAAGCCAGTGGTTCGTAGCCATGTAAAGACAGTGCGGAGAGGATTTCCCGTAGACAACAATATCGTCAAGATAGATTTAAACTTTTTTGAGGACAAACCTATCTAGGACCACTTGCATCAGGCGTTGAAAGGTGCCGATGGCATTACACAGACCGAAAGGCATGGTGCAAAATTCGTATAGTTTAGTCGGAAGTCTGAATCCAGTTTCGGGATGGTCGTCTGGGTGTGCTTCGACTTGTCACCACCCGGATGCTAGATTTAACGTGGAGAACCACTTGAAAATGTTTAGAGCGTCGACTGTGGCATCAATGTGAATAATCGGTAAGCAGTCACGCCTCGTCACGGAGTTCATTTTAAAATAATCAATACCCATGCGCAGAGATTCGTCCTTCTTCCTAACTATAACAGTGGATGGCTCTCAAGGAGAAGAGGAAGGCGCGATTCGCTTGTCCAACATGTCCTGTATCAGACTGTCTAGTTGGGGAAGTTAATGGACAGGTATTCGTCTGGATGGCTGGGGTACAGGTGGATGTTTACCAGTGTCAACACGGTGTTGGACAATATTGGTACGTCTAAGGCTGTCCCTTTCGTCAAACACGCCCGAAAAATCCCCACGTAAAACCAGCATTTGGTTCCGAACGGTCGTGGAGACAGATGAGTTGAGCGAGACTAGATGAAGGATAGAGAACACGGTGAGAGTAGGCCTAAGGGGAGTTGATGGCTGAGGACTGTCTGTAGATATTGGTATTGAATCGAAAGTAACTTGATTGTATGAGAGGTCTATGATAGCCGAATGTGCTCTAGGGAAGCCGATCCAGTTCCCATGTGACTTGGGGGCAGATGAGGAAACGATGGCAGGCTTTGAGGTTCTTTAGGTGCAGCTGTAAGGTGGTGGCCGCTTAGGCGTCTATTTTAGCAACATTTCCGCTGTTATAGCATTATTGGTGGGGACGTGGGGTGTGTAGTGGGTCAACCGGCGCAGGAATCACCTGCTTATTAAGGATACTGATGCGTCAGTATCCAGCAGGATCACAGATTGAGTTCTGTTGATGCGTCCCCAAACGGTGAGTCTGTATTACGTGAAAAAGTGAACAAATTGTAATAAGGAAACTTACTGCGTTCCAGCTGGAGATTGTGACAACATTTATGAATCTTTTCTTCATAGCGTTGGCAATAACAGCAACTAATGGCGGCGGCATCTCCACACTAGCGCCTCTGGAACCTGGTAATATTGCGATGCACTGGAGCAAGGACTGCTGAAGTTGGCGCTGTGGGAACTGAATGAGGCGAGCTGCTAGATGTTGTTGTTCAGTTTCGCTCCACGTCCATGAAACGAAGTATGATTTGCCGCAATTACGTGGTGCTATCTGGAAGGTAACGTATCAAATGAAAGTATGATGAGAAACACCTGCGAATGCGCGCCAGGGTGGGAAGGACCATACACGATCACCGTGGGATGAGGTATGTATATGCGATCAGAAATGCAAACAAAGAGAAAAGGGTGAACGTCAGAGAGCGCCGGAATTCAAAACAGCAAGACAAACGAACAAAGGCATCAGAACCAAGAAGACCGAACCAAATTCAGTCAAAAGTATTTGACGAGGAAAGGGATCTGGCTACAAGCCAAAATTGTTTACAAAAATTTACGCCAATGTTCATGTGCCGATTCATGTTCGTGGAAAAAAAAGCAAAACTTTGAGAAAATCACCAGCCAATCACAGCGGAGTTAAAGTGTGGAAATATGATTCACGGATATATCGCTTGATTTTCAGAGAAACGGCATCAAAGAGATGACGAGATAACATTCAGCAAAAAAACAACCAATCAGAAGACGTTGCTTCTCTGCTAGCAATAACCCTAATAATAATGTTCATTGAAATCGATATAAGCCTGTTGATTTTCTCAGTAAACGATCTGTTGCCTGGTCCTTGTCTTCTGTCGTTGCACACTTCACAGGGTGGATGCACACTCCTCAGGAAATAGCTTGGAAATATCATAGGCAGATAATGTTCCCATGCTGTTTGCGGAAATCCTACCCGCAATAACATTTCGTGACACGCAATAGCCACAGTCACAACCGAAGAAGGAAGAACACAAAGGGAGCGTGAGAGATGTTTATTCTGACTAAGCAAAGCTTAGGGTAAGCGTGTACAAAGCTATTGGACATCGTTTATAACAAGTCCAGCTAGAAGGTCGTCTCCTTGTTCAATTGGGTTTACGTCAGCGCTCCTTTCTGAAAGAGAAAGGGGGAAAAATTATTCAGTGACATACTGGTTTTTATCTCACTACATTACCTGCCAATAACGCAACCTTTTGTAATTCCAAAGCTAAGTTGACTGACTGCATATATTAACAATCAAAATTTAGACCTAAACCAATATCTTATATATTATTCGAACAAAAGTGAACATTACAAACTTCTTATATGATTTCTAAAATCTTTCCAGTTTTATGTCATAAAACAGTGTTCAGTCTAAGACTACACTTTACAAATATGATCATACTCGTGCAAACGGTATGTCAATCGTGTAAATGCTTAGTTTACGTGAATAAAATATTATTATCATTTGAAACATTATCTGAAAGAAGCTTCATTATTTATAGGAAAGCGATTAATCTATTTCGTACTTGCCGCATTTCGGCTTGCTTATGAGAAAAACTGACTTACCAAGCCGTGCAGTGAGAATTCTGCTATGTCTATCAGTTGGGTTCAGCGCCAGTTTATTTGTGAAGAAGTGAGATTTTCATTTATTAAATTGACATGCAAAATGTAACCCAAGGTCAAAAGGCAGTGTGGCTGGATCACAGATCTAATTGGTAAGACAGCCAGTCAAAACAAACTGGTAGCGAGCTCAGAGTCGTTCAAGAAGCCTAACTAGCTAGCTCCCTAGGGTATAGAATCAAAGGGGCGAACATAGCTTGGTGACTGACTATCCTCTTTCCCGTTGAGCGCGTGGTTGAAATGCTTGAGATCTGTGTAGACCGCGAATGGTCTGGTGTCGAACATTCACCGAAAGTGTTAAACTACTAGGTATACTCTCAGCAGTTCTCTGCCGAAAGTGGAGTACTTCGTTTCCACATGACTTAGCTCCTTAGAAAAGAAAGCTATCGGTTCTAAGCTACTTTTATGCAGCCGATTTAGAGCCACTCCCACAGCCTTATCTGATACATCTGGCATTAATGCAGCAGTAACGTCTTGATTAAAATATTTCATGGTTGTGTCTCTTGCCAACGCCTCTTTCAGATATGCAATTTCATTAGGTGCCTACCTTGACGAATGAAAGTCTCCTGCTTTCCTCGGCATGTGGCAGTTAGGAGCTGTATGTATTACACGCAATTAGGAATGAATCGTCGATTGAAGCTGACCGATCCCAGAGTTGAGTGATGGAAATGAGTGGAGGTTACTGCTTGGCAGTGGCCACCTCTCTGGGCACTGGGGTGATCCCATTGCCGTAAGCGGCACACCCTAGGAACTATTTTGTTTCCTCCCAAATTACACACTTTGGTTGGTAGTCATGATCTTATCGTCTGGCCTGCGCGGTACTAGCTAGATGCGATCTTCATCTGTGTTTAATCCCGGCAGGTGGTGATTAGGTCATCTATATGTGTTTCGGCGAATGGCAGTTCATACGACGGGTCATACAAAAATCTGTTTAAACTGTGTAGCATTCAGCGGACCAGATGGCATCCTCATAAACTCACGTAATTCAAATTGAGTGTGTATGCCGTTTATGATATATATTCTTCAGTCATTAGAACATTGTGACAGGTGCGAAATAGGTCAATTTTAGTAAACATTTCGGTACCTCGAAGACTACTGATAAAGTCTTGAATGCAGGTATTGGGTATCTGTCCAGGATGGTTCGCTTATTTAGGGTCCTGTAGTCACCACAAGGTCACTAATCAGTCTGATTTTTTCTGAGCGTAGCCTATTGACTATTCAAACGCTGAATAATTCCCTACTGAAGCAGGTAATCCAATTCAACTGGTCCGGGACCAGTCTCCCTAAGTTTCGAAAACTGGTGGCTATGTATCCTTATGGTATGAGCGATTTTCTGGCTGGTCTTAGAAGTTTGAGGTTTGGTTACCGCAAGGTTAGGAAATTCCGTCAGTATTCTCCAGGACCTTTTCTGCTGATATTGGTAGACACTGGATTGAATTCAACAATTGGTGTTCTCTCGCTTTGCCATTCGTATACCAGGAAGCAGTTTTCATTGCCGGACGTCTCTTTAGATTGTCTACTGATAAGTCCTTCCTTTCTAGGGTGTCGATGCCAATGACTGCTTGTGTGATTGCGAATATGACTGTTTATAGAAATACTTACGCTAACCCAACTTATTGAAGATAACTGGCTTTCTTTCTCCTATAATCTTCAGTAAGTTGTGTTGGTGTATTTCTAGGGATAATCATATAAGCAACCATACCTTTTAATATTTTACATATACATTTATAAAATATGTATAATACTACTATTTTGTGTGGAAATGACTATCTTCAGTCGATAGTCACCCATTTTATATACTCTTCCAAATTGCATATTGCTAACACCTTTCATAGTATTTCCCCATCATATAAGTTGGTGAGTCACTTTGCAATATCTAACGCACACCATATAAAAATCGGTCATGAAAATTTAGCATGACAAATTCTGCTAACCAGATATTTTTCTAAGGATCATGCTAATTGTTCCACTACTCATTTCACTCTGCTGAATGGAATATAGCTTGGTTCCTGTAATACTAGCTATTTCCACACTTCATAATTCTTAAGAGGAACTAAATTTCTTAGTTGTTTGTAGTAACCTGGCTATACACATGTATGTATATATAAAGATAATACTTCTGAGGATGTCCTCAGGTTTTGATGTATCTGGTGACCTAATAGTAAGCATTTTTCATAAAAGCTGTTGATGTGCAGCATACTGCGCATGGGTGTTTTCCTTGGTACACAAAATTTACTCCTGAGCTGTTTATAATTGGCACTCAAAAATGTCGTGTATTTCTCGAAGGAGACAAAGAAGTGAAATCATAATCAATTGGCTTGCGCTTCAAGTCGTATGGAACTGTGTCACGCGATCCGCTGTCAATCTTTAATTTGAAGATCCTGGACAAATAGAAAATATCACACAGTAAACGCCGCCGAAAATTCTATGCGTTACATAAATATTGTTCAGAATAGAGCTGTTACTATTATTATTTTGATTTGGATGGGATTAGAGCAATGCAATGCTAAGACTGCAGTTATTGCGAAAGAATCTCAGAACCCAACATCAAAAAATGGGAGTGGCACATGCTGATCAGCAGATATGGTGGTGGCTGCAAGTGTGAGCCGCTACGATCTCTAGGACAGCAACATGCGTTTTTGACAGCCCGTGAATTGAATATGAGCGCAGATCCTAAGCATAAAACCAAAAACAATAATGATTGTACAGATTAAATGTTTTTAATGCTTTTGCTCCCAAAATCAAAGAGCCTACTCAGCTTCTCTTCAAGATGCTACCCATTGGGCTCTACAGAAATTCGTGAGACAACTTACAAGTCATCATGTCCTACGGATTCTAATCTTCCAGATCTTTGAATCCACTTCTCTCTGAAATATCATTTATATACTTCACGACAATTTTTTGTCCAGGTCCTATTATACTCTGCTTTATCTTAAATGCCTAGGCCTAGAGGTCCATTGCTGTGTTGTTTCAGTGACAAGTTATGTTTTTTGTATGCTTTTTAAATGAAATCCTGCATTGAAAACTTTTCTGACTTACGCAGCATCGGTGGCATAGTGTACTTGAACTGCGTTACACTTGCTGCGCTTTTATCAGGAAATGCTGCTTGCTGGATGGATTAAGAAAGGTATGAAGTCCAAAATTAAAACGTATATTTTTGAGATTTCATGCCACCATACTGGTATATTCGACGTATTTATTGAAACGTTATTGTCTTAATTGGTTTGGTAGTTGTTGGTATTCGTAGCACAATTTCAGTATTAATTTCATTTTTCGTGCACTCATTATAGTCTGATTTTCATCATACGACAAAAGCCTTAGCACTGTGGGCATAATATGTAGCATTGCAGTGAACTTGTGTTTCAAGTGGCCTTTATTTTGACGGAAATTTAATTTCTACAATATCCCTATTTCATAGTCATAACTTAGGCTCATAAGCGGGAGGAACCATTATCCTGTACAAACTTGACGTTCGTCAAGTGGTCATTTAACAATTGCTGAATGTTGCAATCAGGCTAAAACTTTAACTCGTAATTCTAAGAAATGTTGTCATTTTCACTGGCAGCGGTTCACAACCTATTGAGTTTACACAACCACAATGCCATTTTTCACTTGACTGTGGAAACATTAACTAGGTTCACTGAAAAAGAAGTGTTTCAGTTTGTGATTTTTTTACTAATTGCATCCTATTCAATTAATACTGAAACTAAATTATTAGGGAACTCTTACTTCTAAGAGGGATGTAATACGAACCGCATTTCTGCAACTGTCGTCCTTATTTTAGTTCAGTTTCATCGCACATTGATTAATAGGATTTTCCTTCATTGACTTTAGGGTTTACTAGGGAACGGTTTCGTTAACTTGGAGTCTGCTGACGATATTGTCCACCTAGGTTGTTTGAAGTGACCCTGTGGACTTGGAAGATATGAAAACATTACTGGTGTTTGATCGTTGGTGTCTTTCACCTATCCCCTGCGTTAAGTAGTATAATACGGTGATTAATATTGAAGTTAAATGTATAATTGTAGATGGAGATTTGGCTCCAAATCGTTGTCAGTGACATAGATCCATCCAATCTGTGTGATCCTATGTATCTAATCAATTCTTAGGTCTTATTCTTGTCACTATCCATTCTACCTCACATTTATTCTCATCAGAGTTCCATTTATTTTTTTTCTCTATGATGTGGTAACTTAAGCAGGTGCACTTCTGTGCAAGCTTCTATGTTGAAAGTCTGTCAGAATGATATATAATGTAGGTATAATAAAATATTAAAATGTGGATAATAACCACCGAATTATAAACAAATGGTAATCGTATTTTTTCATTTAGTTCTTGTTAAACTGTAAAAAAAAGTTATCTTACAATAATCTCTCCACTTACTCGAGATAACTTTCAGTCTTTTGTCTCGTCACATCTCATGAATTAGTTTATGCTGCGTCGAAACACATCTGGTGAAGTATTTTTTGATTATTGCCAATTAAATATAATATTTTTCAGTGTGGGATGTAACAAATCGAACTGCTGCACTTCTGTGCTAAGTCCTATGCTAAAACTCAGTCAGTCGGAGCTTTTCGCTGCAGCTGCCTAGTGTCACAACGCACTGCAGTGTTAACTGGTTTAAACAATCATTAATGCTGTTTCCTAAATTATGTAGGCATCTTCTCAATTCCTTAAATTTTCCGGCCAAAGTGCACCGAAGCAGAAACCATGAACCAGAAGTCAGTAACACGGACATAAGAAATAGTATGAACAGAAGTGAATGAAATGAGTGGTTTTTTACCTAACTAAAATACTTATCTTATGCATTACGTGTCTCCTAATTGCTTCATTTTTGTCTTCCTCATCGCAGGTTATCAGTTTTGGTAGACATTCTACTAGATGCCGTCATACATAGTGTCTGCAAGCAGTCTTTCAATACATCCACCTCCTACAAAGTTGTTGGTATGAAGCCTTGCGATCATTCACATTGAGTCGTAGTACAATTAGTATGCTCATATCACTGATGCCACAACATGCAACACTTGTACATGCTGCTGTGAAGTTTGCCCGTAATAAAATTCCCTACACAGTAAATAAAATGCCTGTGATAGCAATTCGTCATTATCTTTTCACTGCGTTGATATGTGCGTATATATCAGAAAAAGGCTAACCTCGTCGTATTAATTCTCGAAAATACCTTCACTAAGTGCCCATACTTATGCTTGGTACGAAGTACTAGTCGTGGTCCATGAAATACCTCGTACTGCTATCGTAAATGACCATCAGAGCGTTATCAGATGGCCTAGTGAGATGTTAATGTATATTTGCAGTTAGTGACACAATATGTATGCCCATATTTCATTTCCAAACAAGAAAATTTTATAGAGTAATGTAAGTTTCAACCCAGTGATTTAACTGCATGTTCATTACTATCTACACCTTGTATAAGTGAAGTGCTTCCATTCAATTGTCGGCGAAGCTACAGCATCTTCCTGTCGGGTTTCTTCACTAAACTTTCATTAGGCACAATACTTGGTATTGACGGGGCCAGCCGGAAGTATCTGTGACGCAGTCGAATTAGTCTTTGGCCGAGAACGTGCTCTGTTGGACGACTAACCTCGTCTGCCCTGTGTTAGCTGTCTTTGTGCTAGTTGTTCTGCTAGCGACATTATAGTGAATAAAAATTACTGGGCTTAATATCACGCATGAGCAAAAAATAATAAATAAATCTGAAAAATAAGCAGAAAGAACATAGGTAGAATAAAGTTAGCTAAAACAAAGTGGAAGGCAGACTGTGCAAGAAACAGGCTCACCAAACTGGAAACCGACTTTTGCCAAAACAGATACTGGTATTACAGACGAACATCTTTCAACTTCACAGATGACTGTGTCTCTGTCAAGGAACTTAGCCCTAAGTTCCTATTGTAACGAAGACACTTGGAACCGATAAAGACTATGTATTTGTTTCAACTTTAAATCCAAAACACCAGTATTCCTTGAACGAAATTATATTGTTTGGCAATTAAAGCAAGACAAAATACAAAGTCTACAAACAAATGTTTAGTACAAATGAAGTTATAAAGTACTTTTATTCGTGTTCTTTCCGCCTTTCTCCAACTTGCACGCAATCGAACGGGTGAGGATGTGTTCTATGACGTGTTAATTTTTCCGCGCCTCAGGTTTTCTCGTCTTTCATTGGCTGAAACAGTGGTGGCTAATTTGATATTTAATTTGTCCTTGTTAGGTGATGTCATTGCAGGTTTGTGTGCTTGAGTTATGCGTTGTTTACAAGCATATTTGATGAAAATAAATGTAAAATTTGAGTATTCTAACGTTTTCTTTTACTTATTTGTGCATTTACAAGGCTTGCCTTATCATACACTCGGTTTGTTGGCCTATCGGTTGCTGGCGATGTCAAGGAACCCGTGAGTTCTTTGGCTTTTCTCGATTTTAGGTTATACGTGCAGCATTTTATCGGTGGATATTGCTCAGTGATGTATTTCAGTGTTGCTTTTTCTACGGAATTATATTGAAACAGTCGTGAGACAGATGGATACTAATTGACGAAGCCTTTTTAGTTTATTTCAGGTAGCCAATGCGAGTGAGAGCATTATTTATCCTGTAATATTGTGTGCATAATTCTATTTTTGTTTACTCTTCCACCTTTTGTAGTTAATAATGTGCTGCATAAGTGTCAACGATGGACATGGTCTCGTAACTTGTGCGCATCCGAAAGCGGGAGAAGTAATCGCAGAAATGGACCATTTTCTTAATATGTAAACAAACTAATGTTGTATTATAATAAATATGAACTTTTCATGTAAATCTTGTTGTCTTTCAATTCATGTATTCGCTTTGTGAGCACGGCATGCTAGACCGGTGCTCCCTAGGACTTGAAATCGTTACTATACTTAAGTGTAATTCTGTAGGAACACTATCGACCGATATGCGTGGTGAATTATAAGTAGTTTAGTGGCCCTTAAGTCTCTGTCTACAGTTACGTGAAAACGTCTCATAGTCATACGCAAGTCTGTATGGAACAATGACAACAATAGGTAGGACTTAGGCACTGCATTACAGTTCCAGTTCGTATACGGTTAGGTGTATTCCAAATCAGTGTATTACTAATATTTAAATTAAAGCGTTATAGCAGTCCCTATGATAACGGGTGTTAACGTATACTGTAAAATTAAGTTTACGCATAACGAATAAATAAGTAGGTTGAGCTGTAACAGTCGTAGTAACATTCCGCTTACGTTTAATTATGCAGTCAAATAAATCATCAAGTATCATTGATAAGTCTGACATCTGCATCGTCATGCAAAAAAACTTAGTTTCACTCAGATAGAATAAGAAAAGTATTGTAAGCAGGATGTTAAATCTATTTAATGAAAAAAAATAAGCAAATGTCTTTACACAATTGTTTTTCGTAATTATTTCGCCCATGTTGAATTGCTGTGACCAAGTTGACTGACATTACCGGATATCTGTAAATAAGTGAACAAAGTGTATGTTTTTAAATCGCTGAAGTAAGGAAGAAGTAATGTTAAAGTTAAACGCTTTAAATTTCCATACCTTTGCTGAAAAAGGTTCATTTTCCTTTTTCATTCTTTGGTGATGACAGCATTCTTCTGTATTTTTTAATGTCACACAGAGATTGTTCGTCTAATACAGTATAGCAGCAAGCAAACAATAAGTGTTAACTAGTAAACCATTCACAATGAACACTGTACAGAAAACTTCATCACATCTTCATTTTAACCAACTTTTCCTTCACGCACAGAAGCATGCAGTCACTACATACACTCAAGAATTGTAACCTGAACATCACAAAATCCCTATAGATAACTTCTTTCATAATAAATGATTTAAACATATGAGCCATAAGTGCATCTTCCATATCCTTCATAGCCAGAAGTAATTCATTAAGGATCTCAGAATATCTTAGTGATCTGAACACGAACGATTGTTAAGACTGGGATAACTTATGTAACAGGTGCAGTAGTTGTAGGACACACCTGCTAGCTACTAATCGACAGAAAATTGATACTAATTTTAAGTAGTCTGACATTTCAGGAGGACCATCTGCACTATTCTTCGTAACCCCATGCACACTGATATACACATAATCTGATGCCATTTTTGACAATGA
The DNA here is from genome assembly GCA_944472155.2 of Trichobilharzia szidati. Taxonomy (NCBI): domain Eukaryota; kingdom Metazoa; phylum Platyhelminthes; class Trematoda; order Strigeidida; family Schistosomatidae; genus Trichobilharzia; species Trichobilharzia szidati. Next base: position 62,070,137 of record OX235274.1, on the reverse strand, counting down.
ACAATTAAAGCCTTCTGACATTCCAAGTGCAAATGTCAATTAAAGTAGTATCATATCTTCGCCTAAGCAATTTTAAATGGGAACTTCATCAAAGTAGTTATAATCACCAGGAAATGCAGCAGCCTGTCTCATTCATTGCATGATCTCTTCCATGTGCTATGGAATATTTCAGCCATCACAGATGATAAAAGAAGTGTCTGACATCCTCAAAACACACATCTAACTTATGTCTCTAGGCTATTTCTCTTTCAAATGCACCATTCTCATAGGATAACTGGGATGACAACAGCCATTGCCTGCAGTCAATTTACAACCTTAAGATCTGAAACAACTCACAAAAAACAATGCCTAAATGCTCTGAAACCCTAATAATGGACTTTTTATGCGATATTTCTTCAAAATGATGACCTTTTTATTAGTAATTCGTCTAGGCTGTCATTACAATTTTACGCATTACTACGAACACAATACACAAAAATATTGCATTTTTCGGCTACAGAAGCCTAAAACTAGTCAAATAGAATCTATTTTCACAATACTGGGCGGTTAGAACGTCTCTATAGGCGTGAACGCGATAACCCATGCAATGCGCGAAAACACCTTATCATAGAACATAGCCTCACTCCAATCGAACCATTCGCGCCTTCGAGTTGCCCACCAATGGCTGCCAGTTCCAATAAACAAACGTTCAATGTTCACGTCCATTGACAGTCTCCAAAACTTAATTTTCGAAAGCGTGGAAGACTGAAAATGAGGCGGGAGACCTAATCAAGCACAGGAATGACACTCATCTTTCAGCAGATTTGGGGAATTGTTGGCATTAGATGGTTGGAGGCAGTCGGCAGAAGGCCTTGGACCTAGGTTTCGTGCTAGTTGACGCTTACCAGTCAGCAAGGCACATATGCAACCTTAAAGGAATTCAACCCTACTGAGATTCTAACCCGCGTCACCGAGTGCTGCAGTCAGGGACGTTACCGCTGAGCGATACAGGCTCGCGATGGACCCCCTGTAGTACTGGATATTTTTTATTGGACACCAGTTAGTAACTAGTGGAATGTGTCTAGTCCTATCTTCAGTGAAGACTCAATTCTATCGGTCCAGCTCGCTATGTGTCCACCCTGCTAGGTGGCTAGCCATCACAGTGCACTGTGAATTATTGGTGTTCTATGGCAGGATGGTTGTGGAATACTACAAGTCGTAAAGAAAACACAGTTTCTACTGGGTTGCTTACCCAACCCATGTGAGTTCCTCAGTTATTTACTACCCCTGGTTGGCCATGGCCACTGCTGTAGAAGCCGTAGAAAATCAATTGAAACCCTATTTTCTACGTCATATCATTAGATGCGAAATCAAATTGCATGTTTGGTTATGAGTCACCACGCCTTACTATGGGATCCACGCCACATATTAATTGTGGAAAATGATGGGAATGAAACATTAACTTGTATTATACCACCGGAAGTCTTCTTCAGGGTATTTAACTGGTGACTAATTTTCAGTCATTTACCTGGTGCCAGTAAGAAGGAAGTTGTCTTGTCATTTCGTAGGTCAAATGTTTTATTAGGAGTCCAGTAAGTGAAAATTCTTCGAATTCAGTTTCAAACACGAATAAATAATTACGGATTTAACGAATACTCAATTTGATTTCCACTACATAAGACGATTGCACATCATCCACTAAATGATAGATTCATTAGTACCTTCAGTTCTGTAGTTTTTGGTATGGGGGTAAAAATTTGAGGAGATTTTAATGGCCTATTGGGTTGAAACAACTTGTATACAGTTTCTCCTGCGTGAAGTAACCTTATAACAATGGATATTCGGTTCGATTCTGACAATAATAAAAGTAAGCTTCTATAGATTTGTATGAATTGGTTGATTAATTGTGTACCTTCTGAAATTTAAGATTAAAATACGAGATCATAACTGATAATGACTGACTCTAACTTGCTTGCATTAAGGTCACTAATTGAACCGCAGTCCTGTGGGAATTTCGAATTTCCTAAGGGTTTGTACGAGTTGGAAGGCTTTCTATTGTAGACTCAATGGAATTTGTTTTCTGTATATATTAGTCATTAAGTTGTCATGTAACGTATTGCTATTCTACTTTGTAATGTATTCATAGGGTGAATTTCAAGATTAAACCCTGGTCCTCACACTTAGCAGGTTTGATGAGTTACATAACTAGTCAGACTTCATCACGCAATAACGTTATTTAACAGGAAAGTCATGGTTCACGCTTAAAACATGCCGTCGTTATTTACAGTTCCACCATTACTAAGTTATGCACTTGAAAAAACATACCTTAAATGCTGAAACTAGACTGCGATAATCTGAGGAAACAATCAGGTTATTCGTCAAATAATACACTCATCAATCGGTTGGTTTTTAGCGACGCTAATATCAATTAGTCCAGTGTACTCTTATATCAGTTACGTGTTTCCATGTGTTCTCCTTAGTTTCTGACCTGGCTTTATAAACTGCTTTTATACTTGTCCTAGTCTGCATTTATTCTTTTCCTATGCAACATTATTTCCTAGCTCCAGGAAAACTTATAATCTGGTGACGCCACCTGGAGTTGAATTGTTCGAAAATTCGTTGTAAGATCTCAAGCATCGTGATGTAACTGTGGTTCAGTCACAACTGGTACATGAATAAAAGCATATAAAAATGTCACATTCTTGTCCTTCTATAGAAGTGACACCACATGTTCTAAGTTGCCAAGTTTGTACGTAGGATATGCAAGACACTATGCATTTATCGAATTTAGACATAACTCCACTACTGTTTACTAACTTTGGCAACTCAACCAACAACCATTAAGTCGCTAGCCCAAAATTTGTCCTCAACCAAAATTTTAGAAACTGGAATGAAATGGGCACTGTTTTGCTTAATTTGTCTGGGTCCGTCACTTTGTTAACATGTTTGTTATCAATACATTTGATGGGACTTCCTTATGTTTCCGAGTATTAAGTGTTTAGTCAATAATGTAGACATTAAGTGTGATGATGTAAACTTTGATGGATACTCACTAATTCTAATGCAGTAAATAGAGATTATTTCCCAGATTGGTTAATTGATTGAGTTCAAACGTTTACTAAACTGCGTTCCAGAATTTGTTGTTACTACTGCAGTTTGATGTGGACGAATTTAGCTGTCTTTGAAACTTCACGAACTGGGAATAGCTAACTTCAAGTGTTGCTTAAATTTGAGATAAGCCATTTCGAAAAATTCCAGATCTTTTTGTTGCAATACAGGAATCACTACGAATCAATGTGCCCGTGAAAGCTGATACCTGGAGGTTCCCTAAGCTGTCCATCCCCATTATTTATATCGTGGTGTCAAAGATTTTGGTTGTTGATGTCAATGCTCTTCAGAAAGCTGGCGTTTTGGAAGAATTGCCATCATTTAATCTGTTACCGTACATGAATACATTAGAAATTACATCCTGACTGCCTCAGTACATTTTTTCAATCTTTCTTTCAAAGTTGAACACTGCCACAAGACTTCTGATCGACGAGGTTGATTGACTGCTTTAGGTCAAGAAATATGACAAGTATAAAACTTGGGCGCTGTGGTAGAGTATAACTCCATTATGGATGAAATTTTATTATTTTTTTATCTTATTTTCTTCTAGGAAGAAAAAAGTTGTGTAACTTGATGTGATTATAAGCAATAGTTTGTGTTCGAAACGTCATCAGTTAATCTTACTGTGTAATACTGCGTTATTTATCAAAATAAAATCTTATCCATAATGGAGTTATACTCTACCACAGTGCCCAAATTTTATACTTATAAAGCAAGATTTTTCTGGACATTTTGCTTTGTAAGCCACAGCTCCTTCAACGCCGAATTATTTTAGATAATTTATAGTGATTTAGTCTGACTCGGCGCACAAATTATTTCGAGAAGTTCGTAACATCTACGGTTTGGAAACTTATAATTTCAGACCAGCAGATTTCCTTTTTGGCTCCAGAGTTCTATATTCATAAATATTCCTACATATTTATGAATAACTAGTAACCAACTTGAATATTTCCGTTGAAATGGTTGATATTAAAGTTGGTCTTTTATTTATTACTTTTATGTGGCTCATCTCGATGTCCGCGTTGTATCTCCTGTTTAAATAGATAGTAGAATGTTATTTTCCTAGTATCAAATTGCTATCTAAGAGCAAGTGTAGTGCTTACTAATCCTCTCTATCTTAGCAGTTTTGAAACATGTTATCTTTAGTCAGATAAAGTTAAAACCATACAGGCCTCTTCATGTGGATTACTTATCTTTTTATTTGAAACTTGGTACAATATTGGCATCAATAGAGAGACCACACAATTTCTTCTTAGCATTGAAAAAGCATCTATTTATTTATGTATTATTTACTGCATCTCTCACATTTTCATGTAATAATCTACTCATTGGTATTTTATTTCACTCTTAGGATAGTTTTTCTCCTAAGCATCCCTCTAAATAGTTGAACCAATGCAGCAGCAGCTACCCGTCTTAAGGATTGCCATAATTGGATCTGGTGGAGTTGGTAAGAGTGCTTTAACTCTCCAGTTTATGTATGATGAGGTGATTGCTTTATTTGCGTTTTGACATTTCAACTTATTTAGTTTGTTGAGGACTATGAACCTACAAAGGCCGATTCATACAGGAAAAAGGAACGTTTAGACGGTGAGGAAATACAATTCGATATTTTGGACACTGCAGGTAATGTATCTATTCCATTCAAAACGATGTACTGGTTGAATGTTTTCCAAAAGATTTTACGCGTTTTATTTCAGTAACTTTGGGACTATTTTCTGTCTGCTTTGCTTCATTGTTGCTGGGCATTTCCCTAATGGTTTAGGGAGACTTAAAAAGACTCATTCACGTGCATAGACTGAGATTTGGCTTTTTATGTTCCACAACATGCTTACTTGTGCTATTCAATTTTATGAACTGATATGAAATTTGGAAAGCATTTAACTCCCGTAAACACAGTTCAATGCTCTTGGATGGTATTATCTTGAAGAAGCCATATTCTTTTAAACAAAATAGTCTAGACGCTTATTAGTTTAGTTATACCTCTGTATGTGTCTTGTCACTTTAAATATATATATATATATCTGTTATTGAATGCAACTGTCCTAATCACTTGCCTCTTATTAAGGGATTTTAAGTCTAAGAAAAGAATTCACATTTCTTTTATGTAAAATCTAATAATTCTCCTGCTTATTGTCATCATTGTCTTATTTACTTTCGCTCAATGAATATTGCAATCTATGGTTCTTTTTCTCTGAAAAAACTATAAACAGGTCAGGAAGATTATAACGGTATCCGAGATTATTATTTTCGAAGTAGTGAGGGATTTCTTCTGGTATATGCTATTGATGACGAAGAATCCTTACGTGCTCTGCCGATGTTTCAGTAAGTGTATGAATTAAAAAGAATTCTCGAGTTTATTAATTGTTTGATCAAATCGTGTTTTTAACTTTCTTTAGTGGCATTAAGTTTGAAGTAGTTACTAAGTAAACCCTTCATGTTGTATAAACAAATGTAATTTTATTTCTACCAGCAATACTCCTGGCATATCCCATAAACAGATAGAAGAACAAAACATTCTAGGACTTTGCACAGGATTACATCTGTTAACCTGTCATACTTTCAGACACGATACCAGGAAGAATTGAACAAAAACAAAAAATGAATGAAGTGCTACTCAACAGCCCTTAACACTTCATATAGCTGGTATTGACTCACATTTATTGGATCGGGATTGGCGATACTAGTTGTCTGTGCAAACGTCGCATGTTTTATGGAATTTGAATCAATGAACCTGATTCAAAATGGACTACCTAGAACTAATGAGCTAAAACTACGGCTATAGAAAACAATGAGTTTTGAAAAAGGCGATAGTCAAGTTACAGCTAGTTAGAATGCCTAAATTTCTGAAGGCCGTAAGGGTGTATTATATGTATCAGACTATTCTAAAGAGTACCCAACCACTGTATCTTAACACCCTAGTCTAACCAAACGTAATCTTACCAATCTTCACTTGGGTAACACATCCAAGTCAGCTCAATTGGTGAAGATTTCCAATCAGTTTGGTCAGATTATCTTCCTTACCTAACGCTACGTCTAATTCCAACGTCACTCAATATATTATTCTATTACTGTTAGGTGAAGATAACCTGGGGCCACTTTTTTTATTCTACCCTTCGGAATTCGTTCCACAGTTCTTATATAGTGGGGACTTTCAGCCAATGGGTCTTGGGTTGAAATCCTATTCCAGATGCATAGCACTACCAGCCCCACACTATTCTTGTGACTGATAGCCTCTGGCACATTAAAAATTTGTCCCAGATAATCGAGTTTTAACTAACCTATGAGCATCACTAGAGAGCGTCGATGAGCATTGTTGATATTTGTTTCACAGGCAGACAAAAAACACGTAGTGTATGACCTAAATGAAAATAAAAAAACTTACGTTTTTGTCTTAGAAACTAGGTTGATCAGCAATTAAGACATGTCCTCTGGGACCATCTATTTTACCTTCATGCTGTACTGGAACATGATTACTACGTCGTTAGAAATACTGCAGTGTGAAACAAAATTCTACTGAGTACCGTTTCGCCACATTTGCTAACACTTTCACATTATAACATTTTTCACATAAGAATTCATGACTATTAATTAGGTTGATTGTAGTATCAGCCTACATATGATGATAATTAAATGTTCCTTTAATCATACAAGCCGTATCGGTTTTGCAAAGACTAACCTTAGAAATATCAACCGGAGTGGGTATTAATGCTGACACCACTGCAAGTTTGTCAGTTTGTCTGTACAACTGGCTATTAAAGCTCGACTGAGCACACCTTTACACAACAAAGCATTACCATTTTTTTCGTAGATCAAGCTACTGACAGTTTACGTCTGTACTCTCATCCGTTAGTATTTTCGTTTATAATGAATTATCACTGATTAATCTAGTTCTTGAAAGAATGCCTTTCAGATTATACGTTCTCAAATTTTCTCTGGTTGGTAGGTTCTAATATTGTGAGAGCCAACGAACCAATGTGTAATAAAGAATGCGTTCTCGAAGGAAATTTTGCTTCATGAATTTTTGTCCTATCGGTTAACGTGAAAGTCTTGGTATAGGTTCGTTTATAAACTAAACTATCTGTCAAACCGTTTATAATAGTTTCTTAGGGTATTCAGCCGTTTTGTTTTCAGTTGATAACCTTTCACATCTTAGAAATTTATCAAATTTAAACTCTAGAAATTCAGTTACATTTTGTGCGCATATCTTTTCGTAGTCACCATAACAAAATCAGACTCTTTATCAGCCCTAATTCAGTTAATTTTAACGCTATGATGTAGGCATTTAAGCGCATTCCTTTCAGGTATGGTATCTGTCTGTTTGTTTTTTCAAACGGGCATACATATGTGTCGATGTCGAAAAGCTTAGATTTAAACTAACCTCTTGATTTCAGTTGAAACGTTTTAATTCATCAACTGATCGCAGGTAAATGAGATTTCTGATAATTCCGGTTAATCCTCGGCTCTTTGCAGATAAATTAGCCATAAAAATGTTTAGTACTGAAAAATTGTCTGTTGTATCCTCCAGTAATATGCGATTCATCGCTTGAAAGTTCCTGCTAATCTTGCAAAGACACCTTGTATTTTAGGAGTGAAAAGTTGCAGTCAATAATCACTGGAGGACTGGGCATAATTTTGGTAACCAATCTCTTATCACACAACAAGATCATATGATCTGTATACTCAAGTTTGTATAGAATTTCTACGGGTAAAAGATATACACTATCACATACCTTCAGATTGTTGACAAATTGCTGTCAATGGGAAAGCTGAAAAAAATTAACACCCGTGTAACTTTTGTGTTTGTTTATAAGAATAGTTCTGTATCCAGACTTTACCCTGAGGCTTTCTTGACCAACACTTGATTTCAAGCCCTTCATAAAATAAATACTCCATGTAGAGTAGTTTTCTAAAGCTGCACAACCTAAATTGTAATATCGCTACTAGTAATAATACCGTATAGTCTGTTCTGTGGTCATCTTCCCCGTGAAACTTTACTGGTGGGTATATCTGGCATCACCTCTCCAATCAATATACAAGTTCAAAACGTTGGAATTCTAATGAAAAGTACACTCTGTTCAAAGTGTTTAACAAAATTAGACTAATATTTGCAAGTCAAATTTCGATCACAGCTCATACAATTTTGTTTATTATATCTTGATGACTGTTGCATGACTCATATGATTGGACAAAGTCTTTTTAAAAACAAGAGATGTCCTTTTTATATGTTAATTTCGATTAATTCCCCTGAAGAAGTTTATACAAATTTATGAAAGAAAGCTTTGTGTATTTTGAGTTAACATGCACACAGTAATTACTCCTTCATCCATATACACATAATTTTACTATTTCAGTGAACAGGTAGTTCGTATCAAGAATTGTGAACAACCACCAATGTTAATTGTTGCTAATAAATGTGATCTAAAAGATCCTAAGCAAAAAGACTACACATTGCAGGGCATGCAATATGCAAAATGTTGGGGCGTACCTTTTGTGGAGACATCGGCAAAGATGTGTTGTAATGTGGATAAGGTAAATTGAACCATCTAATTTTATCAGAAAAAAATATATTTCACTTTAAAATTTAATTAATTTTTATCGGTATTCTTTTTCCTTCCTTAACTAGTTATCTGTGCATTTATAAATGGACTATGTTTTGAATGAGATCTCTTTTTTATTATCTTATTCTATATGTCGGCAACCCTGACACCAGATAGGGAAAAACTGAAGACATCTGCCATCATAAACATCCATTTTCTCTTATCCACTTCCTTCAGCCGATCACTTTCCAACCGTAAAGTATGACGGATCGAACTGCTGCTGCTGCTGCTATACATGTCCATGGTGCCAAAGGTGACACAAGTTGGCTAATACCAAATGAACCTTTTGTATATTTGCTGAAATTTCGTCAACAATCTGTCCATTAGGAGAGCAGATACAACTTCTAAAATAAGTGAAGTGGTCAGCACATTCATAAATTTCGCTTCTAGACGAGAGCTCTGGGAGTCAGTGAAGACCAATTCTTCAGTATCATTTTACAGGAGAAAATGACATGTCTAGCATACTAAGATTTGATCAGTATGTTCGGAAAACTGCGTTTTGTGTAGGTTTTTATCTGAAAGAATACTATTATCTGCATACTGTAGATCAACGTGACCTTTACATGGCTAACAAGTGGATCTCCAAAAAATAGAAGTCGGCAAGGGTTGCATCCATCAATACATCTATATAAAAATTGAATAAAATTTGTGGCACTGAGCATTCTTGAATAGACAACATTCCGATTCAACATTTACTGAGTGCACTAGGTGGAGAAAGCAATCTACTTGGTACCAGACCTCATGCATAGGTCTATGTAATCTGTAATATGTTAAAGCGTAGGCGTGTTTTGCTTACAAGTTGCTTTTATTAACTGAACATTCTAGCCTAGTAGCAAACAAATGGCGGTTTTTAGGGATTTAGTCTAGTCAATATACAACCAAACTCTTAGCAATTTGACTTGGATACCATGGGATTTCTGAACATATGACGTAGAAAGAACACTTGGAGAGTAGATTAATGATGAAGTCGGTTCGGTAGATAAATTTCACGAAGATCTCATATGAGAATATTTAAGGCATAGTTTGTATCAATAGTAAGAATCTCTGCAGTCTTCGGACTATACAAATTCTTACTACTGAAAGATAGAACGCATAAACTTTCATTATACCAAGCAATATTTAGAACAGCCTACTGTCAGCATAGTTATATCAATTACCTCAATAAACACAACTGTCTAAAGATACAGATATAGACTACCGTTTAATTAATTTCTGTTACAAATTCAATAGTTGTTTCAAACGTTTCAATTCAAACTTTGTTTCTAAGTTATGTACAAGTCGATAAAACAGACCAATTATATATATATTTATATATATATATATGACTAACTGGTTTAAGCGTAGAACTTTGCACAGATGTGCAGCAGTTCGAGTTACTACACTCCATGTAGCATACAAAGCAAGAGAAAAGAGATTCAAAAGAGAAATAATAAACAGAAGTGGGAGCGAAAAAGATTAATAATACGGAAGAACAACATAGTTTTATTGGATATTGTAAATCACAAAGAGTGAATGCATCTGTGTCAGCCATTGACAGCGATTTTGAGCCATATCACCAATTGTCTCCAGCCACTGGTTTTTACCATCCCGAGGACCCCAACCAGGAAGCTAATCTACACGTTCCTACTTGACTGGCTGGTTTATACTAACTGTTATGGATTTCATTGACTGATGAAGCCATGTTTTGGTTTGACCAACCCTAGGTTTTTTCCAACTTGATTCTATGTCAGTCAGCTAAGATTGCCTATTGTCGTGGAAGACAATGGCTAGTCATGCGTAACACATCTCCTAACCATCTCAATCGGTGTAACTTCACAACCTCGTCTATTGATTTCTGCTCCTTACCTAGCACTCGAAGCCTAACGTCAATATCGCTCACCTTATTAAACCACTTAACACGGGAGATAGAACACAGACACCTATGATCAAAGACAGCTAACCGGCCTTTTCATATCTTCTACTTTCAATGGCTATGTCTCACTGCCATAAAGGAGGATATACATACTTTTGGCTTACTCCTTCATTGTTCAATCATTACATTTTACTGAGACATGTGTCTGCTAATAGCATACATATTCATCTTGAAAAACGCGTAAGCGTATTTTCGTACTGAAGAATTCTAAATTTAGTAGAAGACCCACATTGTTCATACACTTAACATGCTATGTAATCGATATGATATAACATCTTTTAATAAAATTTTGAATCTTCCTGAGTTTGTGTTTAATTAGCAAAGACATCTCACAGACACGTTCATGTGGCATGAAGTTGCCCTTTTTTGTAACCATGTATTTTGTATCACATATTTAATTAATATTCTCAGTACCCCGAGAAGAACAGATCTGGACATATTAATCCACTCCATGCATGCTACTTTAGTTCTGTCATGTCTAACCTAATATATATGCATAAGGTCACTTGGTTACCAACCCATTGATCTGTTTATCCAACATAATTTATGCAATCACGGTAGTGTTTCATGCAGTAACTTTTTGACATGAATATTATTGAAAGTGGTACTCTTATTCTACAGGCGTGCAATCATATGTCTTGAGGACTGTTGTTATGTGAAACTCTGTTGACACACTACTAAAGTGACTCATTTAGTAGCATATAAAATTACCCCCGAGATTAGCACCCCTAGATAGATTGCTGATAGTGGGAGTAGGTGAGCTACTTAGTCAACCATTAAGATTGAACAAATTACACTATGTATTTACAGTAGGTGAAATATCATTATATATATATATATATATATATATATATATATATATATATATATATATTAAATAATGGCTATGTAACATATTAATGCTTTTTATGCTTGTTTGTTGCTTGTTCATGACTTGAGCTTTAAGGGCGTATTGTAATGCAGTCACTAAATGATCACTAGTACACCTGAATCATTGTCCTAATCGACTTACATCAACAAGTCAGTAATATTGATTTCAGCTTATGTATATATAATTCAAGTCAATTCTCTTTTTATCCAACATGGATTTACTTAGTACTAGTATATGCTATGCAAGTGTTATCTTAACATGAATGGCATACATTTCCACTACTCAAAGTGTTTACCATCGATTTTCTCAATGCATCTGATGTTTCGTAATTAGAAATTTTAGGTCAAGTTGATCAAAGTGATAATTCAGTGACTACTAAGTGCATGCTGTTTCACGAATTATGGGTGTTAGAAATACCGTTCCGCTGATTAAAGATGGAAATAATTTTAACAAGACTGTATTCTATCAAGGTTTTTTTCGCTTAATCTGTATGCTATAAAATAATCAGTGGTCTTCTGGGTAAAGCATAAATTCTCCAATGATTAAATATGAAAATACTCACATATTACGTGAAATTCAACTGCCATGATAAACTGCTTATATCTGTCTATTATTATTATTATTATTATTATTATTACTATTATTATTATTACTATTATTATTGTTATTATTATTATTATTACAACAAAAACTTGGCACATTATGGGCATCAGGAAGGGCTCCACACAAAACCTGATGGTTTGTGTGAGAGTTGGAATACTGCCTGAACGCCCAGTCTGAACTAGGTGGTTGTTTTAAGGAACCACCCCTGTCCATTGACTCGAAGTCTTGACCCACAATGCAGTGGATCTGCGTTCCCATGGTTGCCGGCGACCAAAACAGGTTCATGAGGTATTCGATCCTTTCGGATTCTGGATATCATGTACACCATAGGTTTGCGATCAGTGGTTTATAGCTCACCTTGGTAGGCTTGTATGCTCACCACCTCTCTCTTAAGCGCCAGACGTCGGCATTCACCCTTTCACTTTTTTGAGGAGTACCTACGCCGCTCAAAGACAGTGAACAGGGCTTACCTAATGGAGGCTATGAACGCATGGCCTTATGAAAGAATTTCAAGACAAGGACTGAAGTCTACTTACCTTTGGCCGTACCAGACTGTCTGTGGGGCATCGTTATCTATGGTTGCTTCAAGGATGAACTTATACAGTTGGTGTGATATTACCCAAGTGTATAACAAATTCATGTGCCTCTACAAATCTATCAGCTATTTATGAAAACTGGAGACTAACTATTTTAGTGTTTTCCGTGATTATCGTTGCATTTACTAGCTATATGAATAACATCTGCGAAAAGTTTGTGCATTGTTGAATGAATCGATTTATCATAACTATGTTTTAATAGTTGTTTACATACAATGTTTGTTTTTGTTTGAATTTTGTTCTAAGTAAACTTACCAAAATTAAAAAAATTATCATTGTGTGTTAACAACTATTGTAACATATTTATAGTACAATGAATGTTCTACGCAAAATTACAATCAATTTCCACATTTTCTTTTCCTCGTATTAATAAAATTATTTTATCGAGTCCAGTTTACCTCCTTCATCGAGCAGTGTTATGTTGGGAAAGAGTCAGGGTGCTCAAATGAGAATGTAACATCATTACATAAAGTCTTTGACTGCTAGTTTGAGTTACGGTTTTCTGGGGTCCTCGAGGTGCTAAGAACCAGATGTTGGTGACATGACTCAAAGTCGTTCTCAGTGGTGCCGACGTATTCATTCTCCTTGAGCTCCTAGTTCTATCAATTCCTGATTATCCTTCATGGGATTATTCTTTCTCCTGTTCATTATAGTTTCATCGGATTTTTAATGTTTCCTACCTTTCGTGTGCTCTATAGACTGTGACAGCTTATGTCAAATGTTAGTGTAATCATTTCCACTGTATAAGTGTATGAGCAAGATATGGAGTTTTATACTTATATCAGTGAAGATAAAAGATAACTAAGCTATGTGCAATGAATCCATAAATGCAGTGAGGTCATCGAAATCTGTCATTTTATATGAAGTGTCTTAAAATATCAACTTCGAACTCTTCATGAACACTAAGCAGAAAGGTTTATACGTTTCAAAAGTTTTGGTCCAGAACTTCAATGTTACTTTCTGTGTGTGTGTGTGTGTGTGCAGTTTTTTACTTGCCTATAGCATATTAAATGAGATATTTGTTTTAATTGCTTATTCATCTGAAATTTCTTTTTTATTCATATTTTCCAAGGTATTTATTGAAATAGGTCGAGAAATTCGTCGATCTCAGTTGGCTAGTATACAATACCCAAAACAAGTTACAAAACACAAACGAAGAAAAAAGTGTACAATCTTGTAAAAGCTCTTAGGTTTCTTCAACAGTGCATGCACTTTATACTTTTGTTGATTTGTTCGTTCGTGTGTGTGTGTGTGTGTTTGGAGTGAGTAAACTCCAACGCTTCTACTTATATATATGCGCTTTTGGGAAATAAGTCTAGGCATCTGAATAAAAAAGAAAAATGATTTTTAAGAAAGCTGAATGAAAGAAAATTATTCATCGCCCAATATGATCATTTTCTTATTTCATAAGACAATGCAATATCCCGAATCCCCCTTCATAATTGCTGAGAAACAATTTTATCTGTTCGCTTTCAATCTGCCTGCTCCTCTTCGTCTGTCTGTGTCTTTGCGCGGGTGTGTGTGGGTGTGCGCGCGCGCTTGTTAATTTGTATGTAAAAAAATTTATTTATTCTCATTCCTTTCAAGTACTTTTAAGAAGTATTATTGGTTGTGTTGGTAAAACTGTTAGAGATACAATAAGCGTATATTGGAATTTAATAGATATGCGTGTATTCTTCACCTGTAATATCCGGTGATCACGTCTTTTTGTCGACGTATGTTATGCTTGCTGTTTTGATTTTTTTCCGATGCATCAATACTTTACTTAAATTCCTTACTAATTCTTAGCCTATGTCTGTACTGTGCTTAATTGCATAGTTCTATCTATACCCCCCTACCATGGTGATAATACAGCATTTCTCTTCTTGCAGGAATAGCAAAAGCAAAATTGTATATGTGGCTAATTTTCTCTGTTGGATCTTGTTTTGTGCAACTATTTCTTCTCACACACAAATAAGACGTGTGTGCATGAATCTTGTACTTTTCAAGTCCAGCTTTCTCTGCCTTACTGCTGCAATAAACAATACGTGTTGCTTCTCTTAAAATGATACACTTTATGAATATATATATATATATATATATATATATATATATATATATATTGTTACACCGATGCTTACAAGCTTACCTTATTTCCCTATCAATCAGACATATTCGTTTATCCGACATAAATACATATGTAATAACTTATGTAGATAAGTCCAGTGTCTGTACATTTCATACAATAATATTATTGCTTATTGAATAGGTGTTACACAGTGAGTTTTTATTTTATTTTGTAGACTTAAACGAAGCGACTTATAGGCGCGTGTATTACTACTATTCCCCCCCCCCGCCCCCTTCTTTGTAATATCAACTTTTACACTCGCTTCGAATGTTTGATTATTATTATTATCATTATTTGCACTACTCTCTGATTAATTTATTGTTGGTTAAAATTCTCCTTTTCATTACAAAGCTATGTTTTCTTTTGTAAGTTATTTTTTAAATTCCCTTCTGCTTTTCATATTTTCTCTAGTCTTTATTCTTCATTTCCATCATCGTACATATACATGTGTGTTGCTTGATTTGTTTCGTTGAGAGAAAAAAGATAATATTGAAGTACATTAGTCATTCTCTGTGTTGTTTAAAATTTTTTGGCTTGGTTTTGTTTATTTCGTTTAATTTTTCTTTAGTTTATCTTTGTACTTCATAATTTCTTGTGTTTGTGTGTATAGAAATGGCATGTTTTTTCTTTCTATCCATAAGAATCCAGATGCTAAAAAAGGAGAACTTGCTTTCTGCATCTACCTGTCGACTGAATTCCATTTGCGTCTGTGTATATGAAAAGCGATTTGACCATCAGTAAACCAGTTGCTAATATCACTACTACTAATACTTTTTAATAGAATATAATTAGACGACTAAGGCTTCTACTGAAAATCATTTTTTATATTTATGTAAGACAGTTAATGTCTTGAATCAGTCACTAGTCATGCTGAATGTCGCTATGTTATTTAGCTAACTGCTTACAGTCTCAATTGTTGCTTCCAAATCACTTGTCACGCTACTGACGTGTGTATTACTCAGTTTATTGATACTAAATTGTTAGCTCAAGTGGAATGAGGAAGTTTATGTATCTCAAACAAACAAATCTGTGAATTAATCATTGGCCAAAAGGCTCTGAGTGAAATAACTCAAACACGATTATTGTTATTATTTAAGTATATCAGAATCAGTCTCTATTTTTCTATCAATGTATATGGCGAGTTGTCATCCGAAGTGGTGACGACTAGTGGCGTCCGTCAAGGATGCCCATTATCCCCATTCCTATTCAACTTCATCATAGACGTACTAATGGACTTAACCCTAACACACTTCAGCGACTCAGGGACTGACTTGCTTAGAATATGCGGACGATATAGTCCTTCTAGGCGAGGACGCTGACAAAATGCAGAGTCTACTGAACACCTTGAGCAACAATCTTCGTATGTTTGGCATGCGATTCGCCCCTGTAAAATGTAAGATGATGCTGCAGGATTGAACTTCACCGACCCCTAGATTAGAAATAGGAAGAGAAGTGGTAGAGCAGATTGACCACTTCACTTACTTGGGAAGTACCATCAGCCCCAACGGGTTGATCTCAGACGAAATATCAGCACGATTACAGAGGGCTAGGTTCGCTTACGCCGTCTCTGGCGTAGACGTGATATCCGACTATCGACCAAAGGGCGTGTGTACTGCTCAACAGTCCGCTCCGTCCTCCTTTACGGCTGTGAGACCTGGCCATTGAGAACAGAAGACATGAAAAGATTAGCTGTCTTCGATCATGGGTATCTGCGTTCTATCTCCCGCGTGAAGTGGTATAATAAGGTGAGCAATATTGAGGTTAGGCGTCGATTGCTAGGTAAGGCGGGAAAATCAATCGACGAAACTGTGAAATTACTTCGACTGAGATGGTTAGGACAGGTGTTACGTAGGCTTAGTCATCGCCTTCCTCGACAATGGGCAATGTTAGCTGATATAGGGCCAGGCTGGAAAAGAGCTAGCGGCGGTCAAACGAAAACATGGCACCAGTCAATGAAATCTACAACAGTTAGTTTAAGCCAACCACGTAGAAAGATGTAGACTTCTTGGTTGGGGTCCTCGGGACGGTAAAAACCAATGGTTGGAAACAAATGGTGACATGGCTCAAAATCGTTCTCAGTGGCGCAGATGCATCCACTCCTTATGACTTCTGATTTCCAATTAAACTGTTTTGTTCTCCGTTATTACTATTCCTTTGTCTCACACCTCTGTTTACTGTCTATATTATGCATTTCTTCTCTTGCTTTGTGTGCTATATGGAGTGTGGTGACTTGAACTGCCGCACAAATGTGCAAAGTTCTATGTCGAAAACCGACCGATCAATGTATATGTGTCTGTTACGCCGGTGAATATATGCGAATGAACTTGTAAATGTCCTCTCACTGTTGTCGCTTTCTGTTTACTTCGCCATTGATGTAGACCAGGTGAGACGCTGTTAGTGTATTGCTTCAAGGTTTAAGCACACTCGACTTTTCTAAGCTCAATAGTGTCCTATCCTTACTTGTTGATTTGTTATTGAATATTCAACTTTTTTTAAAACTGTCTATACTTGATTTATATTGTTGAGAGCAAGACTAATGAAAGCCATCATAAAAGGTTTACTGTGTAGTAATTGAATTGCTTTAAATGTAGCATTCTCGTGTCGTAATTCTACTAGGTGATATATATCCGAATTTTTCCTACAGATGTGCTTACAGCATATAAATGCATATCATCGTTAACAGAACCGTCAAATTCATATATCTCTTAGTGTTTAATCTAGAATCTGAAAATCACTCATTCTCATCGCTATTTTAATTTTTCATAAAACCAGCCAGTTCTTTAAAGGCTTTTCAGTTTTCCTGTTGCTCTCTCATCGTATATGAGTCATTTGGTTTCTTTTACTCGAAGTCAGTACTTCTCCACAGTATAAACCACAGGAACTTGACTAAACAATAAATTAAAAGTCAGTCCAAATGAAGAATGTTCTTTTCAATAAGTCCTCTTGAGGTTATAAGATAAAATATTTGTTATCATTGCAATAATGGTGCTGTCTCTTGGACGTAAATTTTGTGATATTCGTAAGTACTAAGTCAAATACATACAGGTGTACAGTTCGAGAACCTGTATATGCAAACAGGTGAATTGGTTACGTCCTCTGATAAGAACCTGGCACGTTTTAAATCGATTTTGGTAGACTGCCATCAGTAAAGACAATAAAATAAGACTACAGCCCTTCATATACGAACCAAAGAGTATCGAGAGGCTGTTAAACGACTAGGACTACATAAAAATATAGCAATTACTAGACCAGATAAAAGACCTAGAATTGTAATTATGAACAGACATGATATATATAAGGAAGATGAATTCCCTCTTAGCGGATGAAAGCGACATTCAGAAACCAATAAAAGATTAAGCTGAGAAAGTAGATAGGGAAATCACTTAGGAAACTGAGAAAAGAAAATTATATCTCACCAATAGCATGCTGAAACCCACAAGTAGCACAATTTCATGTTTGTACAGTTTACTAAAAGTGCATAAATCAACAGTAGCACTCTGTACCATTCTAGATATGTCACATTCATCTTGCAGTTCCTCCACATCACCAACCAGTCAATGATGCCATTCAAATATATGACATCCCTTGATATATTATGTCTTCTGGTGGGAACAATCGATTATGTCTGTTAATAGATGATAGAGAGAAAGTCGTACATTGGTATTCCTATTGCTAATCTGATTGATCTACGAGTTTCTGTATAATAATGAAATGTTCAAACAGATATACGGACCATGCCCAACCTTTCCTCTTTACCAGCATTATTTCTGGCTCAGCGAGGATAAGGAGTGCGTCGGCCGGGGATCGAACCCCAGACTATGTGCATGGTCGGCGAGCGTCCTAACCGCTATACCACCGACGCACAAACTAAGAAATATACAGTTCATAAACTGGGGGGTTTCGAAAACAATCATACGAGCTGTCCAAGGGCTTTATAGGCGAATAGATGACGGCGTATACTAATATCTACTACAAATTGCTTTTCAGCACTTGAATGCAACAAATTTTTTAAGGCACTTGTTATTGTATCAGTTTCAAACTAAACGCCCTACATTTCACTTATGAAAATAGCCGTAATTAATGACGGTCCAACGGGGACTAAATGACTGTATACAGCGACGTATGCCGATCTCATAACAGTACTCTCTCTCTAGTCTACTTCGGCTATCTCCTACGGAAGGATGAGCCGGCTTCATGAACATCTCGAATCATCGCTGCCCAGGCGCGGCGATCTGATGAAGAGAGTTCATGAAGTTTCATGGGAATTTGGTACGAGTGATGTCCCCAGAATCGCTCGGCCTTTTGTTTGAGAGTGCAGCTCTAGCCTTTACACAACCAAGTGTGACCTACAAGGCAGTAGGAGTGGAGTAGGGAGTCCACTATCCATTGGCAGCCGGTGACCGGAGTTCGGTTCATACGCCTTTTTGAATGGGGCCAGACATCCAACAAGCCCTTTGTCCATACGTCTGCCAGTGAGCTTCATACGCCAGTCGTTGGAGGTTTGGAATCAGGGTTTAGCCATCTCCCCTAGACTGTCATCCAATAGACAGTCAACCCGGTGAAGAGCGCCGGGCATCCGCCCTTATATGCATCTTTCTTCATTCTAAAGAATTCATTGCACTAAACAATAGGGAGGAGGATTTCATTAAATAAAACGATGTCATATCTACCAGTTGTAAAAGGCTATCACTAAGTGAAGTATGCATATAGGTTCAACTGACGTATTATCAAAAGTTTACAAGTTAAATAAGATAACCTAATAGGAGAAACTGTGCTAGACACAAAGCAGGCATTAGTAGCAACGTCTTTGTTTATTGTCTCAACATTATTGTAAGCATACTTGGATATCTGACATTGTGATTTCGTATATTCGAACAAGGAAAACGTTTAAATTCAACAGTAATATGGAACTGAGTGATTGTAATTAAAGTTATATTCTTCGCATAGGGAATTAGTGTTAAGTAAGGGCGGAGGGAGTCAGTCTATCTGGTCGTAAAGCTACATCGATTAGGATGACTCAGACACGTGTTACGCATGCCAAGCCACCTCTTTCTTCAAGCAGTGTTAACCAATATACAAATAGGATGGAAGAGTTGGGGGTGCGTGGGTGGTTAGATCAAAAATTAATTACTTCTTTAACAGTAAAAGGCAAGCCGCTATTTATATCTATACAGTTTTTATTCTTTAACCAATCACTGAGCTTGTGATTTCGGTTTACATTAAACGACGTGAAATAGAATGTTCAAATACACATAGTATTCTGTTGCTAATGCAGTATTGAACTGTGGGAATATGTGAGAATAATATTCCGTTGGAACACATTGTCTGTATCACACTTCTATTCATTTCTCATCTTCATGTAACAGTCTGTTATATAACGATCTGTCTAAACTTTCATAGTTTTGCAGCATAGATATATTACGCTAAGATTAAATGTCACTAATTTAATATCTTCATATTGGTAAATTATTACTAACATATTACCACCAACTTATAATATTTTATTATATTATACGCGTGCTCGAACCTCAGAAGGGACATGAATTCCTTCAAGGTTGCAGATACACTTTGCTGACGAGTGCCAAGTAGCACGAAACCTAGATCCAAGGCTTCCTGCCGATCGCCTCCAACCATCTGATAGTTGAAAAACATATTCCTATTCTGAATTTGTTGTTACTTTTCTCTAAGTGAGTATGCATTGTGTTAATATTTCAGAGTGTATGTTATTAGCACCAGTCAACAGACTACATTCTTTGCGTACACTATATAAATAAAAAGAATCCCAGACTTCATTCAATAACAATAAATAGTATTTCACTTATCCCACTTATTAAGTATCGTATGTTAAATATTTCTCACCAAAGTTCATTCAAATTATTTGATTATTAATAAATTCATTAAAATGAACGAGTGTTCATCCTCATTTAAATCAATTTATCTGTATATTTTGATTCAGTAAAAACAAGCACACTCTGAGCATATCCAGATTATAGCCCATACAAAAAAGTTATACACCATATATGTATATACGCCTGTAAGTGTATATTGAGGAATGAAGTTATCGATTTTCGCCAACAAAATATTACCACCATACAGCAGCAGCCTTTAACATTAATAAACACACACATAAAGTATTGGTTAATTTAAATTAATAACAGTCACGTCTGACTGCTGTACATCATATATATATTCTCAGGACCTATCTGTGAGAAGCAAGAGTGGAATAAACCCAAACTTTAAATAGTTAAATCATGGAGAATATTGACATAAAATATGAATCAAATGAAACTAAACCTGAATTCTTAACCACTCCTAATGAATTTACTAAATGCCGACAAAACCTTCAGGAAGAAATCAAAAGCGTTGTCAATCCCCATAACAGTGATTCAAATTCCGTAAGTTTATGATGATTTATAATCAGTTTATCTATTACACAATAAAGAACCCTTGTCCACTTACTTCTGTTCAACTGACAGAATCTGATGATATTTTAACTCAAGGCACTGAGGTAATAATTCATAATGAAATTAACTGTTCAGTTATTATCATCACATCAAAGTCTTTATCAAGAAAGTGCTGAAAGAAAACAATATTCTGAAAGAGAGATCACTTACAATGTGAGTATTATCCTCAAATTCATCTAAAGAGTACTTTTATTTTCACCTACACATTATAGTTGTTATTACGAAAGTTGGTCAATGAGTATTTAGACAGGACAGTTACCTATTCCCATCAACCAAAGCATATTTTGACCATTTTGAAAAGCGTACTTGAAAGAAATTTCCCTGAATTCAATGATTCATTTCATCGTGAAAGAATATGTGCCTACTTGAAAGCGTGTAGACGCAAAGCAAAAAAGAACAGTAGTGAACCATATGTAAGAATCAGTGCACGATATTTAAGCGCTGGTACAGCGTCTAGAAAAGCTGAGGAAATATACATGAAAGAACACGACTATTTAGTTAATGCAATCATGGTAAGTGGTTATGTGAACAAATCGCTAATCATATTTCGTAGGATGGTAATAAAAGTTATCATGCATTTAACCAGTCACTTATGTTTAATGATGATGATTATGGAAGTAGTACAAATGAGGTCAAAAATCTTACTACTACAATAAATACAAACAGTCATCAACAACAACATCAGTGTCAACATCCTGAATTAACACCCACTTGTTCATCCACAAGTTCTTACATATTAAACGATAATAACAATAACAACAATTCGACCAATAGTAATGACCATTTTACAAGTTCCTATGGTGAACCAATTCTTAATTCTTTGAATTCTGTGTTTCAACAGGTAGGTCAGTAATTAGTCTATATAATTGTTTCCACTTAATATGTAGCATGTTAACAGACTTGCAGTTGTGAAATTATGGGAACAAATAGCTGAATATCTTTTAAACATGGCTGATCGCCTTGATGCTGGTCAAGATATATTTCCACAGGATCAACTACCTAACAGTTAATTATGACATATTTTTTATGCTTATATTATTCATGAGATTTTTTCTGTATATTGTATCATTATTCTTACTGTCATCACCAATGTCACTGTCTTATAAGGATTTTTGTTGATTAAAATTTTTTCAGTGTAAAATATAGGATAAATGTACTTATAAACAGTTGTTTTTTTATTAATGCTAAATAACGTTACAATATTTTACTGTGGAAATGTGGTCATTAGTAATGGAAGTTCTAGCAGTTTCTACTGAGACATTCATCATTTCAGCTGTTTCCAGTTGACAAATGTGCTGTGCACACTAATTGGTTTGTGTTTCAAGCAGTACTTAAGAGATGAGTTCCAAAAACTGAAGGGTACTTGCGGCAAGTTAGGTGGAATATGGTGTATACGATTTAATCTAATCAATCTAAAGTGGGATTTGCTTGATAGGAAATGATTTCACGGCCAAGTTAAACTTTAAGCACCACTAACTTTTAGTGGAGTGTGACCGCACCAATCACCTTGAAACGCTCACTGAGCAAGTTAGTGAAATCCGGCAAATAATGTTGTCATCACCAATAAAATACGCTCATCGAAGTGTCATGTTATTAAGTGGGATATCTGACAAGTTTCAGCTTAGATTTGGTAAAGATTAAGTTAAAGTTTAGGCTAAGGACAGGACCTGTTAGGGTTAGGCTAAGCTAATAAAGGCGACATTAGGGTGCCGGTGCGAGTTAGATTAAAGTTAGTTTACATAGATTTTCACGTTAGGGTTAGGTTCAGGAAAGATTGGGGTTATTGTTAGGGTTAGAAGACCTAAATAATTACATGCATAGAATTTGGTTAAATTTCTCCATTAATATAAGAATAGAACTTGTGCACTGTGGTAGAGCATAATTCCATTGTGGGTAAAATTTATTTTGATAAAGTCTCACAATGTTATACAATAATATTTACTGATAACGTTTCGAACACAATTTATTGCTCAGTAAATATTACTGTATAACACCATGAAACTTTATCAAGATAAATTTTACCCACAATAGAACTATACTCTGTTGATACTGCAAAGTAAAACTGAGAGCTATTTTTATCACATGTGAGAGGAAGTTATCCTCTGCTAAACTTTTATACAGTTTTTATGCATTTTTTCATAAATATATGTATCCCATACACATCTAGTAAATAAACAATCACCTCCATCCATCCTTATATACCTTCAAGTTTTACTTTTATTATTTCTATTATATTTATGATCCTGTTGCTTCTTTGTTTTTACTTTCATAACTGCAAACACCAACTTATCTCTATGACTGCTGTAATCTTTGTTTTTTCCCTCACCATATCATGTGAAGAGAACATTATATTCAATATTTTTTAATCATGCAAGGATTTGTATACCACATCGATAATACTGTGTGAAACAAGCCCACGGCAATTTCCACTTGTATTATTATCATTATCTTAGCTGCAATCATTATTATGATTTCCATTTTATATGCTGTATGTTTTTTTTTGACATTACCCCTATTGTAAGTGCTGGAAAATTTTCTGTGATTAATTTTATTTATAATTTGAGGAAATTAGATGAAATATTGTGATTAATGCTGAAAATTCCATTCTGCATCACAAGTACTGTTTTTGGAATAAAGTAAATCTTTATTATTATCATTATTATATTTTTTTTAAATGCCTCCTTCACGTGATTGGTACGCTCGATGTCATTCACTGATTGGTAGTTAGTGGTGCTTAAAGTTTAACTTTGCCGATTTCACTTGTTAAAGCTAGTGTCTCGTTATTTTACATATGCTATTTAGTGACGCCTATTCATATTGCATCTCCTGCAACCAGTAACTAAGGTTACTATTAAGCTTTCAACAAAATATTGAACTACTAAAAGAAAACTATTTAGTATACAACTCACCTGACACCTGTAAAGTCACTCGTAGTAAGATACTTATACATATGTGTGTGTGTGCAATACTGTCATAGGATTCTAACCAGCTACACTGTTTAATCTGAACAGTGTTGACTGAAAACCAACGATCAAGCGTACAATGTTGTCATGATGTTAAGGAACACAATATTGTTGGGCATCTTAACAGCTTAGTGTTTAATTCCCTAACTTCAGGACTGAAATGAGTGGGTAGGTAACATGTAGAAAAATTCGTCTTCTGATAGTCGCAGATAAGCGTGCAACTTAAATCCGCGATTTTCCGCCAGTCAATTCCTCCTAGCATTTAGCGTCAATTTAGATCTAGGACAGTTGACTGTCAACACATTTAAGTCAGTGTTTTAGATCTTTTGTATAAACTTGAAATATGTATATTTTTTAATTTTGTTTATAGCTTGAAACCACACTGTATTTTTGGTACAAGTATGGAATTTTCAGCATGGATATCGGTAGCCCAAATTTTGCAGGCCGACCATAGATATCGGGTGTGCGTCGGCAGGGGATCGAACCCCGGACCATGTGCATGGTCGGCGAGCATCCTAACAGCTGTGCCACCGACGCACTATTCATGGACAAATAAAATTATTTTTTATTTAATTCATATGGGTGGATTATCATACTCCACAAAGTTCTCCAATATACTTTAGGTGGAAAAGATTGAGAAATCTCCCTTGACGCTTACTCACTTCTAATGCCGCATACTTAAGTTTACATAAACAATAAGCTCCTTTCATACATATGACCAAATAGTCTCAAGTATAATGATCAATTCCTTGGTGCTGACACCAGTGAATGATAAGTTTATTATTGAATTTGATCACAAAAGCGTCTATAACTAAACTATTAGAACATTGCACATACTACGCTTTTATTTCTGCGATCTATACTAGAAATTTAAAACGCGCAGCACATTACAAATGTATCTAGAATTGATTAAGATTGAATTGATTAACCTTTTGCTAAAAGCATGGATGTCTCAAACTTTTCTGCATGAAGCTGAATATGAATACATGCACCAGGGAATAAGTTTATCTTATTTAGTGTTTTGTTTGTCATTTCGATCAAAGTTTGAGTAGCACTGAAAACTAGGTAACGCCGACTAACCTTTTTACTATTATGGGCTCTATAGTATTGTACATTCCCAGCTACACATCAAGTCAATCGTAGGACACAGATTTTCGCTTCTCTTTCCAACAAGGATAATGATACAATTATTCATTTTTGAACTTTAGTCATTTATTTTTAGTCAAATAGGAGCATTTATCCTCACTTGTTTAACCATTCACGAATCGATATTGCTCAAAACCAATCTACTAGACGAGAATATCATCATTTAGCTAAGCGATATCGGTGTAGATTATGGTAAACGGTAACGTCATTCTATACGTTAGAAGCAGTTAATGGGAAAGAAGTTCGAGACAACTTGAGTTCATGTGACTGATACTACTCATGAACAAGGTATATCTGCGAGGTTGCAGGAACCTATTTCTCTTCCTATGACTAATTCAGGGATATAGTTCAATATAAAAGGTGCAGCTTTGTATAATAACATTATGATACATATTTCGAAGTTATCTATCATCCCTGGAAGTTTCATTCTCCTCCGTGTCAAGCAAATCATTCACTTGAAGCTGAAAAATCCTTGCTAATTAGATTTAGACTCAATGAAGAAATAATAATTGGTCTATAATGAGGTCAAAAGGCTATACACCTGACATAAAATAGGGTCATGGAAATTCTTATAGGGATCATAAATGAAAACGGAACAATAAAAAGACTAAATTTATCTGAAACGTGTAATGTAATTACATAACACCGTTTGGGCATTTTGATTACGCACCTACTTAACATACATATTTACACGGAAGGTAAGTGAGCATGCTTTAATGCCTTGCTACCTCCTACATAGAGATGTATAGCAAGTAAATGCGTGATCAGAATGCCCTAAATGTGTTATGTAAATCACATCTTCTGATTGCTTGTCGAAATTCATAAAGAGAAATAATTAGTTTAAAGAGAACGGAGTTTCCTGTGACTGTGTTTTATCTTGGTACAAACAACCACTGTATCTTATTTAAACCATTTAAAACATTGGAATCTCCTCACTGACTCAAACCGCACCACAATGATGACTGCATTGTGGAGTTCCACCAACAAACTATTTGTACGTTGTCTGATATCATTTATTTCTATGTTATGCAAACTGGTTACCCACTAGAAAACAGTAATTGTCAAGGTGTTTAGAAGATATAAAGGTTGAAAGTATTCTATCTAATAGGTTCTAGTGTTTTCACTAAGCCAGAAAACTCTTCTTCTAACATCTGTCAGATACATTATGTAAGTCAGAGTTCTTCAGCTTAGCGATCACATCAGAAACTGGATCAGAATATCCTGACCAGTAGTTGCACTTAGACCATTTAACATTGCTTACTTAACAAAAAATAACTTCGTTGAACTAACACTTCAATGAGAGCTATCTTTGAATAGACGTCAGCTGACTAGAAAAACTTCAGTTCTGCACCTTTCATATAATACTGTCTAGTTTAGGGTACAATACACACTGTTACTGATCGTTGTAAACGCAGTCACGGGGTTTCTCTTCTTAAGAGGATGGGAGGAATTATTGGATACATATTTTTTAAAACATCTCTGAAAATAGTGTAAGACAGTAATGAACTAATGAACTACTACTTCTTTCTCATATATCTAACACATTCCTGGTAGTTATACAGTCGTAATACCATGTTTCAGTGTAACACTTCTTAACACTTTCCTTCTAATTTGGATGTTGTTTTAAGCTGATTGAATTCTGTTTACATTTTGGTTTGAAATTTATTGATAAATGACTTTCATCATGTGAGTTCAATGTTTGTTGTCTTTCATCAATAACATCAGCTAATTTGAGTTATCGATTTTTTGTATAAATAAGTAAACTGATCTGCTTCTCGACATTCTATTTCTCATAATGGAGGCTATTTCGAAGCATTACTATCATTATTATTACCACTAATAATACTGTAGTCATCGACATCAGTAACATTAATAATAATACTTTATTAATATTGTACTGTATTCTGATATTTGGGTACTACTTATAAATCTTAGCTTAGTCTAAGGTATTTAAGACGATTAGTTTCACTAAGATGAAGTACAGCTATGTCTACTCATTATGAAATTCTTGTTTTTGCCAGTAGAAATATAAATTAGCACTCCGCCTTACTGTTCTTATTTTTTAAACTTATATAGAATCAGTAGTAATGAAAAATTCATTCTGAATATTTGTATACAACCTTTTTCATTCGATATCAACTCTGGGCGGATAGTATCATACGCAGAACACTGTTGACCGGTATTTATTGTTTTCAGAAAAGAGAAAGGTTTCTTTAGAAATAAAAGATTTCCGACTTTTGGATGAAACATCCTTTAAAATAAATAAAAAATGTGATAAGTATAACTGAAATTCGTGAAAGTTTAACTGGTGATGATTGAGATTACGTCATATTGATTACCTAAAGTATGTATGGAACCTTATTTAATGTCTACATGCAATCAGTACAATATTCATTTCGTGGTTCTGTGTATCTTCATCAGAAAAGCTGTGTTAGTATTGATAGTCATATAATGTTAGTTAGTAACTTCTGCTACCCATCAAATCGGTGAATACCGTGTAACTTCGGTTGCCTCTTCTCCCAAAATATCTGGTTTATTCTACTCATGCAGAATGCAATGAAAGATAACTCATTCACATGGTAATAACACATAGTTAAGTACATCTGTTAGGCATTTAAACTAGCTGGCGAGTGTAAGGCTTTGCTTTTAGCATGACTCTGGGGCTTGCATTTTAACCATCTGTTCTTCTTTTCCCAAACAGTACAGAAATATAATCCAGAAAGATTTGAAATTTTAAAAACACTTTTTTTTACAGTCGTGGAACTCATAAAATACAATGATTTTCTGTCTTTAACATTTCTTGTATTCAAACTTATCCAGGGCATCAGTAGTTTATGACACCAATGTAAGATCCCCTTCTCCACAATAATATATCCCTCAGAACGTAATAGTCACATTGTATTACAAATCAGTGGGAGTGAAAGAGAACATGCATCAGCTATTTCCTGAGCAACTGATGAATGAAAGTATTCCGCATTACAATTCATGATCTTCAGCTCGATTTCTTTCGGAGTCACGGGTGTTTACTACTGAAACGTCCTAAAACAAGACAATAATAGCGTTGTGATGAGAGCTGGCTGCTAGCCAAAGTTGATAGACAGTAAGTTACGTCGATGGTCATGAGAATAATGAGAATAAAGACTTTGCGTATGCGGATACAGTTAGCTTATAGATCATCTGACATTCAAGAAGCAGCCATAAAGAGATGAAAGATTAACTTTCAGTGAGAAACAACCAATCAGAAGACTCTGTTTTTCTGCTAACAATAATCTATAATAATAATTATTATTATTGTTTCCTCTAATTCCTAGAGGAACATAGGGCTTCAACCGTGCGTCTCCATTGCGTTCGGCTCTCTACTAGAGTTTTCACCTGACTCCAATTCTGCCTACATGCTTTCATCTCCTCTTCACATGACCTCCTCCAAGTCACCCCACCCTTGCACTGACGACCAACTCGCCGCTTCCCTTTCGGGTTCCACTCGAGTAATGGCTTGTCTAGTGATGTCACTTGATGGTTTCCTCAGAGTATGGCCAGCCAATCCATCTCCATTTCTTCCTGCCTATTTGTTTCACAATCGGTTCCTGGTTGGTTCGCTCCCAGAGATCTCAGTTTCTGATCTTTTCTGGCCGGCCATCTGATCTTGAGTGGTATTGAGCGAAGACAACTGTTAATGAAGGTCTGTAGTTTGTTTGAGATGCTCTTTATGACGCACAGTGCAAGTCTCTGATCCGTATAGTGAGTAGCACTGACTTCACATGGGAAGTGGAAATCCGGATCTTATTTTTGATGCTGAGTGCTGTTGACCTCCACACAGACTTGAGAGTAGTGAAAGCTTGTCTTGCTTTTCCGATTCTTGCTTTGATATCCTCGTCAGTTCCACCTGTAGTTGAAACGATGCCGACCAGGCAGGAAAGGAGGTTGTTTCTTTCAGGTTCCTCCCATTTATGCTGATTGTTGTCTGTTGTTGTTGTTGCTGTTGGTGGTGTTTCCCAGGAATCTTCGTCACCTCTGTTTTCTCTATGTTCATCTGAAGGCCTATCTCTTCTGGATGCTTCTTCTGCCAGCTTGTTGCTTTTCACTTGCATATCTTCCAGTTTGTGGGAAATCAGACATATATCATCGGTGAAGTCTAGATCCTCCAAGTTTTTTGTGTGAGCCCATTTTATTATTATCTATAATAATGTAAATGGAAAGCTATAAATATGTGTTGATTTCCTTAATAAACGATCTGTTGCCTGACCCTTGTCTTCTGTTGTTTCAGCGCTACTTGATTTTTGACGGTTCTGTCGGTTTGTGATGGAAATTGCCTAGTACTAATTACCCACTGAAAGACGATAATCACATAGTCAGAAAAATCTTAATCCAAGGTGAAATGTCCTCTTTGTTCCTGTTGAAAGCAAAATATATTCCTCCCACGATATGTAGTTTCCTCGATACTGTTGATGTTGTCAAGTTTAGTGGTAAGAAGTCAGTAATATATACATAATACTACCGGATGATATGGGTGTCTGGAAGATACTTATACCAGTCAATATTACTTAGCAGTTAGATTGCAGTTCAATGCACACCTTTACCTCGCTTAGCCGGTTAAAAAAGGGAAGGTTGGGTGTGAGGCTAGGAACTCCATCCCGTAAAAAAGACACCACTGCTCCTAAAACTTCGAAGCACTAGCTTGGAGCCATATGTTCCACTGGGAAACGAAAATGAATAAAATAAAAAAGAAAAGGTTGTAGTGATTTAAATTCCAGAAAATAGTTTCACTTGTTCGTGACATAGCTTGGTAACAGAATAAATAGTTTCTAACTACTCCTCTCAACCAGTATATAGTAACACTTTAATGCTGTCAATCTCAGCATCAGGATTAGATTTGCTGTACGGTTCTCAATTCTGTCAGTACCTAATTTACTGGTGTATTCACCAGCAAACACTAGAAAACATCTGAGCAGAGGCAATGTAGCTTCAAATGAACCATATCCGATGAGGTTGGCTTCAAATCGCTGAACTTCAATGTGGCTAAAGAACACTATAAGTTGGTATAAGTATTTTTCTAACTACTTACATCTATCAGTAGTATATCTCACGTTATCAAGTGAAAATTCTACTGTTTTTAAAAAAGGTAAACAACTTTAAAATAGTCGATAAGACATTTTTGTATAGATTTTATCCTATTCTATGTAGCATTTCACACTCGTACAGATAGGAGAGAAGAAAGCGAACGAGATAGCCATTCACATTTTGTTCAGCATGTCTTATGAACATGCATGACTCACTGCAGATATCTTATTCATGTTGTAAATCTGTATTTTAATAAACAGTCTGAATTTTTAAAAAACTCCTGTTTATGGTTTTATATACTTATAAAAGCTGAACTAACATTTATGGTGTCAAAAGAAATAGAGTCATTTGTTGTTAAAACAAAAGAAGACCTGAAAATTGGACAGACTAAGTGTTATTCATTTATTTATTCACTGGTGTTCGAAAATAATGGACAAAAATAATTGAAACTTTTAACAGGGAAGTACGGTTAATATTTATCAGTCAGAGGAAAAAAACATTCAGTTGGTGATTTGAATTCAGTCCACCACACGCAGTTGTCGGATGAAAGTTCAAGACAAAATAGCCGGACACAGATACCTTTAGCCTGTTGATTAATGGAAAGAATTTTATTCGTTCAAGTGTTCAATTTGAGCATATTCATTATGTAACATTAATTATAAGGTTTCATTTATTTTAGTATCAAATCATTTCACTTGGCTGAGTTTAAGACTAATTTTCAATGGTTCTCTGACTGATATCAATCCATGGTCAAACTCGAAACACAAATTTAATCCTTACAAAACAATTCTTGGAAATTAATCTGATAGTAGCTAGCTACAGGACGAAGTTTCCTGGAGTTCTGTTGAGAAGTCTTGACCAGTAAGAACCATCCAGCCGAGAGTGAGGATGTATTTCCCGCTGATGACATTGGTTGGTGGTCGCACTACGATCACAAACTGGTAGAAGTTAGAATTCATGGGCCATTGAATCAGGTCCCAGTGGCTGAATGCCATACAATCATGCCTTATAACTGGGATGTCCTGGGTTCGAACCCTGGTGATGGGTGCGTACTGCCGATTATTCCAAAATTAGGATGAAACAGCTGTCCAGTACTCCAGTGCTGGTTTTCAATGGTTGTCTAACGGATATCAATCAGTGATCAAACTCAGAATACAAATCAAATCCTTACAAATCAACTCTTGATAATGGCTTTCCATCAGAAGTCTTAGCAACTTTTCTAAAAAAAACTATTACTAACGAAAGTTTGTCAGTTAAATGGTTCTCTAACCAACATCATTTCATGATGAAATCCTGAAACCATTCAAATCCCTGCAAAGTGACACTTGAATATTTATAAAGAATTGACTGAATTTCTAAAAGCGGATCAACAATAATCACAGAAATACTACTAATTATGTAATGCTAAAAAGTAGTACATTTTTACCTGATGACTCATCAATGTCAACCCATAAATATATGTGTGGAATGCAATTCAAGATCACCAGATGTCTCAGCGGGTAAATTGCTATTCATACAGCCGATGAAATTAGATACTATAGGCGGTTATTAGTGTTGGTGAACGCCTTTTGACACACGAAAAAAATTATCTGGATTTTAGTCAACTGCTCCCAAACCGGTCAAATGAAAACGATGTAATTTTTTCTAGACAACGCAATAAGAAGACATTGTTTGTCTGAATCGTGTAATGTATTTGCGCAACACATTTCGAACAATCTGATCACACATGGAATTGTCATAGGAATATATATGAAATTAATAAAGAGTTAGGAGGTGAGATTATAAATTTGAGTGAAGTTAAAAGGACACATTGAAAGTCAAAATAACAATGTAGATCAATAAACCAAATAACAGAGGTAATAGTACATCTACTCTGGTTGTTATGAAAACAAAGTTTACCAAAGAAGGTTTAGTGTGATGACGAATTGTTTGTGGACGCATAATGGTGGTTTAAAATTTCTAATTTCTAGGGCTTCCACAAACTTTAGGATACACCCTAGACACGTTTTATAGGTAGGTTTAAAGGACGTGTGAACATCAATTTTATGTGCTGTCTCTATAATATGTTTCGCAATAAAGCAGTTAAGTTCTATGTTCTTTTTAATGACTCGCTTCAAGATAGTAAGAAATCCTAGATTGTGATATCGACTAAGTTGAACTTGAAAGCAGTGATGACTTTGATTGAGGGTTGTTCAACCTGTTGAATTAACAGGTGTAAATTGTAGATTATCACCTTCTTAACCTGCAGGCGACTAATAATTTACTACTTAGATTTGGTTCTTTAATTCATAGTGATTTTATATTGATAGCTAAATATTAAATTCAGATTTGTGAAATAGAAGTTTCCAGTGAATGCAGTGCTAGGTATTTTGTCATGGATAATTGCAGAACGGAACTGAACAGTGTCTCAGTGAACCTGACTTTTATTGCCATTGTGTTCAATATTTTTAAAACTTGTTTTACAATATATTAAAAGCAAAAAAGCGAATCAGTAGGCTGTATGAAAAAATGATCTGACCTTTCATAGACCCATGGTAAACACGATCTTAGCCTGCATATAATATACTTTTCGAAATACTGCATGCATGAATTCGCCAAGAATTTTAACTTAATTAAATAGGGATATAATGGTCAAAAATCTTCCATTCTTACATTGTTTAAAGTGTTTTCTGATGTTAAAGATAAATTTTAGGAAAAGTCCTACTGTACTTCTTTTATTTGTTCTCTCCTGACTCCAATATTTCAAAATTATACCAGTGTTCGTATGCTTCACATGGTTCTACTTTGTTACGTCCGTCTGATTTCCAGTGTTTCTGTATAGTATAAAATCAGCTTATTTTGTGGTACACTTCTTCATGAAGATACTCAATTCAAACATATACTTGCATAAGTAAATTTTTAGTGTAGCCGACGTTTACATTCGAGACCAGTGTTTAAGTCTTTCATTTGGATATGTACTTTAGGAGCTTTATTTTTATCAGGAGTTATCTCTCTGTAATACTGTACAACATAGTGACTGGTTTGTGTGTTTGCATGTGTGCACTACTTGAAGCATCCCTACTCCTGTGCTCCAAACACGTTTAAAATTTGTCATTAAATTCATGCAATACTTATTTAGCTGACAGGCCATATAGATTATACGAATAATCAATAGCACGACTTTATCCACTAAATTCCTTTATTTGATAATATGACTCATCATCTTTTCTCATCCGCATGTGTTATGTAAGATGATAGATGTTGAAATCAAGTCTAATAAACGTATCATTAGTTGAGTGATGTAAAAGCATATCCCTAAATCTAACATTTTCAATGAACAAGTCTTGCTAGCCACTTGTTTGATAGTCATATCTAGACAGCAGGCCTCATAATTAAAAATATGAAGTTGTATCTGTATTCTTTCATGCTAGTATATGTGGCTTATCGTATCAGAAATACTTCGTCTTTACCAATATCTTAGTAGCGCTCACTCAAACTGCTACATTTTGGGGATATGCTGCATCATTACTCCATTGGTTTGTTATTTATTATTATTATTTCCTTTAGTTCCTAGAGGAACACAGGGATTCAGCCGTGCGTCTCCATTGCGTTCGGTTCTCTGCTAGAGTTTTCACCTGGTTCCAAGTCTGCCCAAACGCTTTCAATTCTTCTTCACATGATCTCCTCCAGGTCACCCTTGGACGACCAACTCGTCGCTTCCCTTTCGGGTTCCACTCGAGTAATGGCTTGTCTAGTGATGTCACTTGATGGTTTCCTCAGAGTATGGCCAGCCAATCCATCTCCATTTCTTCCTGCCTATTTGTTTCACAATCGGTTCCTGGTTGGTTCGCTCCCAGAGATCTCAGTTTCTGATCTTTTCTGGCCGGCCATCTGATCTTGAGTGGTATTGAGCGAAGACAACTGTTAATGAATGTCTGTAGCTTGTTTGAGGTGCTCTTTGTGACACGCCAAGTCTCTGATCCGTATAGTACTACTGACTTCACATTGGTTTAGCAACTGTTTTTAAACAAAAGCGTATGTTTGAGGCCACTTATGAAGTAACTTGGTAAAATATCAGATGTAGTTCGATGCTGTCGAGTACGTAATTGGATAAAATTATAATATTTGAACATTGAAAATTCATTATAAAACAAAATTAACCTGCAGATCAACTCAAGATGAATTACAAAGTATAATTACCACAGCTGTCATCGGATTAAACAGTTCAGTAAACAGAACCAAATCACTGCGGAGTGCTACAATCAACAAAAAATAAATCCAATCCACTCAGTGTGTATACTATTCTCGTGAATTTGCACAGATAGCGCAATAAACGTAGAGCTGCACCTACTTCCAATAATTCTAACCTAAAATGTTTATTCTTCATAGTTTATTAAGGGAAACGTGAAGCTGAAATAGCATTAAGAAAGAATCGCAAAAATAAACTATTTATGAATAATGAACTTAAAAAAGAAACACATTTGAGGAAATGGCCATGGATATTTTTTATACAGCACTTCGAGAAGTTCACTAACCATTCAACCCTAAGCCATTTGCTTCAGTTAACAATCCACTCGACGATATTTCAAGAACAAAAAAAATTTTGAGCAAGTTTAGTATGCCACTGATTCCACCTGTGTAGGTAGTCTCATAAACGATAAGAAGTGTATTCTATCCAAAAGCATCTATGAATACTGTCTTAATCGACTGATTGTCTAGAAGATAATACAAGTTGATAAATAGCTTGATTTCGGAACATCAGGTTAAATAAGACCATTTTGATTCACCGAAATTTTTCGAAGTCATCTGTGAAGTAAGATTAGAAACTTCGAAATAACAGAAAACTCGGCATCATATCATCCATGGGTTCGTCAGAAATACATATAATGCTTAATTTTACAGTGGTCATAATCTGCCCATTACTTCTTTCAACTTAACGTATGTGCAAAACCTGAGCATTGTGTGGAAGTGTTTAATTGTATTTAAGTCTGTTCATTTAATAGGTTACAGTAGAGCAGTATCGTCAACTGGATGACGTTTAAAACACACTCTGTTTTTTGAAATCCCAGCACGCTCTTGTCTGAACTTCTTGGATAAATCTGGCGAATTTGATTCCAGGGAGTAAACTCATACATATATATCGTTCATAAATAAATCGAGTGTGATTTCACGAATTTGGAGCTCCATTCTCATAATTCCAGTTGTTCCGTCTTGACTGCCATAGAGGCGGTCGAATTTTCCAGCTATTTCGGACGGGTGCTGAATTATTCCTATCGCATGTATTATTGGGTGATGTGATAAAAACAAGCTTCTGTTATCAGTCACCATCTCTCCACGCTACCACATCAGATATGATGTCTTTCACTTTATCCCCTTCTGTTGTATAACTACACTCGGCAATATAATTGATCTTTCTCTAGAATAGTTATCCTAGTAGGGTTTAGTAATATAAATTTCTCCCTAAGTCTGAATTTTTTTATTCCTTCACGTTCCCCAGTGGAACACAAGGCTTAAAGCTAGAGGCTTGAAGTTTCTGTAGCAGTGTTCATTTTTACAGGATGAGGTTGCTAGCCCCATGCCCAACCTTTCCCCCTTACCAACTTTATTTCTGGTTTAACGAGGTAAAGGCGTGAGTCGGCCGGGAATCGAACCCCGGACCATGTGCATGGTCAGCGAGCATCCTAACCGCTGTGCCACCGACACAAGAGCATAAGTCTGATTGACTACGACTTACTACTTTCACCTATGCATCCAGTCATACATTCAGGGCATGGTATTAGGTAAACTCAGCTGATATATTTAGCGGAATCCACAGGGCCCTTCATTAGACAGTTTGTTTCTCAGTAAGTATGACAATATTACTATCTTTAACCACATTTCTTCACTGGACATTTCTTAATATCGATTTTATAATTATCGTTTCACTCTTCTTACCTCTTCTGTCACCATCTAGGTAACTAAGCTATAGCATTGCGGTGGAAGAAAGGATGAAACAAAGTTTCGGTGACCTTAAATCTACCTTTTAGGAATTTACTGACACATTTATACATTTCTAAGTTATTGTTTATAACGAAATCCAAGTTTTTTCCATTTGTTACAGATTACGCAAATTCACCTGAGTTCTAATATTTAGATAATTTCAATGTGATAATTCATTCAATCGAATTTCACTAGACCAGATAATTATAAGATACGACTACTTCTTGATTAATTTTCAAAATCGAATAAATAATTATATGCTTCCAAACAAAATGCGGATATGATTCACAGGGAAATAATTTAAACCAAATGTCCACTTTGCAGATTGGGAATGTACACAGTTCGAAGTGAAAAGATCAGCAATGGGGACCTCTGGGAGCAAACCAACCAGGAACCGATTGTAAAACAAATAAGCAGGAAGAAATGGAGATGGATTGGCCATACTCTGAGGAAACCATCAAGTGACATCACACGCCAGGCCATCGCCCGAGTGGAACCCGAAAGGGAAGCGGCGTGTTGGTCATCAGTGCAAGGGTGACTTGGAGGAGGTCATGTGAAGAGGAGATGAAAGCGTGTGGGCAGACTTGGAGCCAGGTGAAAACTCTAACAGAGAACCGAACGCAATGGAGACGCACGGCTGAAGCCCTATGTTCCTCTAGGAATTAAAGGAAATAATGATAATTACGGTTCGAGGTGAGGTTTCACCAAAGTTTCCTTTGGAGACGAAAATTATTTGGATACTACTATGTTATCTGCTTGATACCATTAGTGGTAATCAAGAAACCAGGTATGAATGTATAAAATTATATACTACTAACTAGTTGGGATGAGTAGTTGCATGCCACATATATCAACCAGCAGGGCTTTCTAGCTAAGTTGAGGTGGTCTAAACGCTGGACACTCGTTTCGCTCATTTGAAGCAATTACTCCATTTACTTGAACTACTAACAGTGAAATAATATAAATAGGTATTTTCAGGCTTGGTATCTCTCTTTAATTTCTGTTTTATTCTAAGCACATTTATTTTCTGGTAAAACATATTACACAATCAATCTTTTTCACATGACAACACTAGTAGTAAATAAACAAATCAGATTTGATGAGAATTGATCACTCTTAAGCAAAACATCCTGAAATATTCAAGAGTCAATTGTATGTCACGCGTGTTGGAATCATAAAAAGTTTTTTTCACCGACTTAGAGATTATAGAAGCATGTATATATATATATATATGAAGGTAAATGTATTCTTTTAGAAAAATACAAGCGCTTTATTCAATACAAAATCAATCAAAGTATCCAGATTAAGGACTGAGATTTTAAATAATAATATGGAGCACAGAATCGACTGTTTCGTTGGTAAGAATTTAACATCTGTTTTAATTTATTCCTTCTAACTCGACTGTTCACAGTTTATTGGTAACAGAAAATCGATTAGGTAATTTCTCCATTCTGTCTTGAAATGGTAATGTGATGAACCGTAGTATTTATTATTCCCTTTAAGTGATACAGATTAGAGAGGTTTCGCATGCATTTCGGATTGTGAGGGCGATTGTTACTTCCCGGCTGCCCACACCGTGGAAGTTGGTTACGTGACCACAGAGCCCAGGGGACAACTGCTTGAGGCCGGCCACACGCTGCCTGTTTTGGTTTGTTCTTATTCATTTGGTGTGTCTCAGTAGCATATTTGTCACTTCTGCCCTGTGACACGGCAGCAGGAAGCGCGGTCGTTGTTAATCCGGGCCCCGACCGATCCGGTATGATATTTTGTGATTTACTTTGAGCCATAGCATTGGGTTGGGTAACTGCTTTTTGTCTAACCGCTATCCAAACAACCTTTCTGGCATGGTAGGACTTCAAGCGACATAAGTCTCAGCCAGCATAGCTTGTTGGGTCATTGCGGTGTTCAAGCCTGACCACCACGTCAAGGTAGCAGCTTTCGGTCGGGTTAGAGTGATACAGCTACAGGTACAGGCACAAACAACGAAAGTTTAAGTCAGATTAGCATTCAGTTATAATGGTTTCAAGAGAATAAGGTCATCCTGTAGAATATCCAATATAATCCAATCACACTAACCAGGACTAATTTCTTTTCAATGAAGCGAAGGTGTATATATATATATATAGAGAGAGAGAATTTCTGTAAAAACTAAGTGTAAACCACAACGTTTGATTAGACTCTGGACAAATGATTTCTAATCCAACTTTACTGATGGTATATATGCACTAGCATACGTTATTAATGCACTATGAATATCAGATGGACCTTAGTTTTTTTTGATGTATGGAAAAGTTTTGCCACAGCTATGCATAAATGACCCCTATGTGAGTTTATCTTGCATCTGAGATATGAACTTGAATAAGTTAGCTGATGGAGACTTCGGTGCCAACTGGGAAAATTTGACTTCACTAGATTAGACTCCTACCAAATGGCTGAATATGAATACGTTTGTGTGTAGGATGAGTTACAGTTAAAGTTGAAATGAGAATAAGTTTTTTTCCTTAGAAATTCAAATGCTCGTCTGGAGCTACAGAGAAGATATTCTGTCACCACCTAATCTTCAAGACTTAACTTCTGATCATGTTTTGCTTTGGCTTTTATCTTTTTTCATATGAATAACTTGTGTGTAATTATTCATCTATTATCACGAAAAAAAGGCCGAATATAAGTCGCTTAACAATTAAAAACAACAAGTGTATATACCTCAGAATTACTTCGTATTGTTGATTGGACACTAATCAGTAACTAGTGTAATGTGTGTGTCTAGTCCTATCTTTGGTGCAGACTGAATTCCATCAGTCATGTTTGTAATTGTGGTCATCATGGTGGGTGGCTCGCCATCACGGTGCACTGTGAATTGTTGGTATTAGATGATTGGGAGCAATCGTCAGGAAGCCTTGGACCTAGGTCTCATGCTAGTTACTGGCTCTAACCATCTAATACCAACAATTCAAAGTGTACGGTGGTGGCGAGCCACCCACCATATTGGCCACAATTACAAATATGACTTATAGAATTCAGTCTGCACCGAAGATAGGACTAGACACACACATTACACTAGTTACTGACTACCGTCCAATCAAAAATATTCAATACAGTTCTACAGGAGGTCAGTCGCGATCCTGAATCCCTCAGTGGTAACGTCTCTGACTGCAGCTCTGAGTGATGCGGGTTCGAATCTCAAGAGGTAAATGAGTTCTTTCGAGGTCGCAGATACGCCTTGCTGATGAGTGCCAACTAGCACGAAACCTAGGTCGAGCAAGGCTTCCTGTCAATTGCCTCCAACCATCTGATACCAACAACACTTTAGATTTTGGGTTTGTAGTGATTATGACTGATTTCATCCTGCATTTTATCAGAAATCACCAGAAGCCCAAATTTATGGATTCCGATTCATTCCATTCCATTTTTTACTGAGTTTCGAAATGATGACGGATCGTGACGAAATCTACATTATGCTCTCCACCGGAATGCTTAATTTCATCTGGATTTATCATTGTGCTTAATCGTCCACTTATATCAAATGACCTACACATGAACTTGCACGTTGATTTAACTTGCTTCCAAGTTAACGCTGTGCACTTTTTCAACGATTGGAAGATATACTTCAGATTATTAATTTACATGTAAATCCTGTATGAAGGAAAAAATATTTTGGAACTAAATACGCTGAAATTTTTTGTACCATACGTTCACATATTGTCTGAAATAAAGCTTTATTATTATTATATGTAAGAAATCAATTAACTAATACTTTTAAAACTGTATAGCAAACTAAATACCACCCACTACAGTTATTCGCATAATTCATTGTAAAGATTAATTATGTTCATGACCTAGTCGGGGTAAACAAGACTGGCTTGATATATGAAAAGTATGTACCGTATTTATTTTACTAATAACTAGCTTTTTTATCTACATTTTACTTCTAGGCACTTCAATTCTTGGCTCCGAGAAATTTTACAAATGTTATCACTGATGACTGCTTGTTTTAATTCCGTATACATATAAGAGTTAGTTTCAATGCATCATTTAGTTTATCGTTATTCTATATCATCTGAAAATGCATAGCACTCATTAGGAAGTCGTTTATCAATCATTACTAGTGAATTCTCTCTATACCGAAAGTAGGCAATTTCTTGAGGTGAGTCAATCGATTCAGTCAGCAGTAATAAGTATTGTTATTATTTTACCTTATTCATCTTTATGACTCAACGTAATCTAAGATAAAGATAAGATTACTTTTTGACTCTTCTGATGAATATCAGTTCACATTGACGAGGGTAAAGCCTCAGCGGTCGTTGAGTATCTTTCATATATACTCTTCAATAACTATTTATAACTTCGAAATTTATTCATATTCACACTATTTGATTTCATGATTGTAGTGTATAGGTGTAGTTTGTGTTTGATGTATATTTAAGCTAGTAAATAACTCATTAAGGGCCAATAACATTCACGTGAAACTTAAAGATCTCACTTCAGGAGAATTATGTTTTTGTTGACATACAATTAAAAACTGGTTTATAGGATTATGTTAAGTTAGTCAAAACTTCTTTTGATCTTCTAAGCTTGACTTTTTGTGCACGAACTACTGTGCTCTTAGGCAATCAACGGAAATGCACACAATCGTCGTAATTTTTGTTTTAACCGTATAGTACTTATATCTTTATAAGTAGTAAGGTGATATTTAAGAAAATATGAAGCGGTATGCAAAAACAGAAAACTACTGAAAGTTTCACAAATGTTTTTAACTTTTCATAATTCAAATAAACTGTGTATTCACGTAGAACACTGCAAAGCATAGGTGTTCAATAAAATTTTACTCACTCTGAACTACGGAACTGTTAATTTGTGTATGAAAGATGCGGGAATTCGTAATTTGCTTCCCATCCCGTCTGCGAGACAAATCAAGCAACACTGAGAATTTAATCAACGAATTCAGTATCTAATATAAATAAGTTTTATGAACAAACTAATCGATTCATAAACATTCCTTTTTGGCAAGATAACAATAGGAACCTTGTTACTAAAGTCATCACTTGGAAATTCACTAAAATAAATAGTATATCTCAGTGATCAGAAGTGAATAATTTTTTATATTCATTTAAAAGCGTTTTAATACCAGTAACCAGTAAATTCTTCTCTATAAACTAACTGTTTGGAATATAAGTTGTAGTGTTAAACTGTGGATATTTTGTTGTTGTTTTTATTTTCGCTGCCATCTAGAAATTCCTAGAGTCTGGTCTGTGCAATACATTCCAAAATTTACTTCTTGTCAAAAAAGTATAAACAAAGGGTTATTATCATAGAAATCTCCCACAAGAGACGCCATTAAGG
Source organism: Trichobilharzia szidati (assembly GCA_944472155.2). NCBI lineage: Eukaryota > Metazoa > Platyhelminthes > Trematoda > Strigeidida > Schistosomatidae > Trichobilharzia > Trichobilharzia szidati. Next base: position 62,028,435 of record OX235274.1, on the reverse strand, counting down.
ATGTATTTCCCTCCCTGTTTGGCAATGACGCATCTGCTCATCTTCAAAAATTAAGACGTTTAAGTGATAAACTTTTATACTGAGTGTTAAGGATACAGTATATACCTCAAGCTCTAAAGGTTCTTAGAGTTAACCGGTGATTTTGAAAAGAACATAGATAACTTCCTATAGTTAGATTACCGGTTAAATGTCAGGAGACGAAGGAAGTTGAAAAGATCACTAATTGATTTCATCTTCAAAAAGCATGAAGCAACATAGATTATATACAAATATTTAAAAAAACAAAGATCATTCACTTAAACAAAATAAAACAGTAGTTCAGGACGGTATTATCCTACTTAATTACATGGCAGTATTTTCTAGGATTCTCTAAACCATCTTCAAAGTATAAAATAATTGCTACTCTTGTTCCTCCGGGTAATCTACAGGTCATTTTCTGAATTCTAAAATGTCTGTTGACCTAACAGAGTTTTTGAATGGTGCAAATTTACAGAAATTGATATTAACCAACAACTAAATGAGAGATGCGTTTATCACCTATAAAGAATTGGGGACAATGTTCTTGTGTTGTATAGTGCATCAGACGCAATGAACACTATTTTACCAATCTCATCAGGTATATTCGATTAATTATGTTTACTTTTTCAACATTGGCATCTCACGTGTTCACATAGCTCAAAATAATCTAAAAGGAAGATGAAATTTCGTTAGCTTTTAGATTTTAAAGGTTGATAAGTACATAGGCTGGTTGGTAAGTTGAAAATACACAGAATGAATCCTGCCTAAAGATTGAATTGTTAAGGATACTGAAATGGATCTATGTATGAACTGTAATAACATTCTGTCTCTCCTCTAAAGTGCTAATTTGATTTTTTTTAACAATCAGAGAAATCTTTGATTCGTAAATTTTAAAACTTTTATCCCAGAATCAAAGACAGTGTCGAAACAAAGAGGTATCTCGTAAACACAAGTTAGACGGAACTACTGTAACGACTCTACTAGTATAAGATGGACACAGAGATGCAAGCTACGGCTGATCAAACGTGATAATAGCTTTATTTTGAACAGTGTTTATGTAATGTACAGAATTTTCAGCGGAATAGTTTCTCCTCGTCCAGAATCTTTCAGCAAAATAGTAAGAGACAGTGTATCGCGACATACAAGTCTGTCTAACATGAAGCGCTAACCAGTCCATTATAATACTTCTTCTTTGTCTCCTTTGTGAGATTTACAACATGTAGTTGAAAGTTAGATTTAAAAAGTACGGGAGTATATTTCGAGACCTAAGGACAGGACTGAATAATTGAAGACTGTAGATCATTAGTTCCACTTATATGGCAGAGGCAATTTGTAGTAAAAATCTCAGGAACAGTTATCTCATGTATTGGGGTAAGTTGCCATAAACGATTATTCTTCTGAAGTTTAGTAGGAACCTGCGAATCAGCAGGTGAGAGCAGAAAATACCATTAAAACAAAGTGAACAAGAGGAATTATATTTAATGTAGTAATAGAGGGTTTTGATAGATCAATTTTTTAAGCAGGCCGCCTCAGCTGAATGGAAAAATATGTAGTTAGAAATGTAATCCAATAAAAGAGAGAATGAACTATCCTACCTGTATGTAAATATGAATAAAACCTACCTGTGAAAGCCATGAATGTAAATAAGAATCATATAAATGCATCAAGTTCCTGCTACTAATAAGTAGTATAATGTTCTATACTAAAAAAGAGTAGTATGTGGCAGAATTTCTTTCAGAAATCAGTTTGAATATAGAGGCTATTTTAAAAAGTTTCATCAATAGAAATCGCACGCTAAGTTTTGTCAAATCTTATTTGTAAAATAAAATATATATAAGAGTACTCTATCCACCTTTCCAACAACGACTTTTATTCAGTGTCTATGTACACATAAAAATTGAGGTTGGTAAACGCATTCACCATTGAAGTTCTATAAATTTTTTCTAGAATTTTTTTTCGTATCTTTATTGTACTTGTTTATTAAATATCCCTGAGTTTTAATGCCTTCATATATCCGGGATCTTTTAATATTTCCTTTGAGAAGAGATAGCGCATGTAGGGTGCATCCTTATTCCTTTGCATAATATGTCAGTAAACTCTGATTGTGCATGGAACATGTGGAATCTGAACAAAGATTGGCCTTATGCATAAATTTTTTTTTTAAATCCACATTATTGTCATTTAGTGGGAAGTTGTCACTGAAACCAGTCAGTATCACTCTTCACTTTAGCGTACGATTTAAATATCTCCATTTGTTGATTCAAAAACCTTAAGGTAAACGGATTTTATTTCCTGTGGTAGCAGCTTCATAGGTAATTATTCTAGCTTTCTGTGACTATTCCATACCCAACGCCCCATCATCGTTAGGTCAAGGTTAACAACTGTGAATGGTAAGCTTATGTATACATTCACATCAAATATAGTCTCCCTAATTTATTGAATATGTCGTTATTTGTACAGAGATGTGAGATTTTAGGTTGTCGCTTTATTTGCACAAGTAGAATTATGTTTCACAGGAACTAGTTTTCTCAGCGAACTTGACTCTTATCGTGTTGACCACATTTCATTTCGGTCAAAAACACAAGTCTGCATATAAAGCTCACAAGACAGATAAACATGATACCTTGGAACCGAAAGTGTATTTGAGAGTTAATGCAACATTCTATGGATCAAACATAAAAAGCTTTTCAAGTTCTGTTTATTTTGAAATAAAAACCATCCATAAGAATTGTTTTTAGACTCTATTTAACTTAAAGAAACAGTCCAATTTAAGCAGCAGTAGAGGCAATAAATATTTGCTTCTGTAGTATAACTGTTTTCTAAGCAAAAGCTTTTTTCATTTAATGAACTGAAACAAGGTGACTGATATTTTGTGCTATTAATTAGTGTTACAGCTGTAAATGATTGCCACCCACTGGAATGAGTATACGTATCACTGTGATTTTGAAGTCACCGATGAGCAGTTCATGTTGTGGATTAAATTCAAGTATTTTCCAGCTTGGCAAGAGATTATGGTCAGTCATGGACCCAGATGAAGAGGACAACAGAAAACGGAAGGAAGTGGAGATGTGTTGCTGAAGCTCTATATTCCACTGGGAACCCAAGAGAATAATCATAATTCTCCAGCTTTGAATAATAATAATCCAGACCAAAAGATCGATATTAGAGTGTATTATTATTATTGTATCCTTTAATTCTCTAGAGGAACATAGGACTTCAGCCGTGCGTCTCCATTGCGTTCGGTTCTCTGTTAGAGTTTTTACCTGGCTCCAAGTCTGCCCACATGCTTTCATCTCCTCTTCACATGACATCCTCCAAGTCACCCTTGCGCTGACGACCAACTAGCCGCTTCCGTTTCGGGTTCCACTCGAGCAATGGCTTGTCTAGTGATGTCACTTGATGGTTTCCTCACAGTATGGCCAATCCATCTCCATTTCTTCCTGCTTATTTGTTGCACAATCGGTTCCTGGTTGGTTCGCTCCCAGAGATCCCTGTTGCTGATCTTTTCTGGCCGGTCACCTGATCTTGAGCGAAGACAACTGTTAGTGAAGGTCTGTAGTTTGTTTGAGATGATCTTTATGGCGCGCAGTGCAAGTCTCTGATCTATCCGTATATTAGCACTGACTTCACATTGGAGTTGAAAATCCGGATCTTATTTTTGATGCTGAGTGCTGCTGACCTCCACACAGATTTGAGTGTAGTGAAAGCTTGTCTTATTTTTCCGATTCTTGCTCTGATATCCTCATCAGTTCCGTCCGCCTGTAGTTGGAACGATGCTTCCCAGGTAGTTAATTGGTAAAGGAGGTTGTTTCTTTCAGGTTCCTCCCATTTATGCTGATTGTTGTCTGTTGTTGTTGTTGCTGTTGGTGGTGTTTCCCAGGAATCTTCATCACCTCTGTTTTTTCAATGTTCATCTGAAAGCCTATGTTTGATGCTTCTTCTGCCAGCTTGTTGCTTTTCATTTGCATATCTTCCAGTTTGTGGGAAATCAGACATATATCATCGGCGAAGTCCAGATCCTCCAAGTTTTTTGTGTGTGTCCATTTTATGCCTGTTTCCTCATTACCCACTGTTTGTCGCATTATATTAGAGTGTACTAAAACTCATTTCCCGCAATTGAATAAATGCAAGTATCCACAATGAGTTATTGACTGAAACTACTTTAGAATGACTCAGATTAATTACAGGATTAATCAAGGTATGTACTTCACACGCTCATCTACGTTCAAATTATAATTAATTAGTTTCCTATTATCAAATAAAATGTGCTTCAGTACATATAAGTGTTAAAAAAGAGATTTATTATTATTTTAGTAAAATTGCGTTAATCATACGTAAATAACTAGTGTTTCAGCAGTTTATCTGATCACAATCTTATAGGTATTCACTGCATCTTTAAACTACATAAATAAATCAAGGCATGCAAATGTAGTTGTGAACTTTATTTCCAGTTGACCTTTATGTAAACATGTTATAAACTTTATATTACCAATTTCATATACATAAAATAAACAGTAATTTATGATAAACACTGTTAAATTTGTGACTGATTCTGTTTCGTTGTTTACTGATAAGTAATGCGTGTTTTACGTGCTAGGTGTTAGTGGCCTATTTCATACTTAAATAACTTGAAGACATTTCATGGATAAAACATGAAAAAACAACAACAACAAAAAACAATTTAGTTATTGGTTTTGAAATAGATAATAATAGACAGAATTCAGAAAATAAAATTCTGCCTTTTCGAAATTAGTCAGCTAGATAATATCAAATAAGTACAAGGGAAACGTAGTGAATGACTATTTCAATGAGGTTAAAGTACAGGTACTGCTAGAAACTAGTAACAAGAATCTCACAAAATCAACCATAAGTGGCTTACAGATCTAGGTGAACTACAATGGTCGGTGGGAGAAGAATAGATGTTCCACACTGAGTATCCAGTGTGATTATGCTTTCCTGTTAACGACGATAGTTACTCAGTTCAGGTTGGCTCATCAGCGGGAATCTAAGTACATCTAAACATGGTACTAATTAAAGGGAAAAATACATTTTGAGCCATCGTTAAACACCATTAATTTTTCACACAGAATCCAAGGCAATAATGAACCAATCAATGGCTGGAGGATTTTTAGATATTAGGTAATGATAATGGAAACATATCAGTTTAGTAAATATCCTGTCTAACTGAAACACTGATCTCAGTTGAACTAGATTCATTGTATGCTTTTTCGTATACCTTATCGATCTCCAGGTTACGCATTGATGATCTGTAAATAAGTTGATTTACATCGAAGTAGGTGAGGATTCTCTTCTTTGTCGTATGTCTAAGCGTTTTTCAAACTTTCTTCTTACAGTCAAATGCTCCAAATAGTATATAACTAAAAAACTTAAACAGTTTTATTGGTACTGAAATAATTTCCACAGGTTTTGCATTTGTTTTAACTGAACCTCTCATACAAGATGCCAATGTCTAACGTACTGCGTAACTTTAACTTCTCTTCACATTATTGTCAACAATAGATAACTAGAATTACTGATCAACTTATCACTGTAATTTATGTCGAATAAGCATGAGTAGTGACGTGTTGCAAAAAAATTTCCTTAAAATCCCGCTTTGGAGCCTATTGTTTAAAGATAAAAATGACAGCAGTTGATTTGATTTTATTACATCTCCTTGAAGCTGTAGATTTATTCAATAAAACTTTTTAACTGTCAGCAAATACTGAAGACTGAAACTTTAAAATAAATGTCTTCCAATAACATGGTTACTAGTTTTCGAATTACGTCGACTTTCCCAAATCTTCATCTATAAAATAACTCAGAATTTTCGGATAGCCGACCCTTAAAAGTTTAGAAATACTTTAATGCAGCCAAGTACGATTACCTATGATTTATCAATATTTCTTACTGTAAAATGTCTAATCGAACTATAGAGATGTAAGAAGATCTGTTTACTAAACTGGAATCATAGAGTGCTCGTCGAGTTCATAAACATAACAACATAATTTTTAGTTACAAAGTGTGGAATAGTTTTCACTTTATTTATCTCTACCGGATAACTTTTGTCCTTATTTATCCCGAATTCACATTCGTCACTTTATTTCCTCAAGGTCTTGTTCTTACTGACCTCAATGTTGTTCTTTTCTTGCTAGTGCCAGTAGGTCTTACTATGCTTCTAACAGCATTTTTTACCAGTGACGTTGAATATATGCGCTTATCAGCTTCTGCCAACTCTGAACTTCCTTGACTAAATGAACAGATCTGTCAATTCAGTTGTTAAGTTTTCTATTTCCTTGAAGACTGTATTGTGCAAAATACTGACTTGTCTACTGATCATTATTTCTGTTTATCTAGACAAATATAGGTTATATGTTTTCAGGATTAATTATACTATTTTCAATAGCAATAAAAAATAAACAGCTGGTAGACGCACTGACTGAACAATCTACACGGCTTAGTGGATAAAATATCCAATAATTATCGACTGTTATTTACAGTTACTAATATTACGTTTGTGTAGTGTAGTGCGTCGGTGGCACAGCGGTAGAATGCTCGCCAACCACGCATTTGATCCGGGGTTCAATTCCCCACCGATGCACTCCTCTACCTCACTAAGCCAGTAATAAGACTGGTAAAGAGGGAAGCTTGAGCATGAGGCTAGCAACCCCATCCCATAAAAATCAATACCACTGCTACTGAAACTTCAAAGCTCTAGCTTGGAGCCCTCTGTTTCACTGGGGAATGTAAAGGAATAAAAGAAATAATAATTACATGTGTAGTCCATTATTTTGGGAAAAAGCACCACTATTTGATGTTAAGAAATATGGTCTCGTCGAAAGCTTCTTGATGAAATTTTCATGAGAAAGTAATCTACAGTTATGTATTTTCATTGATACCCTGATGTATCTCAATCTTACATCCAGGTGGCATATTTTAAATGTGTTAAGTTAACACAACTGGTGAAGTGTACAAAACAATCACTATTCGGTTATAATTACTGCTTCCCATCTAGCAGCAATACAAAGACATAGTCAAGTAACTTTAGTGAGGAAAATTATGATTTCAGAAGAAATCCATTATCTCATCAAATAAAAAATGCCAAGAATCCTTGGTTATTTTTGAAAACATAATGTCCTACAAGAAATTTTAATTATCTAATAAGCAGAATATCTTGTGTGTATTGTGAATTATTACACATCAACATATGGGTGCATGAATGTGCATATATGATCTAAATTTGTGACAGCTTACTAATGACTGCTTTCTTGAGACTTGATGGGATAAGCTGAGAGGAGACACTAATTTTTTCAAGTGTCTTTCCCAGTCTACATTCTGTTTGTGTATTGGTAAACAGAAAAATATTTAGAATGAAATTGTCCACTTCAATGTGAAAATAAAAACAATAGCTGTCTAGAAATAGTGGGGAGAAAAGTGACCGCATCACTTATATTTCTTGTAATTAACTAATTAAAGATGCTGTTCCGTCGGTTTTTCCAAGTTTCATTACGGTACAAGTTTTTAAAAATAGAATTTTCAGAAGTCATTTCAATCTGTGGTACTTTGTCAATTTAGATATACTTCATCCTTTCAAAAAAATAATAACTATAAACAAAGATAAATAAACAAATAAATGAAAACAGACAACTTTATGACGTATCAGTCAGAGAGAATTCTTGTTTTCTTAAGTGAAGGTAACTTGATGAAGTCACAAGTTTAATTTTCATTTAGTGTAGACTGACTGCTATCCAAAGTGATACATTTTTCATCTACTGCCATTGAAATGTCTCATATTTGATTCTAAATGATAAATCAAATTAAATATCTTGCTAAAATCTTGCATTGCCTTATACTGAAATAAATCTCCTTACATTATTGTGTTTTCTTTCTTCACTATTCCTGAAGATCACAGATGTGTTCTTCAATCACAGAAGAAATAAACAAAGGCGATGTAAATTCACGAAGTCTCACGCAGGACAATTGAAATGCTTTACTTATCGATGAATGAGTAATTACAACTATTATTGTTGTTATAATTTGATCTGGATTCCCACCACTACCTCATGTAATGCTTGCTAACCGTTTATTATTATTATTGTTATTGTTCCCTTGGGTTTCTAGTGGAACATAGGGCTTCAACTACACGTCTCCACTTGCTTCTGTCTTCTGCTGTACTTTTCATCTGCATCCATGTTATTCCATTCTGTTTCAACTCCTCTTCACACGATCTCCTCCATGTCTCCCTTGGATGTCCCACTCGCTGCTTCCCTTTCGGGTTCCACTCGAGCGCTGGCCTGACGTGCGATGTCACCCAGCGGCCTCCTCAGTGAGTGTCCAATCCGTCTCCACTTTCTCCAGGTCTGCAACCTGTTGGAAATATTCTTTGTGACCCGCCAAGTTTCTGATCCGTATAGAAGAACTGACTGACTTGACGTTTGTATTGAAAATCCGAATTTTGTTGTTGATGCTGAGTGACGAAGATTTCCAGATTGGTTTCAGGTTGATGAATGTGTTTCTCGCCTTCCCGATTCTCGATCTGACATCCTCGTCCATTCCTCCTGTGGTTGAGACAATGCTCCCTAGATAAGTGAATGAAGTAACCTCTTTAGGCTTACCCGAAACACAAGTGAGCATGAGAGACTTGAGTAAACACTCACTAACTTATTAATCACAGCAAAAGCAAATAGAGAAGGCCTAACACTACCTGAAGTATGCATTGAGACAACTTTGAATAACTATTTTATAGTTATGTTGATTTTATAGTCCTGAAGAAAGCACTTATTGTTAGGTGATACGTTCCCGAGAATATGGTTGTTTTTCCAAATAATGTAATTAATTTCATAGCGATTCATTTTATTCAGACACAGTCTGGGCACGTACTGCTGAAGAGTCCCAAACTAGGACGAAACAGCTGTCCAGTACTCCCAGCTGGTTTTCCAGTGGTTCTCTAACTGATGTCAGCTCATGATGAAACCCTCCATGCAATCAAACCAAATCCCTACAAAACCAATACTTACAGTCTGAAATGTCAAGTCTTCTTAATCAAGAATCAAGCTAATGGAGTCCCATTGAAATTAAGAGCTAGAAAACACGACACTTATCACCCTACCCTGACCCTATATTCTGGGCACAAAAGTGTTAGAGAAAAAAAGGGAGGAATGATAAAGATTTGTAGTTGAGGATTACAGTAATTTAGGAGTATATAATCTGTTTTTAGGCCTAGTGGCGAAACAAACACAATGGAATGTTAAAACCTAGACTACAGCATCCAAATGTTTACTATCTTAAGTATCTGATCATCATCGTAAAATATTACGACACCTTGAACAACGTTTTTACTTTAACTATGACAACAAGTATTGGTTTCTTCAAGTAAATACATAGGCGTGTATATATGCATACACAAATGCAGGTTAACAAACCGACATAATGAAACTTTCATGCTTACATATTAAAATATAATCATAGTAGTACTAGGAAATATCCATCTGATTATAGACAGAAATATTAAAACATTAAAAATGTGGAAATCCTTTAGTTATCATAATATATTTTACAAAACAATAACTAGGGATGATATGAATATAAGTTCGAACAGTTGGTATAAACACCAACAAAGTTGTTAAATGTTTTATTTATTTTTGTGCTTATATTCGTTGATAAAAATGCAAATGATTCCATCGGAGATAATGATATCAGATATTCAATGCAGTCACTGTTCTATTTTAATGTATGATTACTAAAATCACACAAACAGATAATATCTTCTTCCCTCAATCACCTAATGTGATAGTAATAACAAATAATATGCATATTGCATTCACAATAAGCGTTTAAACAATTTTCACAGACACAGGATTCTGTCAATTATGTCAGCCTTATTACTAGATCCCTTCATTATGCATGGCATTATTACTTTTCTTCTAGTCATAGTTGGTTCATTTTTATATAGGAGGATGAAATTATCTGTCAACGTGATTTCCTTTAGTACTGTAGACAAGTGTTGTTCTCTTCTTAAATGTGTATGTCAAATGGTGATTATGAAATGAGGGAGGATACTGCCTACTCAGTCCCCCACCTCCTCCTCCTTCTCTGTCTCTCTTTTACCTAATCATTTATTCCCATCTACCTCTCTTCTAATAAGAAAGAATAATTATTCTAGACAATAATTTATTTAATGGACTGTTCTTTTATATCACGAAATATTCAAAGATAATTTTATATTGAAGGTAAGGTGAGTTCCTTAGTTTCTTTAACTAGTCTTTGTTGTTTCAGTATAGTTTTAATCAGTGGTTAACACCAACTGGTTAACTAGTGAAAAAAGGCAGAAATTAATGGATGTCACGTTGATGGTTCACCGGTAGAACAGTGACTGATCATACAAGTGTTCCTGGATTCGATCCCCGGCCGACGTATTCCTTTACCTCGCGAAGCCAGTAACATGACTGGTAAAGAAAGAAGGTTGGGCATGAGGCTGGTAACCCCATCCCGTAAAGAAAAACACCACTGCTGCTGAAAGTTCAAAGCTCTAGCTTGAGGGCCTATGTTCTACTGGGAACGCAAAGGAATAAGAAAAAAAAATGGATGTCAGTTCGAAACTCACCAATATTATATACCACGTCAAGTAGCGTATAGAGAAAATAACCATCAGGTTTTGATGTAAATACCTTGTGACAAAATCAAGGCCCAGCACTTCTTGACTTTCAAACTCCGCCATTTTATAAAGTATTACACTTTCTGTTATGTGTTATCGGTAAACGAGTGCATTAATATCTGAAACTATTGACATAGCCAATTAAATCGCCTGTAAGAACTCCAAGAAATTCATCTTGAAGCTGCCCATTAAGATGAAACAACTGTTTGACATTCTATTTTTTCCAATGGTCCTCTCGTTAACGTCAGTGTATACGTGAATTAATTAATTAATTATCTTAGAGTGAATCACTGCTTCGTACACCCTTGAAGGGAACGATAGTTTTTATATACCAATGGCTAAAAATGTATCAGAATTCATAGTTAATACCACTAAAATACAAATGATTGTTTGTAAAGAAATTCCCAGTATGGTTAGCCAGGCTTAAGTAAGCTAACTGAATGAATGGATATATTTAGTTGCTAAAGAGAGATACAAACAATGCATCACAATAGTCAAGTGTTATATTTCTCCTGAGATGACGCCAAACATCTAATAATAAGACGGAAAGCATTACTACTTTATTCTGATTGGTCTACCGACATAATCAATACTTATTACGTGGATTTTATTGACCACCCTGGGTCGGACAGGTAAACTTCACATCAGCCGACAAAACTCTCTACAAACGCCTACTGAATGCAACAAGCTTTTAAAGATTTATTGAAGAAATGAATAACTCTAAAGCTGACTTTAAAAGAGGAATAAGAACTATTAAGTTGCACTACATACAGAACCTGAAATCTCATCATACAGTAAATCGTGGATTGTCAGAAGTTAGAAGTCTTGGGATTCCATTACAGTGGCTGATTAGTCAACTATCCTGAGTGTTATGAGCTCAATCCCAGGTGAAGTCATGGATGTGTACCATTGAAGAGTCCTAAACTGGAATGAAACAGTTATCCAGTACCTCTTGGTTTTCAGTGACTTTCTAACTGATATCAATGCTTGATCAAACAAACTTGGAACACGAACAAAAACTACTTTTGTCCCTCAAAATAGTTTAATATAAAGCACTGGATAACAAAAGCTCGACGGTAAGATATTTAATAAATAACGTGATGCCATTATTTCTCATCCAAATTAGAGTTGTCAGTGTAAACTCTGGAGAGTTCCATATTGAAACTTCTCGGTTGTCACAGATCAGCAGTTAACACAGTACAAAAAAACTGATTATCATACTGAGACCAATTATTGTGCATTACTCAATAATACAGGAGTTATTTTTCAAGTGGATGGATTTATGCTGATACGTCTGAATTCAGCCATGAATGTTTCAAGCTTGAATCTCCATGAGATCAAGAATATCCTCAAGATTGAATATAAATACTGTATGTGGATGGGAACAAGTATAAAACCCAGGCGAAGTGCAAGGTGTCGACTAACTTCTAATATCTATTGCTTTAATGTCACAGCTTCAAAGCAAGTATAACCATGTATTGAAATTTTCCTATGCTGTTTAAAAATTGACTATATGATGTAGTTTGCTGATAAAGGTTAATGATTATTCACAGTCTCTGTTGCTTAACTTACGACTGACTATGCTTAACAACCGGTGTACGCAGTCTAAACCATTTGGAAGCAGGAGTTACATCTCAAATTCCTTGTCACAAAACTGTTTTATTACCAAAGATGCTGACTGTCACCAACACAGTGACATGTAAACTTTAGTCTAAGTACTTACCAATGATTTTCTGCAACTCCACTCTCTTCACATTTCACACTTCATTTCAAAATAACCCATGACGGTCAGTGTAGTAATTATGGAAAATATAATTTCTGAGATAAAAACGAACCACAGTGTATAGAGGGATTATAAGATAAATCTTCAAAATTGGCTTAACAACAAATAATGAATTAGTAAAGAAAATCTCCAGTGATGAATAGTCTTTTAAAACGCAGACATCAGTGATCGTAGCCAGAGTATTGAGATCAGAGTGTGTGTGTGTGTGTGTTAATATCTATGAATTCATTGTTTGTTCCTTCGCTTCACACCTTTTTATTTGAAGTGTCATATGAAGCACACCGTAACTAGTTTGACATTTACACTGTGAACATCATCACTGTTATGTGATAGGTGATTTCACCTTTTGTAAATCTGCTTTGTTTGTCAAACAAATTCTCTGACAATATGGCTGACGTCAATCAATTCAATGATATCGCTTTAAATTCTTCAGAATAGTTCTCTTAATAGTATCTATCACTTTAGAGCCTTTTCATACGATATTCAAAAAATTCGAAAAATTGCGAAATGATGTCATGAAAATAGTCGGGTAATCATGTATTTACCCGAATATTCATTTATGTTTGTCAATGATCATCTTATTTTGCAAGAGTTGATTATAATGTGCCTTCAAACCAATCGCTTTGGTTTATCCGAAACGCACCGGGATGGCATATTTTGTCTCATATTTATTATGCAGCGTCTTATTATGAACACACTTTACATAACAATGAGTAAATGTTAAAGGTAATGAGATATATTACCAAGCAGTTAACAGATTCACTTATATGTGTAACCAGCAAACAACGTAGGCTAAAAGTGGTTGGTGATGGGACACAAGAAGTGTATTATGTCATACCTAAGGCTCTCCATCCAGATAAGTTGGTGCGATTAATACGATTTCTTCGATATTGTCATAACTTCCCCTTTGTCACTGTGTTAGTGGCACATATTTAAGTCCTGCTGATAGTAGCTATCAGCGGTTTCCGTCCTTTGATCATTGGCGCAATGAATTAGTCAGTGAGTTGATTCGAAATCGGCTATTATTATTATTATTGTTATTATTATAATGGAATACCTTTAAATAGTCTTGTATTAACTACTCGATCTTAATCTACGAGACCTATCTAAAGAATAAGCCATTTAAATAGCGTGTAATAGGGTTGCAAGCAAAGTTAGAGGATGAATTTGAGTGCCTAAACAAAGCAAATATTTGTGCAGAATAATATGAAGCTATCATTTACTTTGGTGGATCCTCTTCAGCTGCTTACAGCCTAAAAGTTGATTGTGTAATTGTACACAGAATCTTGTCATACTTGCAAGGATCAGCATGATTTTTGTTAACAGAGACAAGTGTTAATAAACAGTGTTCAGAAGTTTCACTTCTGTGTGTTAAATTTTATGCTGACTTTTATTTATTAAAGATTATAGGTTGTATGCGGCTGATGAGAACCAAGGAAATAAAATCGATTCATGTTATTCTGTTCCAATGTTTGTTCTTTCTTTGCTTAAATATATAACTTATGAAGGAGGTCAAAATACAAACATGCAAACCACAATGAATAAGAAACCGATCTTCATCCAACTGGATTTCAAGGGTGATAGTATTGCAGGGCTAACTAAGAGAAGACTGAAAACTTCTGTAGTCAGATCTTATCCTGCAGCCGAATTGGTTCCCACTTATCGAATAGCGAACTCTTTAGTACAATCGAAGTTTGACAGATACCCTTCCCATGTTGACTCTAATTGTGTATACAAATTTACGTGTATCTGCGGGAGCAGTTACATTGGGAGAACAGAAAGAAGGGCATATCTCAGATTCTCTGTACATGTACCAAGAAGTATACGTCTCAAGGGAACAAATGCTTTGAACAGTGCTATGGCCATGAGGTGGACAGCATGAAATCCTTCAAGATTATTAATAGACAATACAACTCGAATATTTGCATTTGTATGTTGAACCTATAATGGAAGTGTGTGAGTTTGCGATAAACAATGTAGTCTGCACTACACAATGAATATGGATAATGTTGTGGAAAATGAAGGCTGTATAGTTCCCATCAATCAAGTGAACTTTGACAGATGGATGGAAATATTATTTCACACATATCCTCTGGTAAATGTGCATCTAAATATCATTTGTGACTAGCTGCATAACATTCTACAAAATAAACTTCTCTGCATGAATCATCTCTCGTTTAGGGATGACTTCACCGTTCTCTTTAGTCAATCAAATAACTGTAAATAATCATGTGTCCCATGGTTTTGTGAGACTCATTCACTCTTTAAGATTCTTAGCATTAAATTATTTCAAATAATGTGTCAATATTTCCTGTGTATGTGGTTGACTTCATCACTAATCCAAACACTCAGTTAACCATTCTGCATTGAGGAGTGTTAAATATCTGTTTCATCCTTGTTTATGACATATCAGTGATTCCTATAGAGTGACAAATTTTCCATTTCAGTTTTAGTCTACCGCAAAACGTGTTTCTTGATCTTTTGACTGTATCTTATTAGGGATCTTGTAACTCATTGGCTTACTTAGGAAGTCACTTTTATCTATATTCTACAGTTGCTAATCGAATACTATCTACGTTACAAGAACTTTTTCCCAATTAAGTATGATAATAACATCTTTATTCTGGACAGTATTTATAAAATATACAGGATTTTCAGAGGAGTTTATTTCTTGATATTTTCCCTTCGTACAATATCTTCAAGTAAAATATTAACTGATAGTATATCCTGTGACACAATGGTCTCTGAGTTGAAGCACAAACCATTCCATTATGATAAATCTGTTTTGTCTCCTTCAAGAAATCCATGAGACCTAGCTGGAAGTTAATTGTAAGATGCTCAGAAGTACATTCTGAGACCGGAGGACATAAGTGAAGAACAGTTACGTCATGTTTTGGAACACGTTGCCAACCACAGTGAGGCATTTCCTCAAGTTTAGTAGGAACTTGAGAATCAGAAGCCTTAGAGGTCATGTCTTAATTGATTAAAAAAACCGAACGAGAGAAAATATATGCAACAGACTGATGGGAATTTTTGGTAGCGCAAGTTTTAAGCAGGCCGCCACTTTTAATCATATCGTAACTTAATACTTTTCTCCTGATTTGAATAATTTCTGACTTCACTGTGACAGTAGTTTACCCCTCCTCACAGATCAGTTTATTTAAACTAAATGAACTAAAGTGTCTTAAAATTATTTAATAAACTAATGCAATAAGTTTTAAGGATTGTACACAGTTGAGCGAAATTTACGGAATAAAGTGAACTCAATTTGGTCATCTTGAATTTGTCTTGGTTCCTTTTAAGTCTATAAAGACAAATACCTAAATGAGAATTATTTCAGTGTACATTTATTTGTATTTATGCTGTGATTTTTCATTGAGACTGGTGGTAAGCAAATACTTCTGATGATTACAAAGCCGAATTCACTAAGTCATTGAAAATTATGATGTTCATTCGCCTTTTACATGGATGATGTGAATCAACTATTAGGTTGCACAGTATTCAGCTGATAAGTCTCAACTAGAACGAAATAATAAGTTTGGGTTCTATCTACACTGAGATTTCATAAAACCTGCTGTCATTCTTCTTCAGTGTTGTTTTTTAAGATTCACATTCTGCTTACACGTGAAATCTGATGTTAAAATTCAGTAGACGAAAAAGTTCATAAAATGTTCCCCCTCCCCCCCATGTACTCATATTTTTGAATATAATTAATTTGACACTTAGGTAGACGGGTACATATGCACTATATTTTTAAGTAAAACTTAAAATACCAATTTGAAATGTTTCACTTTCTTGATGTTTTTGTTTTTGTTTTTTTGTGGCAAAGTTTTCTTTATTAACACTACTGGTACTAATGTTGTCATTATTATCTTTTTACTATCATTATTATTGATGTTTTATGAGGTTTAACACAAGTAAACTGTTCATTTTTACACCCACCCCCCTCTACAGTCATCTACATACCCACTTGTTCTAAGATGAATGAATCTACGGAAGGTTTTATAAAAGACAAGTGCACCTGGATCATTTTTCTTGTCAGTGTTGTTATTTTATGGGTAGTAAGAGATGAGGAGAATAAATGATGAAGGGATATTACTACTAATACTACAACTACCAATAGTTCTGGTAGCTTACTATTTGTATGGCCTCTCTTATTCTGTACACATTCATTATTATGATGGGTTTTAAAAATAATAACATTAATATTACTTCCACTGTCGATAATGATCCTTTTATTATTATTATTGTATTAGTGTAGAATATACCTCCTTTGTGAACAAAAAGGGGATATTAATGTCTACAAAACACAATTTGTAGATTGTTAACTGACAGAAAAGGGAATAAGAATTTTTTTTACACGCGACAATTCTTAACACACTTTTACTCTATCACTCTGTCTACAAAAAGGAATGAAAAATCTGCATTTGTTTTTTTCAGCTCTACTATTCTACACACATTATGATCCCCTCTGAACTCGTCATTATACGCATAAATGTGTAAAAATATATATGCAAAACCTCAGACACATGCACACACAAACAGTAAGCACATTTACACCTTTTTCGCATTTTAACACTTCTATTTATTATCCATCTAACTATCTATCAAACGAATTGTTTAAATCAATGAAAGGTGCTATCTAAGTCACTTTTTTTTCTCTCTATCTGGCCTATTTTGAACACAAAGTGTGTGCTTTCTTTAAAGCTTTTTGAAAAAAAAGTATCACAATCCTCTGTCGCACAAATAAAAATACTCTCCACTATCAATAAGATCACTGAAGATTGGTGATTTGTGTAATGGTGATATTAAGAAAGATAAATGGAATATAGGTGTTAACGTACCTAATATTTTTCACTAGGAAAGAAAGTAGAAAGCGACAACTAGTGAGTATGAAACGATCCTATGCATAGAAGTGTATCCACGATGCCTAATATCCTCCTTCATCTTATTCCCTGTCTCACTCCGACATCTCCCTTCGTGAAAATAACAGTACCACCATACTTTTTGTACAGCAGTGTACTGAAGTAAAATAACAAAATAGTGACATACCACAATAGTTTAGTTTACCATGCATGTAAAAAAATCAGAATCATTATTCCAATGTTAAAATGTCAATTTTTGAAATTGAAAAATAACAACCACAAGATAACGCGTCAGTGTTAATGCCTTCCTCTCTTACATTTTACGCTTTCTTTACATTGTTATTAATGTATAGGACACAGCACTCTCGATCATTTTAAAAGATTAAAAATTATGATAACAGAGGTGAAGATTTTCACACTTCCAATAAACAGTGTTGAATATGTTCGTCCGCGTGCGTATTTTGATGTGTGTGTGTGATCTATCCAAAAAGGGCTGCATTAACACAGTAATGAATGATCTACGATGCATAGAAGCGTAAACTGAAAAGACATTTTACATGAACAAGTGGACTGGACGTAATAAAGAAGATAACTACACATGCACACATGCACACAGAATTACACACATTAATTTTTATTACTACAAGGATATTTATTCTGATAAGTTTATAAAGAAAAGAAAAGGAAAGAGAAAGAATTATCTAAACATGTTATAATTTATTATCATCTTATTATACATACATCATCTTGTTCTAGTGGGAAAGTGAGAGAACATGCTTCAGTGATATTCTTTATTGAAACAATAACATTGGTAATAATAATTATTATCTTGCCTGTTTTCTTGTTATTCATATTGGCTTCAAAATTTATCTTTTCTATTTCATCTACATCAGTGTTATTCGATGTACGTGAACATACAATAATATGTGCGCATTCACATGTCTATGTACACTTGTAAATTTAGGGAAAGTGAAAATTAAAGTCAAAATTGCCACCTATGTGCAATGAATTAATTTAAACACATAGATTGAAATTTTCACAGATAAAGTGTCTGTGGTTATTATTATTATTATTATTATTATTATTATTATTATTATCTGATTACTTATAGAATTTAACAATGATTAATGACTCATTGATGTAAGAATAATTTACACGTACAAAACATGGATGCATACAAGATCTCATAAAAAAGTATATTTGTATTTTATTTGTGATAGAATGCAATAAAACAATGGAATGGTAGAAAGAATTACCAACACTTGTGAAATACTTCTTTTAAGTCTTGTTACAACCAGAGTCCCGTAGTGTATTCAATGAAATGACTGGGTCTCAATTTCTTACTCAGGTAACAGTGTGTCAAACAATACTTTAAAGGGTGATTCTCCAAATAAAATACTGAAAGCAATACGTTTATTTCGGATAATCTGATCAGTGAAATCGTGTGCATCGGTGGCACAGAAATAGAATACTCACCAACCACACATATGGTTCCGGGTTCGATCCCCGGTCGGCTCACTCCTTTACCTTGCTAAGTCAGTAATAAGACTGGTAAAAGAGGGAAAGTTGGGCATGAGGCTAGCAACCCCATCCCATAAAAATAAATACCACTGCTACTGAAACTTCAAAGCTCTAGCTTGAAGCTCTATGTTCCACTGGGGAACATAAAGGAATAATGAAAAAATCAGTAACATTAGAAGTCCTAACTTGTAATACATGTAAGTGCAACTTTATCTCATGTGTTTTACCACTTTATAATATTCTTATAACTTTGTAATAATATCAAGCGAAGACGTTCTGGTTTTATCAAAAGTTAGTAAATTGTTGATGTTAGATGGTTGGAGGCGATCGGCAGGAAGCCTTGAACCTAGGTTTCGTGGTAGTTAGCACTCGTCAACAAGGCGTATCTGCAATCTTGGAGGTTATTCTCCCATTGAGATTCAAATTTATCACTATAATCTTCAAAACACTGCCACTTAGATAGGCATTCACATGTAAACCTTTGACTGAGTGTCGACAAGTTCAGTCAGTGGTTTCGTACGTCATTCAGTTACTGGTTGAAGGAATCATTTCACATTAGACTTCTTTAATCATTATGGCAGAAAAAGTTTGCTTCAAATATTATTATTAATAGCACTATTATTATTCTCGTGAACACTTATAGGTCTCTCGTGTTTGAAGAATAACTCATTTGACGCGGAAAGTAAGTTCTAAATTTACCTCTGGGGGATGATTATAAGCAAGTGTGCTTTTTAGATCACTAAAAGGAAGCGAACCCCTAACATTCTTGAATATCATCGTTATTCCTTCTATTACTAGGGGCTAAAAATTTAAAAGAGGGAACAGTTAAACTTCATCATCGAGATAACGATGACTTGGTCGTGCACGAATGTTCAAGGATTAGAAAAATCTATTCAGAAGACACTATTGAAAGTGAATTAAATTTATTACGTGAAAACCTGCTGGAGAATTGGTACTCGCTGAGATTTATCAACAAAAACATGAAGGAAAAGCCTCCCTCGCCAAATATCACAACTACTCCTAAGAAAAATTTCTTCATGAACCTGGAATTCAGAGGAGACATCGAGTAGACAATTAATCCAGTCTTATGTTAAGGGTAAGATACCGCTTTCGATCACCTCAGTGTGTATTTATCAGTTTACTTGATCAGGTGGAGCAGAGAATATCGGCTGTACTCAACGTCACATCCACAAACCTATTCTGGAACATTGTCCAGCTTGGTTAACCAGCGGAGAAAAAAAGAATACCAGTAGCTCTATCCTTGAACACCTCGTCAACTCTGGATATCGGGCACCCCACGGTACTACACAGAGTTCCTCAATATCATGCGAAAGGAATTCGAATACTCCATGTATACATAGCTGAATCATTGGCCATCCGGGATCTGGAACCGGACCTCTGCATTCAAAAGCGCTACATACATTCGCTCGCCCTACTGTGGCTTCAGTAATGTTCTCTCTTTAATTTTGCTTCTCCTTTATCATGTAAGTTTACCATAATTATTATTACTCTCATAATCCTTATTTTATTGTCCCTCCGTTACTAATAACATTGCATTGTCATACAGATTTTATATAAAAACACTTTGTCGTCTTTCCACTAGTTTTTTGTCCACTCTACACAGTTATACTGATTAGTCGTCGTCTCGCACTTAATACGTCTGCTTCCTTTTCTAATTTCCAATTAGTCATTCCCTTCTAGATTACACCTTACATTATATCATACATTTTCAAGTACAAACTTTAACGGTATCTGAACAGCCTCATGAATTCTTTGTTAAATATAATTAGGAGTATACAGCTTATGAAAACGAATCGTCGAAAAGAAAATTTTCTTCGCTGTTTACTTCTCTTCCTTACGACTCAATATGGGAATATTTCATTTATAGAAAATCTAGTAAGAAAACTGCCAAGCTTCGTCAAAAGTAGTACCATAGCAATCTTGAAAATCTCTAACTTCCATTTAGGAAGGTATAAGATATCTGATTGTAGTCTTCTTTGAGATGGCGGTCAATAATCGCAGGCTGTAGGCGGTGTAACTTAAAATCTTTCATTTACTGTCCTTCGCTGATGAATATTTCATTTTAATTTGCCATTTCTCGTTCCGTTTCTTTCTGTTTATCTTCTCATCTCTTCTGTTCCAATATCTTCATTAAATGTTAAAAATTTTATAAGGTTATATCCTGGTGAGTTCTTTTGTTGTGCCTATCCAGTAGGGTGATAGGCACTCCACTTTTGAGGTGCTGAGTTAGTTTAAGTTTATAATCCAGATACAACTATTACAAGAAAATGTTTGTCCACACTTCTATTTAAATGAAATAATTGTAGATATTTGTGAACTACCTTAAGATCTAAATCAATATCTTTTATCACCGGCGCTAGCAAATTACTGAAAATACAATCAAGGAAATTGTAACAGGTGGTCTTCTACTAACCACGATTATATTATGGCATACTTCGACGACTTTTCAGTGTACCTTTTTATTAAGTGACTTCAATTATTTCTCAGGAAGAAAGCAGTACACTGTATGTCAGGGAAAGTCGTCCACTTCGTTGCTTATTGAGGCTGGTGTCCCTCAAGGCGCTGTCCTTTCTCCTTTTCTGTTTTCTTTCTTCTTGCATGACTTGCCTCACTCTGATGAAATGAACTTTGTTAAGTATGCCGATGATCTAACTATTTCAATGTCTGTTAACTCCCAAGTTGACTGTACAGCTTTCTATCAGTTATTAGCAAATGGTCTTCGCCTAAGGGCCTTAAACTTAATCCTTCCGAATTTCAGACTGTTAATTTCAGTTTCCGATGTCAACGAAAGTTAAATGAAGCCGTTGGTTCCTATGACCCTTGCAAAATTGATGACACTGATATACAAACCAAGTCTGAAGTTAAGTATCTTGGATAATTTCCCTTTTCTGACCTTTCCTGGTCCTCCCATGTCTTAGCGATTGCTAAAAGAATATTCCGTCTGACTTTTTACATTAAGAAGTTAAGGCACTCAGGCATAACTCAACCATTCTTCTTACAGTTTGTCAACTCGTGTATTTTACCTATTCTTCTTTACTGTTCAGCCTTATTCTTTCCTGGATTGCTAAAAAAGGACTATGTCATACTTCGTAGAACTCTGAAGACTGTCAGTAGGACGAGTGGTATCATATTGGGCCATATCATTGACATTGTCACTGATAGGCACTTGATGTCATGCAACAAATTCGCCAAAGGAATTTTGTCAGACTCTGAGCACCCACTGTACCTGCAGTTCCAACCTTGTGTCTCCTCAGGTAAAACAAGAAGTCTTTTCAGAAGACTTTGTGCACGTACGTCTAAGTATAAAAATTCCACTACACCATATTTAGCACGTACTTTATGTGATGAAAATAGTGTCAGAAATGAACCAACTAACCTTCTTAGCACCACTAAATAAACCATTTCCTCCACCCTGAAAACATCAAACTTTATTGTTATTGTATTTCTTATATTTATAATCCTCTCAATTTTTTGTTTTGTTTATTTTCTTCATAAGTGTGGACATAATTTAAGCTGTATTATAACTGTTAATTTTGTATTTCCCCTAACTACACTATATCAACAGAACATTAGATCCAATAATCTATAACACACTAAAGTTTCCAAACTGAATCGACAATACCGTTTGAGACAAATTCACTGTTGTTATTATTATTATATTTAATAATCTCACTTCGTGCTTCGAATATTTTTGACTTTATGTCGTAAATGTGGACAAATTCCTCCGGTTAATTTTGTTTTAATTTTATTTAAATTTTGAGTAAATCAGATGCAATATTGTGGCAAATGTTGAGAATTGCATTCTGTATTATAAGTACTGTTTTTGGAATAAAGTATATTATTATTATTATTAAAAAACATTGAAAACAAGGAGCTTGGAATTCTTTACATGAACTAACTCAAGACTCTGTAGGGCATCAAGCTTCATGCCGTTAAACGACTGATGATTTATCATTTAACTTGTTTTTTAGTAGGCTAACTCACAGGGATGTTACAGTTTGAACAAAAATTATATAACACCTTTAATGAACAGTGGGAGTAATTCAAGCAGAATGAGGAAGACCCATCTAATAAACTTAAGATAACCTTAGTAGTTATAATACAATGTGCATCATTTTACAAGTTGATAAAATGTGCTATTTATTCGATTATTTAGAAAAAAGAAAAGCAGAAAGTTATTTAATTTCTATGCTGCTTAAAGCTGTAATTATTAAATTAAACTGACTGTCATTTTTTACTGCCCCTGCTAGTATGACTCTGTGATGCTGTCATCAGTAGGTGGTACTACTTCACAGCAAATCAATTACTTTTACAATAAAGAAGTCTGTTTCAGCATTTGATAAAAGTTGCTTTGAAATTAAATTCCATTCACCATTATGTCAATTAATCAGCAGGTGCTATTGTTATTATTATTATGATTACTTGTGTGACATATATCATGCAAAAAATGGCTTGTTTCAATACAGTAGCAGTTCATGCCTTGTCTTTTTTCTTAATAGATGTGAATTAAATTGGGAACCAGAAGAGTGAAAGACTCAATTAAGCGGAAAATTTACATGTTGATAAAAGTGATAATAATGTTCATGCAGAGACAGGAAAATGTTGCATCAAAGTTTAAATTCTCTGCAACGTACAAGTGCAATTTGTGGAAAAATCAGATGGTAAAATCAATCACAACTCTCGCTGATTTTTTTCTGTTTAGCATATGCTTACGATATTCTGGAATTATTCACTAACCTAAGTCTTATGTGATATTTATATTTCCTCGTCTTTTTTCCTGTAAGTAAAGTAAAACATTCAGTTCGTACTTTTATGGGGATTCATTAGTTTCAAGATTCATTTTCCAAAGTTCTAGTGATAATCTGATGGATAAAGTTCACAAAATCACTTGTAAGAACAACAAATTATTGATTTCACTGTTTGGTGTCACGAATGATTGGAGGCTGGGGTTACTGTTGTAAAGTTCACCTCAATAATTAACAGTCACCGTTTTAATCTCTCGAGAGGTTGTGGTTGAACACTACTGAAGATTGTTAATTTAGGACGAAGTAGCTTTTAACTGCTCTTCTCATTTAGGGTTGATTTCAGTTTGTATAAATGTTAACACTGAGAACAAACGTTACTTTGCATAATAATAAAGTAGTGCAAATGTTGTGCATATGGAAGTCACTAAGCAAAGTAACCATCGTTTCTTTGTTTCCCAATATCTAGATGCATATGAAATCATAAAGCGAATACCGATTCTGTTTAAAATGCGACTTAGCGAGAAACACTGACCTTCTGTAGAAATGTGTAGGACTACAAGCCGGAATAACTCCATGGTAATGTCTCTAATTGCAGAGCTCGGTGCTCCGGGTTCGAATCTCAGACAGGGTATGAGTTCCATCAAGATCGCGGATACACCTTACTGACGAGTGTCAACAAGCACGAAACCTAGGTCAAAGGCTTTCTGCTGGTTACGTACAACCACTTAACATCACGATGAATAACAAGCTGCAAGATGTTATAGTCAGACAAAATCCATCTTCCATTCTTATTGGTCAAACTTGTTCTGCATATATGCACTGAACTCTAAAAGTTATGATTTACCTTACTGACTAAGATATACAGGATATAAATATCACGTTTTGTTGACCCCAACAGCAATTTTCATGCCACATTTGAAAATACAACCAAACACTCTCGAAGGAAGATGAATCCCTTGGAACAGTATTCACTAGATAAGAATTGTGCATCATCAGAGACGATTGTCATTAAATCCTAAACCACTAACTGTTGCTTTTACGAGTTGATCACGGACTGATATCAGTTAGAGAATCATTGAAAACCAGGGAGTACTGGACAGCTGTTGTTTCATCCTAGTTTGGGAATCATTGGCAGTACGCACCCACTGGGATTCGAACCCAGGACCTTCCAGTTACAAGGCGAGCTCAAACTCAGCCACTGGGACCCGATTCACTGGCTCATGAATTTTAACTTCTAACTGTTGTACATTTTCACCTAAATCTAGCAAATAAAGATAACATTTCACTAAGAACACATTCATGTGCCCTAACTAAAACTGCACTTCAGTACGTCTCTCTTACTTGATCTAGTGCTGACTAACTTTAACAGGCGCTGCTCTGGATGATCGTAGTTTATCTTCTAATAGCATTGCAAAGATAAAATAGTACTAGTAGCCTTCAATCTTTTTATAAATACTTTAGAGGTCATTTATTCCTTCTTAATTAAGTCAGTACTGCTCTAATAAGTCATTTCAGCAGCTGTTAGTTATACTCCACTTCAGGACTTTGGTCTTCACTTCAGTCTATATTTTGTCATCTTAAGTATAAAAATGTTACCACACCCATCGTCAGAATTTATCCTTTCTTCAACTTTCCGCATTGTAAATAATGCCAACCTTCATACCTTCATACTAAATCGGAGTATTTCAGTATTCAGCAGTATTTCAGTTACTGGGTGTTTAAATCAAATTCCATTCATCAATTCTAACAGAATATTTTCACACTCTCTTCACATTTTTTTATGCAACTATTTACCTAATCTGACAGATTAACAATCATTTTCAAACAATAAGTTGATCGCTCCCAGTTGATAAGAGTTTGAGGTTAAGCTTCACATCTTGATTACATCATCAGTCGGTAATATTAGTAATAATAACAATATTAATAATAATAATAATGACAGCGTATTATTCCTGTGGAGGTGAATATTCATTTAGCCACCCACTCGCCTCCCCTCCCCCTTGGGAAATCAGAATGCCTATGAATTAATTTATTTATTATTTTCTCATTATTCATTACAAAAAAAAGTTGAAATGGTGCAATTTCAACAATGACTCACTAAAGTTTATCAGCCATTTGAAATCAAAATTTATACTCTTCGCTTTCACTGTTATCATCATTATTATTATCATTTAAAGTAGCAGCATTCACAGCAAAAGTGTAAGCATGCAATTCATTCAAACCAAATGCGTTTCTTTTTCCTCATCAAAATAGATAATTTCAATCAGATATATGGTCATAATACTGCCATTGCATTTTGTTTATTTGTTTGTATGCATAAACAATTGTGAAGTGAAGTGTGAAAAGGAGAAGGGAGTTGAATAAATACACGCCAGCCAATCATATTCAAGTGCGGTGATTACACCTTGCATAAAATATGGGGAGAAATAAAACACATTTTCCTATTTGACGAAAGACAAAGAGAAGGTGAAAAGAAGAAAGGGGGAGAGGGAAAACAAGACGAATGGGTAGAAAAAAAAGATAAAATAAGAAATAAATTCTGATATATATAACGCCAGTGTTCGCAGCAGTGTTCACATACAGAATTTTATTGTTATTATTGCTATTTTGCAAAATGAATATTGAAGATAGTCCATATCATCACAGGAAATCAATGAATCAATCATATCTAGAATCGATAATTGAAAAACACTTTTATTCTTCAGACTATAATCGAAGTGATAGTCAAGAAATTGACATGCTGCTGGAATCTCCATCAAATTCTAGTCAATTTTCAACAGTACAACGAAATCAGCAACACTCAACTCCTTTGATCAGCATATCAGAATATCGAAATTCTTATGAAACTATAGAATCACTAACCCAACTGAATGATTATTCTTTAATGAATCAACTAAATCCATCTGTCTGCTATCAATCGAATAATTTAAGTGGCTACACCTATATTAGTAATGATAATAATAACCGTAGTCACCTTACTTATATGAGTACTCCATATGTTAAGCGTGAATCTGTCAGTCAACAAAGAAATGATGAAGACTTCTTCAATTATTCATCTTTTGATGCTGGGAAGACAACAGTTACAATACCAACTTCGATAATCAACAGAATCGAAAATAGACAATCTCATAATTTTCAATCACAGTTTCAAAACAGTGAACTGGTAAACCAAACCACTGTCAGTTCATCTGATCAAATTTCCCCGTTCATTCATGAAGTTCACACAGAAGAAAACTTACCGATAAAATATCCTCGAAATTCTCCTGTTGTTCAGAATGTAAGTCAGTTGTTTACAAGTTTACAAGTAATGCATCCAACTGTGTCTATGAGAACCATATTTTGATTTGCATTTTTTAATTTGAAACATACTACAGACCTATTTCAAACATTGCGTATCCCCCCTTTTTATACACAGGGCAATGTCTAATTGTAATGAAAAAGGTGAAATAGTTTTCAACTAAATTTGCATTATGCACGATGGAATCAGGAAAACTTTGTTGTTTTAAGGCTATGTGAATGAAATATAAGCGTCTTCATAGGCATTAGCAGGAAATTATAGTTGGCAAAAGTAACAACATGAATAGTGTAATTTACATGTATCCCCAAAACATTTTTAGTTTGTCAGTTCATCATAACCATTTGATACTATTCAAGCAAACTGGAACTGTGCTGTTTTTCAAGGTAAATTTAGCTAAAATTGTGCAAATGGTCAGCTCAGTTCTAAAGATTTCTCAATAACAGATAGAATAGGATATCAAATATGTTGATTAAGTTAGAATTCGAAAGTAGTCGAAATAGTTCAGCAGGGATTGGTTGAAGTCACGTGTTTCAACTGCGTTGAGTTTGGTGGCGATTCGATAAGTCGTATATTATTCAAAGTTCATCCAAATAAATCAGCGATTAAATTTGATCTATCTTAACTGTTTGATGACTTACAGAAAAGTATATATGTAAATATTCATCTTTAAGAATATTTAAAGAAGGGATTTATGTGGTATGAAGAAATAATGTCACTCACTGTATTGTAGGTTTTTTTCAGTAATATTTGCCTCATAGGTGTCCCATCGTCCAAAATCTCATGGTAAGAGTTGGCGCTGGTCATCTTGATCATATTTTTTCCTTAAGGCAAAGATGAATCAATAACAGCATCATTATTGGAGCCACACAATATGTAGGAGAGAATGGAGATGGATTGGGTATATGCCAATGAGGAGGCAGTCGAATGACATCGCGCGCAATGCAGGCCATTGCTCGAGTGGGAAGCGATGAGTGGTTCGTCAGTGCGAGTGTGACATTCAAGAGATCGTGTGGCGAAGAGGAGATGAGAGATTATGGTCAATCGTGGACACAACTGAAGAGGACAACAGAAAATAGAAGAAAGTGTAGATGTGTTGTTGAAACTCTATGTTCCACTCGGAACCCAAGGGAATGATATTAAATAATAATAGTAATGACAACTGACTACTTCATTACCTTCCTCTGCAACAGACTGTTTTTATTATTAAGATGCTTTATAAAATATATGGAAAACTTTCTATTATTTTTACTTAATAATAAAAATTCATTTTCTTTGAAATAAAAATAGGATGGAAAAGATTCAAAAGTTCGGTGTAATTCAACCAGATTAACTTCAACAATACGTAGACAACATCAACGTGAACAAGATAAAAATCGTACAAGAACACTGAATTTGGCATTCTGTAATCTACGGTCTTGTCTACCAGAAATACCAAAGGATACAAAACTTACAAAAATTAGAACACTGCGTTATGCAATAACATATATTCGTCAACTGATGGATCTGCTTCAAGAGACTGATCCAATGTTCGCTACATCAAGTCTGATGTTCAGCGGTACAACCAATTCATTGAAAATGGTAAGAATGACTTTATTTGATAGTATGATGCACAGATATTTCGCCTTCATATAAGAAAACATATATCGAAAAGTTCTTGTAAGCCATCTTCAGTAGTATAATTAGTAGGTCACTATGTGATGATAATTAATATATATATATATATATATTAGAAAAAAATTCCTTCTTGTATTGTGTGCCTCAGGGACTGCAGTGTACCTAACTGTATTCTGTGGTATACATTAAATAATCACTGCATAAGTATTTCCAATAACAGAGGAGAAATATCCAGTATTCTTTCATATAGATATCAGGTCATAGTCTTTCCTTTTTCTATGAAACATCTAATTCATTTGATAGACTTTCATCAGGAGGTCCAAAGCATCAAGCATCTCATCCAGCTTAGCATAATACGTTAGGTGAAGTATACTTTTAAACATTTACTGGTTTAAATCTTCTTAGTCAATAATTTGCGTGATTGACAGAGCGATATTCATCAGCTTTAGTTGCATGTTTAGTATTTTGAAGTATCAACTTATCAAAACTACGGATGAAAAGTGCAAATTCAAATAAGTAGAAACTCACTGTCCACCGTGTCTAGTGTTCTCCGCGTTAATGATTTCCAGCCTAATATTTCAGCGATTCTTAATGATTCTGCTAACACTGAAAATGACAAATTTTATGAAGAAGTTTACTCGTTTTAAACCACCGCAGTTATCCACGTAACTTGTTTTTCTCAGCTTAAAAAAGCAACAGAGTTACACGAATACTGAAACTTGATAGATTTAACTTGAAAACACATAAGAAATTAATATTTTCTTATTATTAAGTGGGATAAATTTCTTGGTTGTGGTTACTAATGCATCCACAAAAACCTAGAGACTAGTAGTGAGTTTTATTGATCTCTTATTCGCTGATAATTCCCAGCTGCAAAGTCAGTTCGTTTATAATGTTTAAACTAAAGATAATTCTAATCTTCCAGAATACAACGATGATACCTTGAATGTTTCAATATTCATTACAAAAACATCTTTCATCAGTATGGATGTATTAAGTTACGGTTTATATATGTTTAGTGTCAGTGGCACAACGGGAGAAAGCTCGCTAACTACGCATGTGGTTCGGAGTCCTACCCCTAGCCGACGTACTCATTTACCTCGCTAAGCCAGTAATAAGACTGGTAAAAAGGGAAGGTTATGCGTGAGACTAGCGACCCCATTCCGTAAAACCAAAAATAAACACCACTGCTACCGAAACTTCAAGCCTCTAGCTTGAAACCCTATGTTCCACTGGAAACGTAAAGGGATAAAATAAGTTATAATTATTATAAATGTTTAAATAGTTCACTGACACTTTATTCTATTATCTAAAAGCAAGCAGTAATTATTATTATTACTATTAATATACGCTGACTTTATACTTCATTTTATTTGTAGGAGTCTGAATATGATCAACTATCAATGAAGGACAGTGGATATCTCAGTTTTATGGATAGATAATTGACAGTGCTATGCTTATTGCTTATTTTTCTGCCTCATTTTATCATCTACTTATTTTTAACTACATATTTTCTGATTGTACATAGATTTATTTTCAGTCTAATGTTTGTTTTTTCCTTTCTCTACATTCAATTTTTTCACCTTTACTCTTCCTCAGAGAAAGAAAAAAAAAAAGAGTTTAACACTAGACAATATTCATATTTTCTTTTATCACACAAATGAATTTTTTATTTTCTAAACATAAAATGCCATTTTTCAGGTAATATTTTACTTCTTTTTCTATGTTAAGATATGATTAATATGCATTCCTGTTCATTTTTTTAAAAATAACACAATAAAGAAGAGATATATTATTATAGAAGAAAGTTTGTTTTCAGTGATTTCTAATGTGACCAGTGAACAATATTTGGTGCTTTATTATCCCCGTAGAGTAGAGTATATGGCATAAGTAGCACATCTCTATTTCATCCTGTTTTCTGCAGTTGTCATTATCTGGTTCCACGATTGTCTATTGGCTGTTATCTCCTCCTTGTTGTTGGTTGTCCTCTGTATGTTCATTTGGAATCTTGTCAAGAATTATGCCTCCTAACTATAAGGAAAATGTTCTCAGGGCTTAGGTAAGTTTTGTAGATTTTGCTTTACTAACGCCACTGTGAGGTTGTATTCAAAGAATTCATTGTCAAGCAAGTAGCAATATGAAATTTTTCCCCAAACGATTGGATAGTGGAATATAAAATTAGTCTACAGATAAGGATTACTGCCGCACTGAGGTGGAACTTTACAATTGTCTAATGCTTTCAATGCATCTCTGTAATATGTCAGCACTAAGTACTAAATACTTCCTGTGTGAAATCATTTATCTCGTGTTGATTTTGGAAGATGACGGTGTTTAAAGTTTGTATAAGTATAAGAACTGCGTAGAGGGCAGTCGTTGATGTAAGTCTGTAGCCTGTTCGAAATGCTTTTGGTGACATGTCAAGTCTCTGAACTATATAGACATAATGATTGGATATCAATGTTGAAAATCAGAATCTTGTGCTTTATGCTGACTGCAGTCGATTACCAGATTAATTTCAGATCAATGAAGATCTGTCTAGCTTTGCCGATGAGGCAAATGTGCCTGAATGAATGAAAGCAGTGACTTCCTTCAAGTTCCTCCCGTTGATGATGGTGATGCTTGCTGTTGTTTTTTGGTTATCGTCATCACTTCCATCTCCTCTATGTTCATTTGAAGTCCTGTCTTTACTGCTTCATCTACCAACTTGTTCGTTTGAGGTGAAACACTGAAACTGTTTAGTACTTGCAACAGATTTTTGAAAGAAGTCATTGATCGGCGATTATCACTTCACGTGTGAAACCATTCATTTTGTGTTTATTTATGAAGATGAAAACAAACATCTTATATGGTATCACTTTAATCAATACTCTCTAAAGGTTGTATAGGAATTCCTCGAAGTTAACTGGCTTTTGTTGATTAGACATTAAATAAAATTATTAATAAATTAGAACGATTGCTCATTGACTCTGAATATCTACTCATAAATACATTAGATTGTTAAAAGGTGTTGAGTATCTATCTATGACTAGATCCACAAGTAGTGACTTCTACTTTGAACTTGAACACTACACTGCTTATATATAAATCAACAAAATAGTCCAAGTAACCGAAAGAACACAGGAAGAAAAGACTGATGCTTTGCTATTATCATCATGACACATATGCACGGGCATGTCCAGTCATTTTATTTAGTGAATAACTTGCATGACTTGGTTCACAGTTTTTGTTGTTGAAATCAGACATAAACTCTTTCATTATTTAAGGGTTGGTTTGTGTAAAATTACTCATGCTAAAGAGCTGTAATCTGTTTGAAGAAACTTCAGGATCACAGTAACTGATTTATATTCATTCACTCTATATCATACACTAATAACTCATTTGTGTTGTGGACTAATGTCTTAAGCTGTGGGAATTTAAAGATAATGACAACCAAAAAACCCTCATCAATTCTTTTCAGAGTGAATAACCCTGAATGTAATAGATGAATGTACACCACCACGTCGCAAAATTAAGTCAGCTCAAGAGACTAAAATATCCTCCGAGTTACTGAAGCATTTTAAACCGCAAACTATCTATGGAAATTGGATTTGTGCTCAAGAAACTGTGATACAGTTTACTGTCGTCGATCGGAGTTGAATATGTACCGCTAGAAAGTTGCTACCAATTTTGACGATAATTTTAAATGCATATTTCTTCTAGGTTCCTGACATCCTCATGAGTGACCAGTAACACCTAATTAAAGAGAAATTATTAAATAGTCTTTTGATTACTTTCAGTCCCTATAGGGAGTTAGCATGAAATTATTCTGCTTACTCAGGCATAGATTTAGACGTAAATAGTGCAAAAATGACAATAACATAGTAATTAAACTTCATTAATACGGAAAAGTATCAAGCGGAGCCTTATTTTTAAGGGATTTACTTCAAACATCAGTACAAGTGAAATAATATATTAATATTAAGATACACCATTTGGTTAAGTTTATTAACAGAATTAAACTATTACGGGAATGGTTATTTTCTGTATTTTATAAGATTTTATAAAAATCAAGGGATCCGTTTTTCCACCAGCTAACTAATCTATCAAGTATCATTCTGAAAGTATTGTACATTTAGCTTCTCTAACTTTCAGCGTTTAAGCAAAAAGATTAAGTTTTCTCACGAATCAACACTAATAAGAGAACTATTGAATGCTGGTTTCATTTCTTGACGAAATCTACTCTGAAATCAGTCAAATCTTTACAATGAAACACTTAAAAGGTTTTAACCACAACAGGAAGCAAAGCAGTGACCGAATTATCACTGTAGAACTCTGCATAGAAGCGCATTAGCTCAATTTGTTAAATTTCGGAAAAAGCGCACATAAAAACGGAGGGAGAATATGTAGTGAGACTTCATAATCGCTGCTTACGCACCAATTGACTGCAATTTGAACGACATAAAGCACTGGCATTATCAGAAGCGGTTTAATTTGTTCTTTAAGGCAAACCACTTACATACATAGATCTGAGGGGAGCTTAATGCCCAAGTAGGGTATCTAAGCCAGTCTGAAGAGTTTGTTGAAGGTACCTGTGAGGTCCAAAAACGCATTTTACAATTCTGTCCAGATAACCATCTGTTACCCGTCAGCACCAATTTAAAAAAGCATGAAGAAACCTGTCTGACCTGGAAATGGACAAAAATATACGATGTGTTTCTGTTGCCTTCATTCTACTTACGTTAAAAACATTCTGTTTGTTTCAGTAACTGTGGCTGTATCAAAATGAAGTAGAATGCTGCTTCTTAAATAATTGTATCATTTATCTCCACCATGAACATCAGTTATCTTGTAAGTTGAATGTAAATAATATGTTAACAAGCATAAGAAAGCAGTAGCAGTTCTCAGTCAAACCAATCAAATGCTTGTGATTCATAGGCAAATAACACTTATTTTACGAGTTGATCACAGATTGATATTAATTAGAGAACCACTGAAAACCAAGGAGTACTGGACAGCTGTTTCATCCTAGTTTCAATGGTTCTCTAATTGATATCAATCCGGGATCAACTCGTAAAAACAAATCTAATCCTTACAAACCAAATATTGAAAATAACACTGCTTAAATTACAGTGGGATACGAGTTCAGCCAGTAATTTATCCATCGAGCTACAATATACAGGGTTTAACAAAGTTCTGATCTCTCTCTGTTCCCTTAATTTCGAGACCAGAATCCTGTGATGGCTCCACATTTCGTCTCAGCTCCTAACATCACTACACTGTAATAAATCTCTCCACTGAAATAAGATTACTTCTAACAGTTGCACCAAATATTAACTATTATTAATATTGTACGTTAAGATATTTAATACCTATGATTGTTTTTCCTTTTTTCATTCTTTTACATTCTGAGCGGAGTATAATGTTTCAAACTTGAGCTTTGTAGTTTCAGTAGCTGTCGTGCTGCTAGTCTCAAGTCAAGCCTTCCGCCTTTACTGAGCTTATTACCAGCCACGCGAGGTTCAGGAGTGCATCGGTCGGGAATCGAGCCTGGATCACCTGCGTGATCAGTGAGAATTCTACCATTGAACCACTGACACAAATTATTTAGCGAATTTTATTTCAAGTCCTGATCGGCAAACTGCAATACATTGTCAAAAGGATTCTAAATATACGTAACAACCTTTGAAAAAGTGGAACTGTGCTCTTTCAAAATAAATTAAAATATCGTTTAGAAATAGTAAATTAATACATCGTTTTGTATAACTGAAGTTATTTAACCTTGAATGGTCATTTTCGGAATGCAGTGGTCAACATTCGTTGAGAAACATTCCACTATTTCATGGTTTACTTACTGATGAAGCTTTAAAAGAGCATATTTGTGAGAACTGATATAATAATTGAGGGTTGCTTCAGCATCCGTACAAAATGTGTAAACACTCGTGCATTCTTTTTTGTAATAAATGAATGGGAAAGAAGATTACTATTTATGGTTTATATTTTGCTGTTATAAATATTTCCGAAATTTAGGTGAATCTGATAGTTGATTCTGTCTTTAAAAGCGATTCCCATGCTATGCGTATTATTTCCATTTCGAATACCTATTTATTGCCCGTTATATGGGAATGTGTAACATTCGTATTAAAATACACAGTCATCATCGAAATATTGTTTACATAAACGTGGTTAATTTAATATAAAAACAAGGCGAGGGGGGATCATAGGCAGTAGGTGAGACTGCTGGACAATACGACGTCTCACAGACGCTAAAAGCAATCTGACAAGAATGTTTTCAATACTGTAGGAAAGTAGTATGTTCTGAGAATGAATTTCAATATGAAATAAATAATTAAAATGACAATTTGATTCTCAGTTTACTTTTTGACTATTCAAATAATATCAAATAAAATTTAGCTAAATACTAATATACACTAGTGATCCGATCTAGTTACAGACTTTTGTCAACAGCTGCCTTCTCTGGCTCTATACTGAAGATCAAATGGCCGGTCAGAAGGAATTAGCAACACGAAACTCTAGCTGGGAACAAACCAACCAAGAGCTGATTGCCCAACAAATATGCAGGAGAGAATGGAGATGGATTGGGTATACGCCACTGAGGAGGCAGTCGAATGACATCGCGCGTAATGCAGGCCATTGTTCGAATGGAATCCCACTGGGAGGCAATGAGTGGGTCGTCGGTGCGAGTGTCACATGCAAGAAATCGTGTAGCGAGCAGGAGATGAGAGATTATGATTAGTCGTGGACACAGTTGAAGACGACTGCAGAAAATAGAAGAAAGTGTAGATGTGTTGTTGAAGCTGTATGTTCCACTCGGAACCCAAGGGGATAATAATAATTGTGATCCAATAAATAATTGGCCATAATTTCGAAGGCAATGCGATGTATTATGGAAAATTATATTTAATTGTTGTCAAAAACAGTGATTCAGCAGTTCGTAACCTTTAAATCAACTTAGCTCTATTGGGCTTGGAATCTATAGGTGACAAGTAGTAATCATCAGACTTTCGAAGGCAGTTGGATGGTATTACATAGACTGTGATGACATATTTCACTTAAGATAATTATTATTTGTAGACTTCAAATGCAATGTCATCAAAATAAATTTTATTGCGAACCTTGGTGGCTTGGGAAGTCATAGAGCACTAAACACCTATTTTATTCTAATCTGAAACTCTCCGTCAGCTAACATACATTGTAGGAATGAAAAGCAAGACCATCAAGTTAAACGACGAGTACTTGACAGTTCAGCTACTGTTCTACAGGTTTATATTTGTTTCAGGAGGTACAAGGGTACCAATATCAAATGTAAAAGGATTTCAGATGCAATGGCTCCTTATACAAATGAATGATTACCTAATGTATATATGACGTGCAAAAGTTCCTGTTTCAAACTAGATACTAAAACTAGTGGGACAGCAAAGCGTAGTAGACCTCTAACTCAAGACAGACATAAAAACTGGTAATCAAAGTTAAAAATTAATCGTCAGGGTGTCTTGCATGTAGGATTGGTGCTGTTGAGGTTCATCAGCTAGGGATTATCTCTCACCCTGTAATCCATTTCAATTTGGAAAGACAAGAATGTAGATTACTCGGTAAACAAATGAAACACACTACTATGCAACCAATCATAGTATTGATTTTTTAAATTTCAGCACTACACAACATAGGTGTGATTGTCAGAGGTTATGAAGGCATCCCCTCCCCTACTAATCGAGCCCTGATACCTAGTTACAATGTTTTGCAGTGTCGTACTGCATTTCACTTGTGATTAATATACCTCACTTATTATTCAGGAATAGCAAGATTAGCTGTTAACCTTAAGATGGTAGAGGAATGTAGACTGAAAGATACTCATATAAGAAATAATTATCACTTGGACTTATTCCGTTTAGAGTAGTTAGAATCATACTCAGTAAAACCCGATTGTTCATCATAAAGACGTCACGGAGCATTAGTACCTACTTATAATGATGCTGTTGCATGTAAACTGTTTGAGACACAATATAAATATGTGTTAGAGCTTTGATTAGGTATGGAAACTAGTTATTATTATTTGCTAAAGGACATTTACTGACTAAATAGATAACCTTGTCACTTTTTTTTAGAAACACTGCACTATACTACTTATATATCCTTATATATAATATCAGCCACATCGCTGCTATCTGCGGTAATAAATCTTTTTCTTAACATTTCCAGAAAGATATTTCTGATCGTCTTCATCATGTTACCTAGTCTAATATTTATGCATACATTAATGTAATTTATCTGGAATTTTAATAGACTGGTGACTAGTTGTAAAGGATCATAGCAATTTCTGGGTTATTTAAGAGGACTTAAACAGTAAATATTTAAATTAAGCACAAATATTGATTGTTACTGGGCAATAAATAGGAATATCTACTTTGTACAATAGCCAGTTAATCTTGTTTATTGGACTAAAGCTTACTATCCGGTTAATTCTATGATCACTTAATTTTCTGCCATGGATCATGAAGGCAACCTAAATCTTTCATGGACGCAGTGAAAATACTTCCCATTTGGGCACAAAAAACAATTCATACGTCTAGGTGTAACAATATATTTCTGACATAGTTTCTATTGAAAATTGTGTGTTTGATCAGGAAAAGTAAATCAAAGGACTACTCAATATTTCCTACAATTGATTTTGAGTGTTTTTCTCTGCTTTCATTCTGTAACATTACAAAATTAAGTCGGAATAAAGAAAGATGACACCATTAAGAGTATTTTTCTGATCCATTAAATTAAGCAAAAGAAATATTCGGCAATCCATAAACAATCATATTGAATGGTTCCAATGTTGGTGTCATTTTCGTCGGTATATTTTCATATTTTCCTTCAAGATGATTCATTTCATCGAGTGATTTTTCTTTTGACATTTGAATATCCTTGACTTCATTGATTTGTTTTAAACGCACTTTGTATTCATCTAGTTCTTTTTTAAAAAGTTCATACTGTATCAGCAAAGTTGACTGTCCAATAGTATAGGCTTGATCTAGTAAATCTAGTATGATTAAAAATCAATACAGAAATGCATGTCAGACAAAGAGAACAATAGAATGGTGATTTTAAGCGGTAAATTTGAATAGTTTTATAAAGGAGGCATTTCATTCTAAAAATAGGTGGTAAATATTACTTTAATTAAGCCTCAAAAAGACCTTACGATGGAAGCGTATGAAGTCCGAATTTCTGAGCAAACATAGTTAGTATAACGTACAAGTGTATCATTTTAGGCTACTACAGTTTGCGCTGTAGCAGAAAACATTGTCACGGAGACAGAAAGAATATAAAACAAACAGGATAAAAAAATGAGCAAAGCCAAAACGATTTAATTAAGTGTAATTTTCGACAACAAAGAGTGAATAAATGTACTCGTATTTGTAGTTTTTCCAATGCACAAAGTCTAATTATATCACAGGTTGTTTGACACACACATGTTGTACGCAATCTGATCCAGTGTGTCAAGTAGCAGACAATTTATTTCTAATAAATGTATGTAAAGCAGTCTCTCTGAAACAGAGAAGCAATGATCAATCAAGACATAAGTATCTTTGGTACATTTCAGTACTGACAGTTCAAATGGTCAATGGTGAAAAACAAAGTGAGTATATGATTAATGAGTTTCGTAAGTAAGAAAATCCTTAGTGTTTGTCATGATGATGACCATCCAAAATGAAAACCTAACAGATTTCTTAATTGTAAAAGGTCACTTCTAAAGAGAAATATTTGTAGTGTATATAGACAAACAGTGCGTTGGTGGTTCAGAGGTAGAACGCTCACCAACCACTTCAGAGGTCTGAAGTTCAGTCCATGGCTGACACACTCCTATACCTAGCTAGACCAGTAGTAGGGCCAATAAAGAGGCTGGCAACCGAACTCAGTAAGATCACTGCCACTGAAATTTTAGAGCTCTAGCTTGAAACCCTGTGTTCCACTGGGAACGTAAAGGAAAAAAATGTAGTGAAAAAAACTTAATGGTTTTTACTGAAACATCAAAAGGTAGTCGTATCAATTTGTCAAATACGATCAATGTAGTGAACCTCAAGACTATGTAAACGATAAAAAGAAGACTTTGATGATTTGCGTAGCTTAAGAAAATGAAGCGAGACAGAAGAAGAAACGTTTATTTACATCTTTAGGAGATAACTTGAGTTCTTCCATATTTTTAACCGTGTCTTTTGGGCCCAGATTAAAACACACAGGAGGAGGATGTTCAGTGACATGATTCTAAATGAGACTGGGATCAGGATATAGTACAACAAATGGAGATAAGTAAGTGCTTCATAAGAGTAATGACATTCAATAGGACAGTCAAAGCAGAGGGCCTTAACCCTACAGGTTAGCGGATAAGAAGAATATCAGATGAACCACCCATTTTAAGGTGTTGAGTTTGTTTTCCCACAAATGACCATGCGATTTATGCTAGTAAAATACAGATAACTTTTAGGTTTAAAATTTAGAGGTTTTCATCAAGTGGTGTATTATGCGGAATTTACTCTACTCAGTAACACTCAGACTGTATTTAGGTATATACCAGTTTTTTAAAGCAGAATAGGTTGAGTCAGAAGGAACACTTAAACTAAATTTTATGATGAAATAGTTCGCCTTCTCTGAAACGGCTGTACTTCTAGGAAAATAAGTCTGTTAAGCATGCACAGAAAGTTCGAATTCACTATAAATTTATTATACGGTCAGTTACTACTAATAATTATATTAAACTTCTATAATTAATTGTGATGAGACAGAAGTGCTTATTCTATGCTTGACTTAAATCTTTGGGATTTTCTCTTTAACTGGTAGTACGAAATGACAAGTATTTGTAAAACGTTTGATGGAGTTTTTCACTTTTTGCAGACGTTTAAGGCAGTTTTGCCGAAAATTTGCACTAAGTTATATACTACTCATGAGTAGGCCAAGAATATGCGAAAAATTCAACCTTTTTTTCAAGAGCAGAACCTTCCGAACTGCCGTATGGCAAACGAAAATGACTGAAGTAATAGGTTTTAAATGTGTGTAAAATGTGAAAACTTAAATTCATCTACGCTGTACGATAATAATTTCTCAACGTAGCAGATCAGTTGATATATATTCACTGACCAGAAGGGCTTCGTTTGCTTTTGGAATTGAAATCAGTAGACGAGGATGTGAAGTTACACCGATTGAGATGGTTAGCACACGTGTTATGCATGACTAGCCATTGCCTTCCACGACAATGGGCAATGTTAGCTGACTGATACAGAATCAAGTTGGAAAAAGGCTAGGGGTGGTCAAACCAAAACATGGCTTCATCAGTCAATGAAATCCATAACAGTTAGTATAAACCAGCCAGTCAAGTAGGAAGGTGTAGACTAGCTTCCTGGTTGGGGTTCTTAGAATGGAAAAACCGATGGCTGGAGACAGCTGATGATATGGCTCGAAACTGTTATCAAAGGCGTAGATGCATCCAATCCTTGTGACCCATAATATCTAATAAAACTATATTTGTTCTTCCGTATTTCTTATCTTTTTGCCTCATGTCTCTGTTTTGAAACTCGTTTTACTCTTTTCTCTTGCTTTATATGCTTAGTGAAGTGTGGCGACTCGAACTGCTGCAAATATGTGCAAAGTTCTACGTTGAAACCCGTCAGTCCTATTCACTGAGAAAAATCAAAACCATGAAATCTATTTTATATGGGATCTAAAATACATAATACAGACCAACTCCAAGCAGTGATACTTTTTTAATTTAGTACACAAAACAGTAGAATGCCTTTTTGACTTCTGTCAGTGCCTTCCGTATATTCTTATATGTTTATTGTTCATTGTTGTCCTTTTGTTTGTAATGCTAAGAACTGTACCAACATGAATCAATGCAGCTTTTGTGCCGGGGTTGTCAAACCGATTTAAGTGAGTAGTTTCAAACTCTAATACAAATCCCTCTATAATGACAGAGGTTAGATTCCGGTGTTACTTGTTCAGTCGTAATTATTAAAGACTATCAGTGTGATGATTTATGTCAGTTGAATCTCATCAGACAGATATCTCAGAATTTAGAGCCGATATAGGGTGTTTGCAAAAATCACCATTTTTAAGGGGGATTTCTCCTTCAGTGCTACCCATCCACACATGGTTAATCTAAGTATCCCATGTACTTTCTGTTAATTTGCTTTTCAAAAAAGTAGTGGTAGAATATCGATTAATACGTTGTATTTTATTTGAAGTTGAACTAAGTCTTAGTTTTCAGTTCACTTCGGTAGCCGACCATAATTCCAGTGATTTAAATATATGGTCTATGTAAATTAAATCACTTTGGGATTCGGTGCTGCCATATAGTCACTAACGCAAAAGACTGTCGCTTAAAAGAATGGATTTTGTTACAGAATTTGAGCAAAAACATCAACAATTACACTAACTACAATCACTTTCAGTAGTATAGAAATGCTCGTTATCTCTTCGTATACTGATTTTGAAAAAATAAACAATATTTTCATTAGATGCATTGGGAACCAACTGATTTAAATGCAGTTTTGATTACGAAGCAGCATCATTTGAAGGATCATTGTAAACTAGGTAGCATTGGGTAACCTTTTTATACAAGTGTTATGCCCTTTAGTAGAGTGCTGCTGTGACCCCCACTGGGTAGCCAAGAGAATTCGGTATACGGTAATTTAGTTGGAATAGAATCCAATATGGATTCTGGGGATCTGATTAACTTCTATGTAGGTTTCATTTACTTCATATTTTCATCAGTTCTACAGTTTAACTGGTGGATGGTGACTAGCAGTGGAATGCAGGCTGTGCGTTTCGTCCTATTCGGGACTCTTCACTTGATTTACCTGCATTCCTCAGTGAGTAGGTGATGGTGTTCCAACTGACGTTCGAACCCAGTGCCCATAGTTTCAAACGCCGAAGCGTTATCCACTTGGTCACTTAGGCTGACGAGTCCCAAATAGGACGAAATGCACATCCTGGATTCCCCTACTAGTCACCATTCACCAAATGACTTCAAGTTACATGACCAGACATCGTCGAAGCATCTACACAGGGAGCCGACACGTCAAACTGAGACCAAGCACTTTGGTCAAATCAATCATTCAGGAAAATTTTAGAGTGAATTAAAGTTCTACAGTTTGTAATATTTGTGACAAATCTGTTAGTTTCAAAAATAAAATACAGTTAATAGTTACTTACGTCCTATTAGTTTTTCTAATCTAAACTGATTGATTTTTAAGCTTGTAGGCCATTGCAGAGTTATCACAGAACGTGATCCAGTTAGTGTCGTCGTGACAGCTGTAGATAAAGTATGCTCCAACTCACGTTCTATTATCCTAGATGAAAGTGTAACAAAGAAAAACATTCAGTAACTGCGTTTATGATTTACTGTGCCTTGCTTCTTTGAAATAAATATTAGTAATTTTAAATTTTACTGCTAAGGACAAGAACTACATAAGAATGTATACATGTTAACTTAAGTCTGATTTGCTTAAAAATAAAAATTTGTGGCAGAATAGGATATAGTTATGACTTTAAGTAACCAGAGGTCTATTTGTTGGAGGGACTTTTGGTAGAATATGGCTTAAATATTTCAAATCAAGGGAATATGTTAGATTAGCCATCCTTGGTTTTTTTAAATGGTAGTCCGAATATTATTGACTTTGTGAAAACACTTTGAAAATTAGTTACACGTGACATAGTGAATCTGTTCATTATTCCCTTGGGTTCCGAGTGGAATATGAGGCTTTAACAGCATATCTCTATTTCATTATGTCCTTTGAAGTCCTATTTAGTTGTCCCCACCCACGCCCATAGGCTCTCATCACCCCCTCACACCACCTCCACTATGTCACACTTGGACGTCCAACTTGTCGTTCACCATTTGGTTTCCGCCTGAGGGCCTTGTATGTGATATCGCTCAACGGTCTCCTGGACTTCGAAAAATAAATTCTTGATTGGTACATTCCCAGAGTTTCTTGTCGCTAGTTCCTTCTGGCCATCTAATCTTCAGTATTGAAAGAAGTCAGATGCTGACAAAAGTCTGAAGTCTGTTGGAAATGCTTTACATAGGCCAAGTCTCTGACCGATTTGGAAGAACTGACTTAACATCGGTGTTGAAAATCCGAATTTCTTTCTTATTGGTGAGTGCGGTGGATTCTTAAAATGATTTCAGAGTGATGAGGTTCTGCCTTGACTTTCTGATCCTGGTTTGGACAACATCATCCGTGCCGCCGCCTGTAGTTAAAACGATGCCGGTTAGATAGGTGAAGGAAGGAAATGACCTCTTTCAAGTTTCTTCCGTTAATGATGATTGGTGCTTGTTGTGTTGGTTAGTTTTCTCTATCACCTCCATTTTTTCTGTGTTCACTTGAAGTCCTGGCATTGATGCTTCTTCTGTCAACTTGTTGGTTTACGCCTGTAAGACTTCGAGTTTATTTGATATTTGACTTTAATCGTCCACGAAGTCCGGATCTTCTAAAGTCTTCTCATCGGTCCAAACACACCGATTTTCGAAAACAGATTGCTCGGATAATTGGGAAAAGCCACAGAATAACTCCTTGCCGTCTTTGAAAATCTCTATGGAATCCAGAGTCAAATTCGTCACTTGCAAATTAAACAGTTTAAGGTGTAAATCCAATATTATTTACTTTGGAATCTTAGAATACATTAATCACAGCATGTGATCTACCTGATACCATAAATGGCAATTATGAAAGCAGGCGAAATGACATGAAATTACATACTACTGATTGATATGAGTGGTAAAAATCCACTCATGTTAACTGGTAGTACCTACTTGCAGAATATCCTTATGTTTCCGTATACATTGAGAAGCCTTTTTGCACCAAGGCATGTATGTAAAATAACTAATTTAATATTTCTAGATACCGAATGCTGATAAACACCTTTTCAGTCTCTGTAGGCATGAAAAAAGTGTCGTCTATGAAAATCTCTTAACTTATACATTCCCCGTTCTAACTTTTGTTGATGAGCAGAAAAACTGAAATTGGATTTTCGTTACGGGACGCGAATTGGTATTAAACTCATGTGAACTCTCTCACTATACCTTATTACGATGAATATCAGTATTATTCATAGTGCTGAACCGCTATGTGGGTATTTGGTAAGCGTTATAAAATAATTAAATAATTAAACTTTTGGTCGAATATCAAATACACATAAGAATAAAAAGCAATGGAACTTACGTTTTATGAGCATCTAATTTCATTTGCCGGAGACGACTACTTCTTGTATAAATTTTATCCAGATGACAAATAAAATAGC
This sequence comes from Trichobilharzia szidati, assembly GCA_944472155.2. Lineage (NCBI taxonomy): Eukaryota > Metazoa > Platyhelminthes > Trematoda > Strigeidida > Schistosomatidae > Trichobilharzia > Trichobilharzia szidati. The sequence continues at coordinate 61,984,643 of OX235274.1, read as the reverse complement.
AACCTATTTAAACAAAGGTTATTCACGTAAAAGAAGATAAATAATTAAATAACATCTGAATGGAACCAAAGACAATATCGAGTCAATCAACCTGGGAGACAATATGCCAATACAGGCCTATGAATTTACAGAAAATCAAAAATTTCAAATCATTTGAAAAAGGTAACATTTAATATGTGTACAGCATAAAGTCGTCAACTGAATGTTTTATGAAATATTTTTCCTAGACCAAGTGGTTCGATGATATGAAGTTGAATACTTATAGGATAAGTGAAAAAATTGAAAATCTTGCATAATCCTTTAACGTTGGTGAAAGTAGAAGTTTAGATCACTCATCACGAAGTAGGCGGAGTGGTTTTTCGGCATAGGACTGAAAGTCAATTCAGTTTTACTAATAAACTTTATTCTTATATTGGTTGAAGTTAACTAGACACTTGTTGTCAGTTCAAGAGACTAATGAGTGGTTGTTAAATAAAAGAAATAAATTTGAACGAAGCTGTATAGTTGGCATCTTTATTTCCTAATTTAAGAGAAAATAAACAATTTTAAGGAATTCAACTTCAAGATGGATGCTTTCCCAAATGTACTTATTATATCATATTATTACATATCGTGTAATCAATTTTTTTCTGAAAGCATCATGGTGAAAGAAGTTAGCAAATCTTATTTGACGTTACACACCTTGTGGCGTGTGCTACTAATGTGATTTATCAGTAGTATACTAAGAGACGTTCATCGCCATGAAAATTTCAAATATCAGGGAGATAGATTTGATGTCAGAGAAAGCAAATGATACAGAGTTGCGGAGATACATGGGAGACGTGAGAGGAACAGAGAAAAACACAGTATGAAGGCCAGAAGTAGCACAACACAGAAGATGTGTGCAAATGATGCGTTGAAGTTAAAGTGCACATAATTTTGCTATATAAAGATACCAAACCGTAACTTAACATTTTTCTAACAAGTCTTGTCTTCTGCCATTCCAACCTGGAGGTTAATCACAAAGACACTTTTGAAAATCTTTGTGCAATAATACAACAATAAGGTCTGTATTGGAAAGTTCTAAAGAAATGTATGACTTCGATTTATTTCCTACTAACAGTAACTGCGAAGGAATGTAATTTAAGGAATTTCATTGTTACCATCAAAGAACAACCTCAGGGTGTTTAAAATAGATAATCATAAACAATAACAGCCAAATCATCAAACCCATGAATAGACGGGAGCAAATACTGTAATAACCCCTCAGTGAACAAACAGGGCAATGAGTAACTAGCAGTACAAAGCTGAACAGATAAAGTGACGAACACGAATCCTCGGAAGTTCAAAAACCAAATCAACGAAATCTAATGTTTAAGCGGTATTTTAACTAAGTAACAACTTGATCAACCAACGTTATTAATCCCTTCGTCGACTTGCGCTACAATTCTTCAATTCGGGGAGCTAACACACATACCTATTCTCCACATTACTGTGATGAGACAAAAAAGGTATTCCTGAGTCACTTTACATAGGAGTCAGACATTCATTTTATCATCGTTCTTCAAGTGCATGTCGTATTATAGTAATAATAGGTTAAGAAAGAAAGTATTAAGCCTCCAAATGATACCAACTTAAAATTTTCTTTTTCAAACTCTGTATGATTATTAAATATGAATAGGAAACTGCAGAGCTGATAATTCAGATTTCATAAAGTTTTCATAGAATTCCTATAATTTACTTAAAATACTAAAGGATTTTGAATACTTATGTAAAGATTAATTGTTAATTTACTCGTGTATTATTTTTAGTATACAGGCAAATAGCGTGCATATCAAAGTGATAAAACATTACTTAGAAACATGGATTTCACCACTACTTGATATAAGCGGAAGAAAACAGAGTAGGGAAGAAAGATGAAAGACCCTGCCATCCTAAACTTAGACTCTTTAGACATTTTACCCTTGAACCGTATAATTTACAAGTTGAGAATTTAGTTCTGTATGTTATCAGCTGGCTCAAGTTGCTAGTCAGAATTTAGATAGTTTAAACTGCTTCAGCTGTATGAGGTCTGTTGCGTGCTATTAAGTTTGGTAGTAAAATCTTTGGCTTCAGAGGATAATGGATTTCTAGAAAGTCGTAGATGCTTTAATAGTGAGTGTCAGAAGTCAAGAAACTTGGGTTGCGTGCCACTGATATCTAGCCTTTTACACTAAATTACACTGAAATATAATGTATAACAACTGCTGTTCCCCCAGCATATTGATCATATTGTGGTGAAAGTGAGTTGCAAGGCAAAAATTATAGACGCCAATTTACGTCAATGTTCAAGACCCGAGTCAGGGTCATGAGAAAACCGATAACAAAGGTGAACCTTGAGAAAATCACCAGCCATTCACAGCGGAGTTAAAATATGTAAATATGATTCACAGATATATAGCTTGATTTTTTCAGAAACGACCACAAAGAGATAACAGAATAACTTTCAGCAAGAAAACAACCGATCAGAAGAGGTTGCTTTTCCGCTCACAGTAACGCTAATAATAATACACATAAAAATCTATAGATATCTCTTGATTTCCTCAATAAACGATCTGTTGCCTGGCCCTTGTCTTCTGTCGTTACAATATTACACCACTAGTCAGTCTGTTTTGGCCAACATACTTAGGGTCAGGTAATTATTATATTATATTGGTTCTCGTCCGATGGCTTATGCTCACTATCACCGATTACTGGTTATATCTTTAATAATCTGCCTGTTCAAGGCCTTTGCAGATCATCTCCTCACAAGTATTCGCTGATATTCTCTGAAAGTTCATGAAGAAAAATCAGTCAATTTGACACCTACTCATTTCTTGTAAGATACATGTACTTATCATGTATCATCTTAATTCTGAAATGCCATAGGTTTGAATGCTATCAGTAATAGTAGTAGAATTTAAAACGACAGATTTAAGCGAACAATATTGTGCTTTCAATTAGATCTCACCAGGCTTAACCCTATATACATAACTTTACAAATAAATATTTATACATAAACCAGTCATCGTGTTTTGTCAATAGGATAATCAGATTGTGCGTATAAATTGTGCAACTAGTCATAATAACAGTAATGCTGATGATAATAATAATGATAATAATAATAATGGTTCTATCAGTAACAAGGATGAAAATGTGAGGCGATCTGTGATAACAAGAATAACGAGAAACAGCATGACTGAACAAATTTTCAGATAGAAGTAGTCGATAGAAGCTAAGAAAAATAAATCAACCGATTAAGTAATGCTGGATCTCAAGGGAAGTAAATAAAATGTTTTAATGAAGGTATAGTAAGATAAGTGAAGGGTTGAAAATATAAGTAAGGGATGGTAGAGAAGTTATCAGTTCGTTAGGTCTTAATAGACCAAGGGAGGGATAATGGCAGTACGAACTTCTTTTGAATGCAAAGTTTAGGTTTAATAGTTCCAAATGCTGAGAATTTCATTCTGTATTATAAGTACTGTATTTGGAATAAAGTAGATTATTATTATTCCAATGCCTATCGCCTCAGTTGTATGTAGTAGACGAATACGAAGTCTATTAGAAAGGTTTGGTGGGATACGATGAATTACCTAGAAAGCTTTCATCTTCTTCACTACATGACCACTATCGACTAAATGTGACAAAAATGAGCTGCGGATTGTTTTTCTCTGTCCTTTGCCAAACCAAGATGGGAGATGTTCACTAACACTTTGGCTAAGCTGTCTAGTAGTACGCCCAATTTAACTGTCACCGCGGGTGCAGTTGAATTGATTAATGCACATAGCTGTGGCAAAACTATCTAGCTCATCCTTCGATTGCGTCCTAATCATTCGTCGGCTAGGGAATGACAGACAAAAGTTTGCTGCGTAAAACGTTCTTCATATACTCCTGGAAAGTCTCTGGAATAAAATCTCATTTGATAGGTCACCATTAAATTGTAACTTTATAAATAGAGGTTTTCCATGCGCAGTCATAGTCTCAGGTTTTCTCTTCAATGTTTTCATATGTTTCTTCAGGAAACTAATCGGATAGTCCATCTCCGTCAAGGAATCATGAATATATTCAAATTCCTTTTGTAAGTAGTCATCCGTACATATCTTTATTGCTATGCTCGTAAGACATTTAACAACATTTCTTTTATATTTAATGAGCACGTAATCAAGGAAGTGTGTTTATTGCCATGTGAATGTACTTTTTCTATACACGCTTCTCCCAAGTGATCCATGTAGTTTAATATCCTGCTCCTCTTCATGAGTAAAAGTAAGCGAAAGGAGGATGTTGTTGAATTTCATCGACAGTTCGTCTGTGTTTGCATTCCCATCAACTAAAATAAATGAATCATCTACATAACGGTAACACAAATCCAACTGCCTGATGATGTCTTTCAATCTCCCGTTTTCAAGTTTTGCGAAGAAGAAGTCAGCTAATATTGGGTCTAATGGTGAACCCATAGCTATCCCTTCTACCTGTCAGTAATAATGGTAATAACTGTTACCATAAAATGGTCATACAAATTTATTGTGATAATATATTTTACTATGACCAGTAGTGGAAAACAGAACAGGACACAAATTTAATTTTGCTTAAGAATTAACAGCTAGCTGTAAATACATGTGTTGATTATTTGTTTGAATGAGATCTAAATCTACATTAAACGACAAAATATTGACCAGCGGATTATTTGATTTATACTAGCCGTTCCTTTTTTGACAGATATCAGTTTGGTTTAAGGGATTCAAATCTCTTTGTTGTAAGTCTAAATAAGCAAGTTGATATTGTCTTTGTTGATATTGTTTATGGTCACATCTTTTTGGGATATTTTGCGTTATTTAGTGGTAGCATGGACAATTATCATTTATCATTCTGAAGTTGTATCATCTTCTTCGTGTATTTGACAAGCAAACTTACTAGAAGTTGTTACATTTTACGAAAGTCACTTTGTGTAATCTACGATATCGAACCCAATAATAAGGTTAGCATAAGATCAGGATGATTAAAATGATAAACAAGAAAATAAATAAATAAATGTGTTCAACAAAACAACTATTAACTTACTAGGAATTGATAAGTTCACAAATACTGACGGAGGTAAATACGATAAGAAAGATTCAGTACTATAATTGATTAGTCCACTGGCTCCTTCATTTAAAAACACTATTAATTCTTCTTTAGTTGGTACTTTTCCTAATTCCCAGTCACCCATTAAACCAATCCAACGTGAAGTGAACTGCTGACTACGTGCTGACGGTTCTTTCAATAGCAACTGAAGGTGACTTTTAAGTGAGATTCCAGGGAAATTCGTGATATTATTATCATCATCACCATTGCCAATGACTATCTCTCTAGAAGCGCTAGTAGTTGTGTCGGCACCAACTATTTCAGTGTCTAGAAATGGGTCGACTAGGTAACGCATACACGTAGTGTTGACCACCAGACATCCTGAGTTTTGCTAGGAAAATAAGGATAAAATTGGTATTTAGAGATGTGATACGTTTGGGGATAGAATTCTGCAATCTACTTAGTGAAAGGAAGAAATCTTTTGGAAATTTTGGATATGGGTTGCTTGTTGTATGTTTCAGACTTACTTGCAATGCATGCCGGTTTCCACTGACGATGACGTTTACTCTAGGAAACCTCGTGTTTTCACTTTTGAACATATTTCTAACATAAATTTGTTTTTCAGGTTTCTTAATTGATGGAAATGGAGATAAATCTGAAGTCATAATCCACCACAGGTTATTACATATTTGGAGGCAATCGGCAGGAAGCCTTGGACCTAAGTTTTGTGCTAGTTGGCACTCGTCAGCAAGGCGTATCATAAAATCGATGTGCACCGTGATGGCGAGCTACCTAGCATCGTCGCCACATTGCAAACCTGACTGATAGAATTCAGTCTGCACCATAGAAAGGACTAGACACGTCACACTAGTTACTAGTGTCCAATCAGAAAAGCCACCATGGGTTAATTAACTAAACACAGATAATTATAGCTCAGATATGTTACAACAAGAGTGGAATAATGCTTTAGCAAGGCCCAAAATATTTCACAAAGACCATATTTTCAACAGTTGATTCAGTAGTAGAATACTCATGAAATACACACGTAATTCAGGGTTCGATTCCCTCCCGATTCACTTGTAAACTGCCTAGTTGATATCCGATGGTAGGGTATGCGGAGACTCATTTTATTAGTTGCGATGTCTATAAATACTTGACTCCCATCAAATGTATATTTAGCTGTAGGTTTGTTTTCAACTAACCCTGTTGAAGAGAAGACTTTCTCACACTTAAACCGCTGGTATCAGTACAGTTCCAGTTACACAAAAGCTCTTGGAATTAGTAGAGGACCATAGTTACAAAACAAATCACGACCTACCTGCTTGGAAGATTGTAATGGTGGCAGTTTGGCACCAGTGTCACGCAACAGAGGATGTCGGCTAGATCCACGAATGATATCTGTTTTTCTCGCCGTCTTATGTTGTGCACTTTGTTCGTGATTCTCAGCTGACTGATCATCAGATTTCTGTGTATTCTGATGTCCTAAAATAATTTCAGTTTTCTAGTTAATATGTATCTAATAATTACTAACTAGTTGGCTATTACTCAATGATTAAGTTGGTAGTAAAATAAAATAGTGAAAAAGTCTTTCATACAAACTTATAGGAAAGTCGCATGAGCGCGAAAATTATCAATAAAAACGTGTCACTTAATAAAGTATCACACAAAGAAGTAAGAATTTGTTAGAGGAATATGGAGATTCAGTTTCTGTAACCAATAACAAAGGCGATTATCCTAGTGAAATGAGAACATAGAGTAATGAGAGGTTAGAGAAACTGACTGGTGGTCTGTTCTGCAGCAAACAACCTGACATATATATATGTACTAGGGGTGGTTGGAAGATTGTTTCCAATGTGGAAAATGATTAGCAAAATAATCCTTTGGCCTAATGAGCATTATGTTTATGTCATTTTGGAATCTACTGCTCAGTGACGTTGATTTTAATCTAAAAGGACTTAGAAAGAAGGATATATCTGTCTTGATTATAGCTATTAACGCGCAAACCGACAAGGATTGTCACGGAGCGTCCTGCTTTCATACTATGACCATATGAACTCTTTCCGCACTTATAAGGGGGACCCCAACTCATTATTTATCTGTGATGTTTTGGGGGGGTAGATGTGGTTTCATCAAAATACGAGACACAAATTTCACAACTTCAAATTTTTCTGGAAAAATGTTTTTCTTTTGAAGTATTATACAATAACGTAGTCGTCTAAACATAATACAGCTGGGGAATTATTTCTGATTACTTTACCGTTATTGGCACATATAAGATGGACTTAATTACTTGTTGCTGTACCTCTTTGAATTCTATACACAATATAAACATCGAATAACTACACCTAGTTTATAGGTTTGTGAATTTATCAGTTTTAAGCGCTATCAACATCTTTCCTCTTTGAAAGAAAACTGGATAGTTTTGTAAGTTCATTTCAGACCTAGTCGTTTAGAGGTAATGAACCTAGAATAGTTCATAAACTTTCGGATTATTCTCATAGGGCTTGGTAACATATATCACTGAAATGAAACATATTTTCACTGCATTCTGATATACACAAAACATGTAGTCGTTCTCCCCGTAAGAAAAGAAAAGTTCAAACCTGCCTTTTTTTCTGGAAAATATTGAATGAGTGACATTATTAATCATTAGATTGTGTGGTTATTGAGTGAATTTGCATAAAATGAAAGAACATTCATTTCAACAAACCTGTTAAACGTGAATAAAGCAGCTGTACACTAAAGTCTCGTGTCAACCAGCTGAATGGTAAAACTCTATTAATTCTCTTCAACGCAGGTGAATGGTTTTGTTTGCTAGAATTAGATGCTGCTGTGGTTTGACCTCTTCGAATAAGAGAACTCTGTCTTCTATACAACGGGCAATCACTACTACTTAACTCAATAAGTAGAGTATTCGTTATTAAACATTCCAGAGGTAGTTCATTCAACCAAAAATCTGAAATTACGACCAACCCATCACTAGGAATATTTGACTGACTATTGAAATGTTGCTCAAAATAAAAAGACAACTGCTCAGCCGTATTAATTTCGGGAATTATATTCTTTTGATCACTGACGCTGTTGGTATCAGCACTACATCTTATACGACTACTATTTGACGTTGTTTCAGGTATCCAGTGTTTAGATAAGGTTTCAAATATTGGGTCCAAATAATTGAACAACAGGACTTTTTCAGTGGAGTTCTTAAACAACTGGCTTTTCATCGTAATTATCTATAAAGGGTATAGACAGATAAAATTCATGTTACTTTGGGATGAAATTATAGGGATACATTATTATTGATTCACGAAGGACATTTAGAGTAAATCTTTATCCATTTTAGTTGTGCTCATGCCTTCATGTAACTATAATGAATAAATTGTGCCTGAAATATGATCAGTAAGCGGTGTGCTGTTTGGAATGAACTATAGTAATATGTCTTGACATTTAGTGGAAATAATTCAACTACTGAAATGAAAAAGGTAGTAAAAAACATTCACTGAAAGTTATCAAAAAGCAGATGTCATCAAGTGAGTAAATGGAAGTTAAAAATCATTCACCTGTGCTTCGAAAACTTTTTTAAAATTTAAATGTTCCCACTGGTATAAAGCAAACTTAGGAAATTCTACCACACATGTTTCACAACCTTGAACTAACTTGTTAATCTTCCTTCACTACACTGAATGAATCTTATATTACTAATTGCCATTATCATCTCTTACCTCACTACATTTTGTAATTGCATTCAGCCTCATACGTTTGTGATACAAGTACTATTCATTTGATCACCATATAACCAATGTGTTATTTTACGCTGCCGCATAACTTGCTACCATTGTAATGATATAAAATGCTTTATTTTGTAACTGAAATAAGCTGAGAAAAATTTATTGAAAAGAATATTTTGCGTTCAGACGAACTTTTAATTCAGGACATGGGGATATTTCACACCCTTAGGTACTACATCAAATGCCATAATATTTATTATTCTGTGTTTTGTATAAAAAACCATCCAGAGTCAAATCTTTCTTCTTCCTCCTTTATTTATTAATTTCAGTGCAGATGTCGTCAGCAAATAAAATAAGTCAAAGAATCATTGGTAATCAGGGAGTCTGGACAGCTGTTCCACATCCCGACTTAGGATTCTACAGTGGGCACCTACAGTTCCACCAGTTATCGAACTCAGGACCCCTAATTTACTAGACCAGCCTGTTGATCATCCAACCGCTTGGGTGGAAGTCAAAAGGTCATAGCATTCCAGCTTCTGTCAATTCATTCCTTGGTTTGGTTGTGAGTACTCTTTGATGAAGAGCCCCAAACTAGGACGAAATAGCTGTTTAGTGCTGCCTGGTTTCCATTGATTCTCTAACTAATGTTATAGTTTGTGACGAAATCTACAATGATATTAATCAAAATCCCTATAAAACCCACAATGGGATTATTATTATTATTATAACTAATATGTGATAAAAGATATAGCCTAAGAAAACATACTTGATTTACTTCTTTAAATAAGGTATTGTTGTTACTTTTAATATTTGCATATTTCTTCAACTGTTCATCCAAATAGTTTAAACTATTCTTCCAGGAACAAATTAATTTACATTTTGTGACTGGGTCTGTCTCTATCTTCATGAAGGTGTATTGACAGTCTCCCGCTAAAATATGATAGAATGAATGGAATGAAGAATTAATGATTTCATGTCTCAAAAAAGAAATGATGACTGAGTTAAGAAACAGGAACCTTCATGTAATTTTGAATTGTAAAAGTCGGGGTAGATAATTCATCTACAAGGAATAAATCGTGAACAAGTTGTCTAGCATACATGCAGTCTTGACGATCTAATCTGTTTCACCAAAAGTTTGAAGAGACATGTGGAAAATATTTTCAACAAAACCTATCAAGTACTTACCGAGTTTTCTGTGTTAAAGGAAGTAGGATACAAGGTAAAATGTGAAAATGAATCAAAAGTTATATTATTCTTTACTGCTATTGCTCCACTTTTATTATTTAATGGATATAGTATAAACCAATGTATTTAGTGTCTGGAAACTGAGGTGATTAAGTGAAGTGTGAAACATCTTTTACAGAGTATTCATGAACAATGGCTGGTCTGAATATGAAGAAGCAGAGTGCTTCATCCAGTATGTAAGCTTAAACTGGTTAAATTTCAAATTAAATCTTTTTTTAAATGACTTATGAAGAAAAACAGCTGTTAAAGTATGTTGTAAGTATAATGCTTTTATTAACTGACGCAAATAATGACATTTTATAATAATAATAATAATTTACTTTATTCCAAAAGCAGTACTTATAATACAGAATGGGATTCTCAGTATTTGTCACAATATTGCATCTGATTTACTCAAAATATATATAAATTAACAATTAAAACAAAATTAATCAGAGGAATTTGTCCACATTTACGACATAATTATTAGATATAATAATAATAAGAGTGAGTTCGTTTCAAACGGTATTGTCGATTCAGTTTGGAAACTTTAGCATGTTATAGATTATTGGGTCTAATGTCCTGTTGATATGGTATAGTGAGGGGAAATACAAAGTTAACAGTCATAATACAGCTTAAATTATGTTCACACTTATGAAAAAAAAAATAAACAAAACGAAAAAATTGAGAGGATTATAAATATGAGAAATACAGTAACAATAAAGTTTGATGCTTTAAGGGTGGAGGAGATGGTTTATTTAGTGGTGCTAAGAAGGTTAGTTAGTTCATTTCTGACGCTATTTTCATCACATAAAGTACGTGCTAAATATGGTATAGTAGAATTTTTATACTTAGACGTACGTGCATAAAGTCTTCTGAAAAGACTTCTGGTTTTACCTGAGGAGACACAAGGTTGGAGCTGCGGGTAGAGTGGGTGCTCAGAGTCTGACAAAATTCCTTTATCGAATTTGTTTCATGACATCAAGTGCCTATCAGTGACAATGCCAACGATATGGCCCAATGGGATACCACTCGTCCTACTGACAGTCTTCAGAGTTCTACTAAGTATGGATATCATATTCACAATGAAAGAGTAGAATGTTATACTTTCCTCCAATGATGCAATCAGGGTAATTCACCATCTATTTTATACCGTAACAAGTTCAAATATTGTCCTAAAAAAAGTATTTTAATTGCACTGATGACCATTTAAAGTTGAAGGCTTTAAATACCCCTGTTAATACCCTGGTTTTCAATGGTTCTCTAACTGATATCAGTCCGTGATCAACTCGTAAAAACATAACAAAACCCTTACAAACCAAACTACAGAAAAAAAATAATGCTCTTATCACAGTTTTCTTTGCGGAATGAATCAGACTAAAGAACCAACAGCTGCTGTTCCAATCTGAAACTCATCCATGGTGATCACTCCTTACTTTACGTGCTGTTCATCCTCTAACCACTAAGTGTCTTTATCTAATAACATTTGATTTTTGATGGTTTTGTAGCTGAGGTCCGTTCGAAATGGGATCTCCTTTGAAGTCGTTCAATTTACCAACTGTTTATAAGGGTTTCACATAAGCATATTTTTGTTATTATGCGATGAGCAGTGTTCCTTTGATGGTGGTTTACATAATTTGTCAACTATTATTATGAAGACAGCAGACATTTGGAAACGGGCTAAAACATCCCCTCCTGCCTTTAAAGGCACTAGAGGAATTGTAAATGTCTAAAAACCTTCCATCTATGCATTTCTGCATAACTGCAAAATCTTGGTACTAGATATTAGGTTATTGTTTGCCTGCATCTATTAAATAGGCAAATCTGAAGCCTACGCAAAATTCTTACTGTCCTAGGAATTTACAATTTTTACTGTCAAGTGACTTATTGTAAAACACTACTGATTGGAATAAGGGCTACCTCGTCAAGCTGCCAAAGAAGAGCGACTAAGGCCTGTGCAAGAACTGGCATGGAATGATGCTTTTGTCCACACCAAGTAAAATAATAAGTCACATCATCCTAGAGAGAATGCAAGATGCACTGGATATAGAACTGCGCCAACAGGAACAAGCTGGATTTAGGGAAGGCAAATCATGTGCTGATCAAATTGCAACTCTATGCATCACAATTGAAAAAAGCATAGAATGGCAGTCAAACCCCCACCTCAACTTCATCAGCTTCAAAAAGGCCTCCACCACACAGCGTTGACCAAGAAGTAATTCGGAAACTACTTCAACACTACGGCTTACCTCAAGTCTTTGTCAACCTCATTCAACAGTTGTCTATGCCATGTGTCAGTCAGGTGATCCACAAAGAGAAACTCTGCGGGGGGTTCGAAGTGAATGCAGGAGCAAGACAAAGCTGACTACCTATTATCATCGATGATTTTCTTAATTGTAGTGGACTGGATTATGCGTCAGATTGTGCACAAGGAGTGAGAAGACAGGAATACGCTGGACCACCGATTAGGAGACTTTATAAGATCTGGATTTCACAGATAATGTATGTTTAATGTCACACAAGCTTGAAAACTTGCAGGCTAAAACCAACAAACTGGTTGAAGAAGCAGCCAGCGAAGACAGGACTCCAGGTAAACATAGAGAAAACGGGGGTAATGAAGACAAACAACTACCACTAATAGCAACGACAACAACAACCAGCACCAATCAGCATCAAAGGGAGAGATTTAACAGAGGTTACTTCCTTCACTTATCTAGGGAGCATCGTTTCAACTACAGGCAGTAAGATGGGATGAAGATGTCAAAGCCACTAGCAACAGGAAAGGGAAGATATACCTTCATCAACCTGAAATCAGTTTGGAAATCTTCAGCACTCTCCACCATGCACAAAGAGATTTGGATTTTCAACACCAATGTGAAGTCAGTCAGTTCTTCTATATGGGTCAGCGAATTGCACTGCGCATCACGAAAAGCATTTCCAACAGTTTTCACACTTTTATCAACAGATGCCTTCGATGGTTCCATACTGAAGGTCAAATGTCTGGGCAGAAGGAATTAGCTACGGGGAACTCTGGCTGGGATCAAACGAACCAAGAGCCGTTTGCTCAACAAATATATAGGAGTAAGTGGAGATGGATCAGGTATACGCCACTGAGGAGGCCGTCGAATGACATCACGCACAGTGCAGGTCATTGCTCGAGTGGAATCTCAATGGAGAGCGACAAGTGGGTCGGTGCTAGGATGATATGAAGGAGATTGTTTGGGCAAGGAGGAGATGAGTGATTATTAGCAATCATGGAAGCAGCTGAATAGGTAGGCAAAAAATAGAACAAAGGCCCAAGGCTTCCTGCCGATCGCCTCCAACCATCTAAAACCAACAATTCATAGTGCACTCTGATGGCGAGCCACCTAGTATCGTCGCCACATTGCAATCCTGACTGGTAGAATTCAGTCTTCACCAAAGAAAGGACTAGACATATACCACTAGTTACTTTCTCCAATCAAAGTATCCACTACAATCCTACAGGAGGTCAATCGCGAACCCGAATAGCTCAGTGGTAACGTCCCTGACTGCAGCACTGGGTGACGCGGGTTCGAATCTCAGAAGGGACTGGTGAGTGTCAACTAGCATGAAACCTAGGTTGAAGGCTTCCAGCAGATTGCCTCCAAGCATCTGGTATTATCAAAGGGGGAGAAGTGTTGTTGAAACCCTATGTTTCACTCGTTACCCAAGGGAATAATAATAATACTGTCAAGTGACTAATTCATGTAAGTTATTCAGCCGTGAATAGAGTGAGTTGCAATACACCCAAGCCAATGTTATAACATCAGCATTTGATCTTCATTCATTCTTACATTTAACATGACTTTGAGAAGAGTAGTCTATAACACTGAAAGATATTGTTTCGCATTTAATTTCGGATTAGAGAACACAGGCGAAAGCATTAAGAAAAAGAATTTATTTTCCGTTAAATAATAGGGAATACAAATAATAATAATATAATAATAATAAATAATAATAATACAAATAATAATAATAGTTCAGTCATTAAAGATGTTCCTGTCTGCTAATGGATACACAATAGAGGAGTGTGTGTGGTACGACAATTATAAATATAATCTTTTAAGGTCTGCATTTATTGGGGCGTTTTTCTGTTAATTGTTTTGGCTAGAATTCAGATACAGTCATTACATCGAGTTTAAATGATTTAGTAACAAAATAACAGTCCACCTTAACTTTCACCACTTTCTTGTGACTATAAATTTTTCTAAGCCTCATTATCAAGCATTACATATAACTGACTCTTACTTGAGTCATCCATTAGTCAATAAGACGTGATATTTGCGACTATGACTTCCTACAGTGTGCTAATCAAAGTTTCGTGTAGTAAAATAATTAATCTTCAGCGTGTGATAATCTGAAGTTTTCGTGAATTCACTTTAGACTAGACAATGAATGACATGCTTTAGAGTTACGTGATCGTGAATTCTGAATGCTAGGATGCGGGACAGTATTTCGAGAATAGATAAATATTGCTGCAGATGACTGTCAATGTAAAAAGTCACTGTCAGCATTAGAAGTGATTCATGAAAATTAGCTGCAAAGTATCAGTGATTTTTCATTATTTACAACATCCACTGAACAAATTAAAAGGTTCTATACTAGATGGTAGTGGAAGCAAGAACTTCATTTTCGTTCTGTATGGAACTCATCAGTAAAGTATTTGGGCATAATAGTGACTGATGGTCTTCTCACTAGGACTTGAACCCAACAACCTACATTTCACTTATTTTTATTCTTTCATGTTCTGAGTGGAACACAGGGCTTCAAGCTGGAACTTTGAAGTTTTAGTAGCAGTGGTTTCAATTTTGCAGGGTGGGAATGTTAGCCTCAACCTTTCCTCTTTACTGGTCCTACTACCGGCTTTGCTAGATTTATGAGTGCATCGGCCAAAAACCGAACCCTGGACTACATGTGCGGTTGGTGAGGGTTCTACTTTTGAACCACCGATGCATAGAACCCACGAATGCTGGACAGCTGTTTCGTCCTAGTTTGGGATTCTCCATTACTACGCACACACCGGGGTTCGAACCCAAAATCTTCCGGTTACGAGACGAGCACGTAGACCGCTCAAACCCTGTGACCTTACAATTTTAAATGCTGAAGCTTTATCTAATGGGCTGCTGACTAAATATAGTCACGAATCAATAACATTAATTTGACTTCAAGGCACTGTCGAAGCACCCGTACTAAGAATTTACATTTAAGCGCAGTAAAATCAACGGGATATTCAAAATAATTCCGAAAAAAAGGTTCTATACTAACCTTTGTTATTGCTTTTGTTAGTTGGTATACTTGGTCGATGACTTCGTGTAGAAGTTGCTCTGTTCATGCCCTTAGGTACAGCAGCATACAGAAAACAAGAATTTATAGAATGCTCCATGATCAGAAGATTCCAATATTTAGCTGCTTGTAAATTGGATCCAGGTAGTGAGCTCAGTGTTGACTGGATAATTTTGTTAGAATCAAAGATTACTGAAGGATTCACTTCAGTAACTCTCCAAGCCTGCAAAGGATAAAAGTTATTTATTTCAATTTTTTAGAGTAAGAAGTAGCAACCGCTTTCAATTGACTGGAAGGTGTTTTATTAACAAACACATATCTTTTGAAGAAAACGAAAGAATAAAAAGTTTACTGTGCATCTCGACTTTGTGTCAGTCTGTGTAAGTGTCACATGAAATTTAAAGAAATAACCTCCGTATTATTCACCTCATGATGTTTAACATTAAAAAAACCCAGCATGTACAATTTGTCCTATTTATGACTTATTAATTAAGTGGGATTGCATCATACTGAGAGGTTGTTAACCTAACACTGGTTGCTTAAAAAAGTGGAGAATGGACAATCCATCTCATGTTTACTCAAGCTGATCAATTTTGAACTACATAAAATAGGCTTTCTGGAGGTTAATTATAGCCACCACCAAATAACCCTAAACAAACTGCTTACTTTAGAAGAGATAAATCACCGTGAACAGGAAATTCTAAATATAAGCAAATTAGCAAATAGAGTAGTTTTAACTTTCGAACTAAAGGATCTGGGAAACAAGTTTTTAACTTATGTTACTTGACATATTTGTCTACTTGCTTATATAGTCCACTAGGTATTGTCACTTGAGATTTATCTGATGATGGCTTAATTTACCAGAAAATATAGACAGAATACTGTTAGATACTTTCCTACATCTATGCAGTTATATCTTTTCTTAACTGTCAGGGAGTGATGAATATAACGTAGGTTAGGGTGAAATTCAAACTAGTAGCTTTATAATTTCTAGGAACAATGTATTACACATTAAAGACGAACATTTCAATTTTACACGACATTATTATTTCGTATGATGCGTGTGATTATAACCTATTAATGTTTAAATCCTATTCAGAATTAGTTAGATTTTGTAGAATTATGATAATCGCTATCATCATCTGAAAGCGGACCCAGAGACGACAGCAGATATGCTGACTCCATTGTTGCAAAAAGTCTGGAAGGAGGGAAAGGTGCCTACTGACTGAAGGAAAGGTTACCTCGTGAAACTACCAAAGAAGGGTGACCTAGGACTGGCGAGGAATCATGCTCCTGTCGATGCCAAGTAAAATCCTGAGTCGCATCATCCTGGAGAGAATAAAGGACGCACTGGATACAGAACTCCGACCAGAACAAGCTGGATTCAGGAAAGGCAAATCATGTTCTGACCAAATTGCAACTCTACGCATCATCATCGAACAAAACATGGAATGGCAATCAAACCTCTACCTCAACTTCATAGACTTTGAGAAGGCCTTCGACAGCGTTGACCGCGAAGTAATTTGGAAACTACTCGAGTACTACGGCGTACCGCAAATATTCATCAACCTTATTCAACAACTGTACGACAACGGCACATGTCAAGTGATCCACAACGGAAAACTCAGCGAAGCGTTTGGAGTAAACACAGGAGTCAGACAAGGGTGCTTATTATCACCAATGATATTCCTAATTGTGGTGGAGTGGATTATGCGTCAGAAAGTGGGAAACGAGAAGACAGAGATATCCTGGACCGACGTGAAGAATCTAGAAGACCTAGATTTCGGGGATGATTTATGTTTGATGTCATACAAAATCGAAGACTTACAAGCGAAAATCGACAAACTGGTCAAAGAAGCAGCAAAAGCAGGACTCCAGGTGAACATAGACAAGACGGAAGTTATGAAAATAACCAACCAGCAACAACAACAGCAGCAACATCCAGCGCCAATCACCATCAACGGGAGGGATTTGAAAGAGGTTACTTCATTCCCTTATCTAGGGAGCATTGTCTCAACTACAGGAGGAACGGACGAGCATGTCAAATCGAGAATCGGGAAGGCGAGAAACACATCCATCAACCTGAAACCAATCTGGAAATCTTCGTCACTCAGCATCAACAACAAAATTCGGATTTTCAATACAAACGTCAAGTGAGTCACTTCTTCTATACGGATCAGAAACTTGGCGAGTCACAAAGAATATTTCCAACAGCCTGTTGCAGACATTTATCAACAACTGTCTTTGTTCTACACTCAAGATCAGATGGCCGGAAAGAATCACCAACAAGAAACTATGGGAACAAACAAAACAAGAACTAATCGCCCAACAAATATGCAGGAGAAAGTGGAGATGGATTGGACACTCGCGGAGGAGGCGGTTGGGTGACATCGCGCGTCAGGCCAATGCTCGAGTGGAACCCGAAAGGGAAGCGGCGAGTGGTTCATCGGTGCAAGGGTGACATGGAGGAGATCGTGTGAAGAGGAGTTGAAACAGTATGGACTAACATGAATGCATGTGGAAAGTACAGCAGAAGACGGAAGCAAGTGGAGGCGTGCAGTTGAAGCCCTATGTTCCACTAGAAACCCAAGGGAACAATAATAATAATCTTGAAGTAAAATAAAATATGTGAATAACAAATACTTGAGATGCTGGCAGAATGGAAGAGTTCTACGTGTGTATTGATTACTTACACCTTGAAATTCAAGTGAGTGGAATACGGAAATAAAACTGTATGCTTGAGACTAATTTATATGGCTAACAGTATGCAAATTAGTAGAATAGATTTAACCAGGTTTTAACTCAATCTTATACTTAATTGGGAGATGGTGACTGGCAGTGTAATCCAGGATGTGCATCTCATCATATTTAGTGCTCGTTAGCTGGATGTACCTGCATTCCGTAGTGAGTGATGATGTCCCCACCGAGGCTCGAACACCAAGTAGTCTAGTGAATAACGCTTTCTCGTTTGAAACTATGGGCACTGGGTTCGAGTCTAATTGGGGACATCATCACTCAATGACGAATGCAGGTACATCCATCTGACGAGTCTCAGATAGAACGAAACGCACATCCTGGATTCCACTGCTAGTCATCATCCACTAACTAACTTATAATTACATGCCCAGATATCGTCGAAGCATCTGCACAAGAAGCCGACATGTCGACTTGAGACCGAGCACTTCAGTCGAATCAGTCGATGGGAAAATCTGAAATTGAATTAATCAATCTTGTACTGTCAGTAATTTATGTGTATTATATTATTTAATAACCAAAGAATATCAATAGTGTTATCGCATTGTCTAGTTTTATGCCACTTCTATAGCCAAGGAATATCATACAGACGTATACTAATTAGAATTTTCATGTTTCAAATTTCTTCCATTGACTAGGATTTGTGATGGTCTGTAATACTATTAGCCTCAAACCAATCATGTTGTAATATAATATACATTATAATGTCATCAGAACGCATTCAAATAATAAAGGGTAGAGTCGTTTAGTTTCGATGAAAACTGAAAAGATATTAACTCACTTGTGACTGTGATGCTAAAGTTTTCAGAACACTTGAAATCCATGGACTAGCGGCGACACAGTGATCCTCTGATCCACCACATAAACCGCCGGTTGAACGCAAACGATTAGATATTAAGTTGTATTTAATTCCTGTTATCCAGGCTAGTGTTTCAGGATAAGAAGAAGGCTCAGTAGTTGAACAGAATCCCCATGTTGTAAACAGACACAAATCACTATAAACACTGGATGGAGATAACCATAATAACTGACGAATAAGAGCTTCTGAGGAGCTCAAAATAGATCTGTCGGAAAATTCATTTTGTGTATCAAAGCTGCTCTGAGTACCACCAGAACATTTACGTGCATCATACGCCAGTAATGTCAGCCAGAAATGAGTCCGTAGTCGAACTGCTGTTGAACAACTTTGGAATGCGATTAGTAAATCTTGTGTTAAAACAGAAACACTTTCATGAATACCGCCAAGTAAATTTAACAAAGATTCGGTTACTTGACGAGCCAAACCCTAAGAAAAAGTAAGTAGGAAAGGATTTTTTCAATTTCTGCATACCGGAATAACCGTGTACAAATATGACATTTTAATCTTAGAATAAATTTATGACGAGATTTCAGCCTTATTATAAGAACCATTTTTCATCTCATTGTCAGATCGTATAGGTCAGTAGACAAGCCCATACACATAAGTTCCTTGTTTATTGGTACTCTTCTGCGGGTTATACCTGTAACCCTAAAGATTATATTCCGTTTGAAGAGGTGAAGAAGTCAGGTGATCTTCCATTAGACTGTCAATATTATCTCTGTAAACTGCAGTAGTGGACAGTGTCTAAGAATTTTGTTTATCGAATGAAATACAGTATAGCTGTTAAGGATATAATATTACTCGGCTTCAAGTATTCGTACATCTCCTCCTCAATACAGATCAACTAAATAAAGAGGGAAATGTTAGTGAAGGGAATATATAATTGTGGCTGGATAGCCATACCAGTTAGATAACGAATAATAATGGTTTTCCACTCAATTCATCATTTTGTTTTGTTGGGACTTCCTAAAAGAGGAGATATGCATAACATAATAATTGTTACACTTAAAAACTGACTGTCTTTACACCACAGTCTGCGTTTATAAGTAGCCAGTGACTTTCTGATGATATGGATCTTCCTCACTGTGAGACCGTACTGCAGTTATCATAGCCAATGAAGAATGTGTTGCAAAATATATTCATTTGCCTATTTACATTGAAACAGGCCTATCTATATTTAAAAATTAATACCCCAATTTGAAAAATATCAGGAGCAGGAACGGAACTATGAATATAGAGAGAGGAATGTGGAATTCCTTCCCAAAAACCTAGATGTTCTTGCTGTTATTACACGAAAATGTATACTCTGGGTGAAAGACGAAAACGCTGAGATTTATTGGTACTCATTTGGAAAACTCCTGGAAACGTCGGAATCGTAAAGTCAGCTGTACGTGAAATGACTACGAGTTACTCATAGCATTATATAAATATATAAATACTTGTCAACATTATATACATACAGTTATTTTAAACTCACCATGAAGTTTTGAGCAAAACATATTTTTAGGGAAATGATGTATAATGATGAAGCTTGTGAGAATAAATTCATGACTGAATCGTAAGTTCTCTGTACGAATAGTAAAATATAGAAAAAGTGAAACATTTTTCAGCTGGCTGTATAGATAAATAGTCAAATCAAGTTTGGTAATCACATAGTTTACTATCAAACATTTCCGCCACAAATCGATACCTTCTGAAAACGATAGGGTTCTAGTTTAAAACATGGATATAGAAAAATAAGGGAACAATATCTCTCCTAGTTGAAGATATGCCTATGAGGAAGGTAGTTCTATCCTTTTGTCCTAGTTCTGAACTCAGCTGAATTTGAAAGGAAAACCAGTGCGTAACAGATCGTCATTCTTCACCCTATAGGTTGGGCTTTGCTTGTTTACGTTATAGGTTATAAGTTTCAGTCATGTTCCAAAGACAGTTTAAGCACAAATAAATTTGTAAGTTAGACTCACTGTCTTCCACTTACAACACTCCTTTTTATTTCAGCCAAATGATAATCTTCTATGATGAATTTAGGTCAGCCAATATTACCAAGAGTTACAATAGTTACCACGCCTTAAGTAGACACTAGAATAACGAGTAGTTTTACTTTCATATAGAATATATTGCAGTTAAAAGTAGCTACTCAAGGTAGACAACAAAATCAATTGTTTATATGAGAGTAAAATAAGGGTTTTGCAAAAGAACTTTATTATAAAACAACCTAGTTGAAACAACTCGAGGCCGGCCTTGCTCACTGGGATACCAAATTTTTTCCATCTGTCCATATTTACTGTGTTATCTGTTGTTATAACCATCCATCTACGCTCATGAGTCGCAACTTTATCTGACACACATTTTCAAGAGATTTCAGCCTACTGTTAAGAATTTTTTCAAGTGAAATAGAAGAAAAATTCCGCGAAGTAATGGAACATGCTTTGGCTGGGACAATATTGCTTCAAGTGATGCGTTATCGTTGTCATTGACCATGCATTTGAGTTTGTGTTCGAGTTTTTCAATTTCATTTTGCATATTATTTAGTTTCACAATAATTTGATGTAGTTCTTCTCTTAGACATAATCTACTGACATGTCCGGCTGCTGATTTTATTTTTCTTGAAGTCATTGGAGTACGTTGGCATAAATATTTTGGAATTATATGATTTTTTAAACATCAACTGTTAAAAATCCAATGGTTTGTGAATTTTGCTTCCGTTTGACAAAGTCATGTGAGTTTGTTGATAAGCTTTCTAGTAGGAAGACCATATGTATCATTGATATAAGAATAAAACTTGCTCACTGTGGTAGAGTATAATTCTATTATGGGTAAAATTTGTTTTGATAAAGTCTCACAGTGTTATACAGTAATGTTTTACTGATGACGTTTCGAGTACAATTTATTGCTCATGATCATATCAAGGTACTCACACAACTTTCAAATCAAGCGATTGAAAATAGTGGAATTAAATAAACGAAGTTAGAAAGCTGTGTGAGTATCTTGTTATGATTATGAGCAATAAATTGTGCTCGAAACGTCACCAGTAAACATTACTGCATAACACTGTGAGACTTTGTCAAAATAAATTTTACCCATAATGGAATGATGCATTATCGGTTATTATGTCAAATGAAAGTTTTTCACAAGGATTAAATACCTTTCAACATAACAAGCTGAAGATTCTGTGCAATGTTTAAAACGAACTCTTTAGTAATTCGACTCAATACCCCTTTTACATTTTTGAGTGAACATATATATATATATATATATATATACATATATGTATATATATTCATTCACTCAGTATTAATCAACGTTCATCTGGCTCACTATTTCACCGCCTCTACGACAAGTGACCTACAGTTACCACTCAATAATGAATGATTAGATTTCGGTGAGAAGACCTGGTATGATACCAGGCAGGACGTTTAATGTTATTTCGGAAGAACATTTATCTATGTGTTGGTTTGATTTCAAGTCATCATTTATTCATACGGCCGTTTAGTTAAATCCTCTGAGACTGGATGGCGGTAAGACCATGATTGAGGCAGTAGATCCTTGAAATGATAATGTACAGGTTCCCAGTTGTGATACTGCGGCTAAAAAAGATTTACAAGTCATCTTCATTTGCGACCTCTTAAATCTGAATATATATATATATATACAATTTTGTCTATATTATGGAAAACTGACACTAAACTACTCCTTACCAAATCATTGATTACGTCATTGCGATTTCTCCAACGGAAGCCAGAATGGAGATTTACGTCTTCAGTACTTTTTTCCATTAACTCACGTGCAACAGTGTTGACCAAATTGGCAACTTCACCACAGTGGTCAGTCCAGTAATCTTGTAAATCTGGTATCAACAACAGACCACGTAGATACAGCGATTCTCCCATGTAGAAAAAACACTATGGAGAAATATTGTTTAGTGAAATATAATATTAACTAATCAGTTTCCTAAAGATTAAAAATTTATTAAAGGAATCTATCCTAATACATTCAAACATTCACATTTCTCATTCTTAAATGTAACTAATCTTTCAACAAAATTAGCATGATATTCATTCATTTACTTAGAAGTCTATTTTGGTTTAATTTATTTCATACTAGATACATTTATTTGATATAAAACTCTAAAGAAAAGTATTTTCAGATGAATAGCATTTACAACGCAATTTTTAAACTATAATCATACTAAAGTAATCAGATAATCTAACTTTCTTTGCAATAGGAGTGACAACGCATAATAAGAAAGTATACAACACAGAAGAAATGTGTCATTGATTCTAGGAATAATCACTGAAAAGCACAGAATATATGAACATAGTTTCAATTTACCTTTGCGAGTAGATGAGGTTGTTTTTCACTTAATATAAATATATCTGATAACAGAGAGCATATTTCATCAAATGCTGTCAAGACAGTACGATCCCATATCTGTTTAGGTTGTTCGTAGTTAGTTTCTGGTAAACTGTGGAACGAATTTTCACCGATGTAGTTTTCAACAGCCTTTATGATTGAAAGAAGTAAGTTAAAATAAAGAAACAAAGAAGATGAGCGTTTCGTAAAAGCTTAATCATGAAAAAGTGTCCAAGCCATTTTGTATTACACCTCGTAAAACATTGATTGGCTCGATTACCAACTCAGAGATTATTTTATTGATTAGTTGTACAAGGAGTGAATAACTGTGCTGAATTTCAGAGCTATGAATAATGTATTCATACAGTACCGTGGAGCTGAAATAATCCAAAGACTGACTTATTACTGTGTAAACTGAAATACTTTGATCCAAATATATCCAAAGTGTCGTCACGTTTCATTCGACTCGGTTTGTAAGCAATTAAGTGGGTTGAACACATTTCTTTCAAGAATAGCTGTCAGCTGAAGAATTAGCAGACATTCAGGAAGCTTTTCATTTTTTCTGTATGGATGTGTGGCTCTTAACTGTTGCTATTCCTGTAAAATCATACTTAGAACTGTTATTTGTCCTGATCAATAAAGTACTACACGACCACTGGATTGAATTCACATAGTTCGCATTTATAAACTCCTTATAATCAGTGATACAGCACTGTCGTTATGTTATTTCGAAGTTGTCTGGCTTCTATTCCAGTGCGCAGGATTTTTAAAAGGCGTCGTATATGCAGAAAAATGGTCCACTATTTTGGTAAACACCCCAATTAATATAGTCAGGAGTGTCTTTTTTCTTCGGATTTCAAAAGGTATGCCAGCTTCACTTTGCAACATTCCCGAAGTAAGGTTACGGTTCCTCATATTTCACCTATCTATAAATTCAGATACTGCTTTGTCTTCTTAGTTCTGAGAAGAAAAACGGTGCAACTGTGTTACTTATTGACCTGATAAACATGAAAGATGCTGTTCATGGAAGTTAAGGTTCTCTGAATGATACTGCTACCAAAAATAATCACAGTTTTATGCGCAGGTATTTATTAGCATATGATGTGGAAGTCGTGCATATACACAGGTATATATATCCTTCTTTGAGGTCAGTCACGGGCAAGGACTTTTGTTTGCTTGCCTAGAAAATTTCATAGAGTAATTCACATGCTCAGTTTGATTTTAAGATATGATGAACACTTTATTTACCTTACTACTAAACTTCACCAGCTTAAAAACCTCTAGAAAGTTGAGTACTAACTGTGGTTTTAACAAAATGTTTAACCACATACACATTTGGATTGGGATGCACATAATGATTATGAATGAAGGGTTTTAATCCAAGCTTTTGATTGTAAGAGTTGCCTCTTCAATGGCTTATTCCTCGCTTTTATTGAGCAGAATACACTACATACACCTTGTTAACTAATCCAATGAAATTCTTATTTGTCTAACAATAATATTAGAGCAAGAACGTATATATTTGAGGAATAAAATGAACTCACTGTTTGATTCTCTGCTTTTCTTCAACAATTGACAGCCTGAAAATGAATTTAGTTATCATAAATGTAAATATATGGCGTGTTTCAAAAATCATTTTGCCTCAAAAGGGCGTTTAGTGATTCGCACTCTTTCAGTTGAAATAATTTCGAAATATGTTATATACATTTACATTTATAGTAACTTGTATCATTTTTAGGCTGTAAGTAGCTGAAGAAAAGCCGAAAATCAAAAAGTTAGCTCTCTTTATCCTGAAAATACATCCGTTCTTGCTTTGTTCAAAATAATCAAGAGTACCGCTTGTATGATATAAATATAACTGGACTTACACAAAATAGTGGATCTTTTAAAGTGCTTTCTTGAAGCTTCGCTTTCATATACACTACATGAAGACTCATAATGCTGTGTAGAATGCTGATCAACATAAATTTCACTTCGATTAATTCTCGACGAACTGGCAAACTACATCCTTTCAGCTTAAAATAGAAATGGAGTATTTCAGTGTAATACATTATAATTACGTACAAATGTGTAGCAGAGATAACAATAAAAGAATAAATAGTTAATGTTTAAAATTGTTTTAAACCATAATCATTGTTGGTCCACAATACTGTCGGTAACAGTGGTTTATGAACTAGAATTAGTCAAAAGTCTTTGAAGTATATTTTAACCTCATAACAGTAAGTTCAGTTGTGTTGTGCTTGTAAGCAAATTTGTAGTGTATTACAGCTAATGATGCTGAAAACTTTGATCTCCTGTTACAACTTTTATTACTGATTCAACAAGTCGGTCTCTGACCAGTTTAGAAATTGAGGCTGATGCATTAGGCTATCATAACTTCATTGAAGGAGTTAGACAGCTTGCATCTGTCACCCTTTGTTATCTGATTTCGAATTTTACTAGTCAGCCCTAAAGTAGCTGTTATAAGAAACTGTCAGCAGGTAAACTTTTATATAGTAAGTATATTGTCCATTGAACATAAAAGACAACGTGAGATCAGAAAGACCATTATCTTGCACCGCAACTTCTCAAAGCAACACACAATTTCATTTTTAGATATTCATCAGGCAACTGAAATTATCTTCTGCAACTAAAGTAGAATGGGTAATTCATAGGAAGTGTCTTCAACTTGTGTGAGCAGTATTTTGAACTTTGAAATATTCTTTTAGGAATATTGTTTTTTATTCCTTTACGTTCCCAATTGAACATACGGTTTCAAGCTAGGGCTTCAAAGTTTCAGTAGCAGTGATATTTATTTTAACGCGATGGGTTTGTTAGCCTCATGCCCAACCTTCTTTCTTTACCAGTCGTATTACTGGCTTAGCGAGGTAAAGGAGTGCGTCGGACGGGGATCGAATCCCTAATCACCTGCGTGGTCGGCGAGCATTCTACCGCTGTTCCGCCGACGCACCTTTTTGGAATTAACATAACAGTAATTTAAGACAGGGATAAATCAATTTATAATGCACAGACTTGCTTACTTCATTTGTACTGCTAAATGATTCAGCCAATACAACGGTTTCTTGAGCAAAGTTTAGGCACTGACGCGCGACTTTTAATGTAGTTACAAAAGAAAGGCAAGCTGTTGATGGATGACGTAATTCTCTGCGTAGATGAATGATCTTTTGGAAGGCAAGCATTAAAATTAATTTTAATCATTAATGACTTTAAAGTATTGATAAATAAATAAATAAATCTGAACACAAATTTACTCAACCAGCTGGAAGTTTTAAGGATAAAGAAACAGTGTAATCATTTGGACTTCAAAAATTTCGTTTACAGAATACTAAACTTAAGGCGATGGTGTGTAAAATTTCAGATACAGTTATTTTCAAGCATTTCTTACACATGAAGTTAACAAATTTGTGAAAACAACCTGGGACGATAGAAGTGCTTTAATTCTCTGATTGTAGGACGATGAGTTTCAGTCAAACTCAGACGAACATCTATTTTTGATAAAGTAAATCAGTTTGTGATTTCAGACTTCATCTGTTTTACTATGCTTGCAATGATTTGCAAATATTAGAATTGGACAAGTTATTATCACCCTAATGAACACTTATGTCACTCGAATGCTTTAAATACTCGTGAGTAATTGAGTCTAAGATATTCATTGTCACTTTGTTTAGGTTTGTTAGGCCTCAGGTATTCTTTTACCTAAAGTGACCTGTTTATTTTTAAAATTATTGGACTCTTTATAATGGATTTCTGGGAAATTTTATGAATCATTCCTATTGTTATCAGTCGGATAATAAGCTAACACTGGAAGGTAAGAGTTCATATAGTTTGTTCAAGTTTCACAATGAGCCCATAAATAAGAGTAAAATATAAGTAATTAGTAATTTTAATAACGTGAATGTAAGAATATGCTTCTAAATCCGTCTGGTGTCCTGTTAATTGCATTATCTCGTAGTTTCGGTTTTTAATTGTAGAACTATGTGCATCATATCAACTTTAGCGTTGTTTTCCTAAGAAGCGATTAGTTAGGAAATGCTAAATCTCAGGCAAATGTATTTACTGTTGTCGATACTTAGTATTTTGAAAGACAAGGTTATTTTGGTGTGACAGTTTCATCATAAGATTCGTCGAAGGGAACATTCAAAACTTTCTGATTCCACACAATTATTTAACTTGACTGAATTTTTTGATACAAATTAACTGTAAGCAAGAAGAGAGATCTGTCATGTCTTTTCATGAAATGAAATTTTGGAATAACAGTGGAAGAACTGAAAACTGTCCACTTCTCAAAACATAGATAGTTTGGTGTAAGGAAAAACAGTAGAAGGAGATTAATAGCTGAGATATACAAGTGACAAATATATTTTGAAATAGTTTTCTTGGTATTTGAAGTATCTGTTCTGCACTCCCAAATGAAAGCAGTTATCACTTTTAGGAAGAAAGCAAAGCTAAGAATTATGCTTCCGTATCCACGACATCGAATATTATACAGTCAACTTATGGTCGGAATACACTGACTGTTTATTTCTTATTTCCCACTTTCTTTGATGCAAATTGATCACGGTGATTACTTCAAATTTTCTTATGCTCTATCATTAGTTAATTTTATCTATTTGAGACCACTGACTTATCCTTTAGACACAAAAGTGATCTACAACGACTGGTTAGTACACACGATGCTTTTAGCATAGAGGAGACTAATAGAAACTAGGTCTAACACAAAATAACTTTGTATGGTTTTATCCTGTGACCTGTGTTTCATCTGAGCTACTACATTAAGAAGCTAGAACTATCTGGGATCACTCAACCTCTGCTTTTGCAATTTATTAACTCGTGTATCTTACCTACTGTACTTTACTGCTCCCCTTAGTCTTTTCTTAGTCTACTGAAAAAGGACTGTGTCATTTTGAGAAGGGTATTAAAGGTTGTCAGTAGGGTAAGTGGTGTGTAACTTATTCACCTTGTCACTATGTTAGTTGATAGACATCTAAACTCATGCGAGAAATGGACTAAATCTATATTGTATGACCCTCAACGCCCTCTCTATTCTCAACTCTCCCCTTGTATTTCATCTAGTAGAACTAGAAGTTAGTGCAAAAGATTACATGCTCCTACTACCAAGTATAGGATCTCGACGATACCACGTTTGGCCAGCCCGTGTTCTATGCGATAGAGACAATGTAAAGCGTGAAACTTTTGAATTACTATGTTGTTAGCAAAATAACTGACTCTTTTATTATATCCTATTTGCAACCTATGGTGGCAGTACCTCAGTTAACTGATAATCTTAGCTTCTAACATTATTATTTTTCCAATTTTTTATGTGTTTATGATTCTACTGTCACGACTAATACCAAATAAGAACCACCATTAACAATCCTGTAATATTACCTTTATAACTTTTTTTAATATACGATAAAATTAGATGTATCAAATGCTGAAAATTCCACACTGTTACATTAGTACTATTTTGGAATAAAGCAAATTATTATTATCATTAAATTTTATCAGTTAGTCTGTTTTTTTTGTTTTGCTAAATTTATTTTCAGAATGATTTCAACTTTTTGAACATCATTCGACTTCTTAGTAGAGGTTTCTCGAATATGCTGATTAGCGCCACTTACATTTCTTCAGTCGAAGGGTAGGAAATTTAATTTTCATGATTCCTTCCTACTTATGTGACAACAAATTATCTACAAATCTGTAGTTAGAAAGCACAAAGATCAAATTAGTGTATGCCCATTCCTAACAAATAAAATTGTAGCTTTTTAGTTATCATATTTAATACTATCAGGTTATTTATATATAGAGATAGTTTTTTGCTTGCTCGGTCTGGCGGTCGTGACAAACGATGATATACACCTTTTCAATTATCTTGGCTTTGGTTACTAACATTAACACTTAATCATCAAGTATATCACGGTGGATTTACACTCTCTAGATCATTGGCCTTTTAAAAGTAATTGTTTTTCTATAATTTGTGACAAGCCTGTATTTTGACTGCATTTACATCCAGAACTACTCAGTTTCAGGTTGCATAAACAGAGGCAATTAGCTTTTATTTTTTCGTAAAAGTAGAATTTAATTCCAGTTAATCTCTGTTTCTTTTTTGTTTGTATGAGTGTAAGAGCACCTAAGCTACAGTGGAGAATCTTTTAGTGAGGTGATTCATTAGTGTAAATAACTTTTAAATATTTTGGTGTAGTGTATTTTTATTCAGTTATTGGTTTGCAGGCATTTGACTGGTTCCAGGATTTCATCATGAACTGACATCGAGTTCCAGTGCTTTAGTAGTCTACGACCTTGCCTTGAAACCAGAAGGCCCTGGGTTCGTAACATAGTGTATTTTTCTAACTTTTTTTAAGTCCATAATTTATTTTATCCTACAAAATAATTGAACATGTTTTAATTATTTTCCTGATTACAGGGAATACAACCCACCTGAACATTGACTTCAGCTTTGAATGCATTGACCCAATAGGCTAATAAAGGCATCCAGCCTAATCTTAAAGCAGCTCGTTTATTATGGGGAGCAAAAAGATGGATAATTTCTTCAAACAGTTTTGGCGCACCATTTGTATTCATCAGTAAGTTTACAGGGCGTAAGCATAAGCTAGAGTTTGATGATTTATCCTAAATAAAAAATAAAATAAATAGTATTGAAGGGATATTATCTATCTTCAGCACCCTTGTCATAACATAACTTATATTCATGGCTAATAAATTAATTCGACAGTTATTGTTCAACTCAGTATTTCATAAATATACGTGCACAGAATAAAAATAAATACAGCAAGCAATTTGACATAATCTTTATAATAATACTCTTTGTTATAATGTATGGCTTGTTATTCAAAGCAGAAATTACACGAAAACTACTGGAAGACGATGATTTATGTCTTTAAAGTGTAGTTTGTTTGTAACAGGTTAATTATTTGAGGACTGCTGAAGTGATCACGTTGGTTTTCAGTCATAAATAAAAGCTTCATGGGGGTTGATTGTTAACGACAGAGATACCAGACCACTGTAATTGTGAATCAACAGGGTTTTATACTTTAGGTGTGATAATGAGATCAGTGTTGTATTAGATAAATAAGCAGTTACAATTCCATTGGCCAATTTTACTGACATTTAATGAATGCAATATTAATTTTGACTGATGATAGGTCACCTCAGTCACAGTCTTCGCGTATCGGTGAGTGTTTTTTAGTTAGTGGTAATGATAAGCCGTACATATCTACATGCATTATTTTGGTTTCCATTATTTCGAGAGTGGTTACAGTGTGTCGAAGTGGTGAACTGAGTATTTACTCCACAAAATGTCACAGTTCGTAATTACTAAGAAAACAAGGTAATATTTATTCTTTGATGATATTTGATAGTTGGAGGCAATCGGAAGGAAGCCTTCAACCTAGGTTTCGTGCTAGTTGGCACTCACCGGTCAGCAAAGGCGTATCTGCAACCTTGAAGGAACTCATGTCTCTTCTGAGATTCGAACCCGCGTCACCCAGTGCTGCAGTCAGAGACATTATCACTGAGCTATTCGGGCTCGCGATTGACCTCCTGTAGGTCTGTAGTGGGTATTTTGATTGGACACCAGTAACTAGTATGACGTGTCTAGTCCTTTCTTTGGTTCAGACTGAATTCTATCAATCAGGTATTTGCAATGTGGCCGCCATTCTTCATAATTATTCTTCATGAAGAAATTAGCCACTATGAGCTATTTGTTCGTGATTAACACTGAACTTAATTATAAAACTGAGAGAATTGAAAGTCTTCTGCATGAAAACACTAAGTTTTCTTTAATTTCCAAAAAGTGAACAACCTCTACGCATCTTCTATTTGTTTTAAGCTTTATTATTTTTTTATTAGATTTGATTTAGCAACCTTAATTCAAAGTGTGACAGTTTGTATCACTATTATAATTTATTGATCACAGGCTAGGCAATCTAATTTCTGTGTGCTTTAAACTTTGCGAGTTCACTGGAGATGTGTTGTTGAAGCACTATGTTCCTGTCTGGACGCAGGGAACGAATATCGGTAGTAATAGCTGTATAACCTTTAGTTGGTCATACGATATACAGTATACGATCAGATATCCTTATCGTATTATTACAACAGTTTTTTGGATATACTGGGAATCACGTCAAAATAGAATGTACTAAAAACAAAGGCTGAATTACCTAACAAAGTCTGACAGATGCAGTTGAAATTATAACGTTTTTGTAACAAATAGTCTTACTTGTTGGCTTTTTCTGAGGAAGGATTGCTCTGGTGAAAAACAGACTTAAAAAGTTTGCTTACCGATGAACTGAACAGTGTAGCGTAATGATAATTCATTTGGTCAATTCTGGCAAATAACTGAGCTTTCTTCGATAACAGGATTCCTGTCAGCCTGTTAAACCAACTTTCTCTAGACTTCCACTGTTCCTTTCGTTTCTGTAGATCTCTTTCAGCTGATTCTATTTCTTTAATGGCCTTTTCTATTCCAAAGTGTAGTGGGCACGAGGTATAATTTACTGAGGTTTGTTCATTCATTTCAAGTGAACCAAGATCATGAGCTGTTAGATCAGGATCATAGCATAAAGCATCAATACGTATAGACAGACACTCAATCCAAAATAACTCATCTTGTATTTCAGAATCCTGAGTAAAAAAACCAATAAACTGTTTACTAGAGAAATGTACTTCAAATTAACTAAATTATGGAATGCAATTATGTTTCAGGCTTTGGAGTTGCATAATTACTAGTCGTGAGTTACCATATTGGTGTTATAACTATAAAGATTTAAGGAAACAGCACTCATATTCAGTACTTCATAAACCATGTGACGAAACTTTGTGAGTAGTATATTCTGTGAATAGAGGAGAGACGGATTAAGCTACAAGCACGAGAAATGAATGAAATTGTAAGCCAATATAAAGAGCTTGAGACGAAGACAAAAGAAGCAGAACATAAGTACCTTGTGCAAATTAGAGTTTTAGCTTAAAATTGTTATATTCTATGATTACTGTATGTAATTTCACTTGATTAGCAATTTTGCTAGTAGATACTTCCATATTCTTCATTACGATTGTTGTTGCTTTTCCTGTTGTAGATGAAGGTGCAGTGACCGCGAGTCTTTTTAAAGGCAGATCTGATCAGTGTACTGAGACAGAAGGCAAAGCAAATCGTTCTTCGGCGCCCTTCGCTAGGCAGCTGACATGGATCAGGTGTGGTGTCATCAAGGGTGAAGGTCGTCAAGAGACTAGTTTCCGGGTCTGGAAGAAACACAGGAGACGATACAGAAACTTAGGAGTTTATGGTTTGATCCAGATAGAGACCTACTGTTTTCGACGGTAACGCTAACAGGATACTGAATGAGTGCCTACGCTGAAGCAAATCATGAGTCAGATATGGACACTATTCTTCCCTGTGATTTTTTATAATGTCAAGTGGATATGTTTACCAAGTAGACGCCGAATTATCAGAAGCAAGAATGTTTTACACAAAACACTCTATCAATATTGCTATAACATTGAAACAAAAATAAAGACGGCATAATTTCTCAAATTCATGGTTAGTTGACATCATAAAGTTTCAGATATCACAGGAAATAAAAGTATTCAGTATATATATATATATATAGCAATTTTATCAAAGTCCATTGGACAGACTGTGGTAAGTTCTATGAACAGAGCCAATTAAACTTCATTATTTTCTGACTGAATCGTATTACAAAACTACACCACAGTTGAAAACTTACAAATATCTTTGAAATTAGCGTTCTAGTTAGTTTATATTGACCTTCTGCTAGAGATAGACGAGCTCGTGCGAGTAACCAGTATACCATTTGACTATTGTCATGTTGACATAATTGTTCAGATACATGTAGAAATGTATGTGCATAGGAAAACTGACCAATTCGAGCAAGTCGATCGGCTAAATCAATCCAATTTTTGATCAAATCTTTTAAATACGGACTAGATGGATTCGTTTTCAACAGGGTGTATGCACTGTGAAATCAAAATACACACCTTATTATTAGTAAAGTGAAATGCGTCAATAAAATTGAACAAAAATGTGTTACTGCAGCTGTTTAGTGATGCAACAGAGCAAAAGACAGGCGAGGTAACTTAACACTTGTAGGTATTCAATGTAGAGCCAAATGGCAGATTATGTTCATGAGTCATTCACAACACTGAAGGTAGTTTGCAATGATGTGGCTTGTTCTAGTCTATGCCTGTTTAAGTTTAGATAAGAAACTTTAGTGGCACTTGAAGAAAATCGCTTAACTGTCTCTTTTTAGACAGGAAACAGGTGAAAGAGAATTTATATATATCTATCTTTATATGTATATTTATAAGCATTTTTCAGAGTACAATTTCCATGATAATTCTGTAGAAGTGGAATTTCACAGCCTCTAAAAATAAGGACTACAAAGGAAAAATAGTCGCCACTTCCCTTTCATTATGTAATAGAAACTGCATATTTTCAGTAGTTTCACATCCTTTCACAGTAACCATTAAACAGGAGTCTTTGAAATGGGTTTTGTTATTGGGAGTTAGATATTCGCTAGACATGTCAGAGGTTAATGATTCAAGTATTCTACATATGTAATCTGAACAGATTATTCATGATGTTTGTAACCTGAAATCTTAATATGTGCTACAGTCTTCAAAGGAAAATACTTTTCCTCTATTTATTGGCGAACACTATCAATGAGGGATAAAAAATCAGTAGGACAGAGATTAACTCATAAGATGCGTTGCTAGGAGTACACCCTTATGGCCAAGATTGTATTTCGACTGACACTTCATGACCTTCACCCCTAGAAATAGTCTTGCAGATCAAGATTACAGAAAGTGTGATATTCAAAGTGCACGATGGAGGTAAGAGTTTTGAAAGTTAAGGTAAATATAATAAGTAGCTTTAAACTTTACGATAACACCTTATGTAGATAGAGCACCTTGTTCCTAACAGTCTCATTTCTTCTAAAATTTATCTGCTTATATCGTCAAGTAAGAAATAAGCTAAAGTATGTACTTGCACAAGCTTTGATTTTTACTTATTTTAACGACAATAACTAGACATATATCACACAGTCATTAGATGCAGATGGATCATGAGTGTTGCCTTTTGTGTTACTTGTAAATTTCGCTACGTTTTTTAACTTGACTTAAAATACCATTCTGTGTTAGCCTGTTAACACCTAGAATAATTGAGTGGGCAATTCATGAAAATTGATTGGGCGGTTTCTCATCTGGCCTCAAAATCAAATTTTAAACATTACTCAGCACAGACATTTGTTATCATCAAAGTTCAAGTAAATGAGCTGGTGGTTAGTATAAGACATCATAAAAATTTTAAAAAATCATGCTGGTGTTTGGAACTAGCCAGTTAATAAAAGCTTTTTATCAGTGAATCTGTCTACTACCTCACTTAAACAATCCAAACAGCCAATATCTTCGCCTCATAATTGTATACGTAGATTATTATACTTACTCAGCTATCTCTTGTTCATTGGGTGATAAAGGATTCAATTTGTTTTGATGGTAATTTACTCCAGACAATAAACCCAAACAACAAGATAGTTCCATTGATCTGTCACAATGTAATGAGAAAAAAGTAATTAGTGGGTATATGAAAATTATTCAAACAAACAATGAAATAGTTAATAATTCAGTAACACGTACAAAACAAGTTAGTTCTAAAGGTAGAATTTGAATTTCTGACCGTGTAAAGCTAACAGTATGTTTAACAAGGATCATAATACAGAAAAAACTATCAGATCTGTGATATCTCTTTTTTTGACTTGCTTTTGGTAAGTGAATTCGCATAAATTTTGTATGA
Organism: Trichobilharzia szidati; assembly: GCA_944472155.2. Lineage (NCBI taxonomy): Eukaryota > Metazoa > Platyhelminthes > Trematoda > Strigeidida > Schistosomatidae > Trichobilharzia > Trichobilharzia szidati. The sequence goes on along the minus strand of OX235274.1, from coordinate 61,949,533 downwards.
GTAGGTTAACTTAGCTAAATGAGAAATGCAGGTTATAATGAGCAGAAGTGGTACATCTATTTAAATTACGAGTTATCAAGAAAATAAGAAACTTTGGCCGTTAAAGTGTGAATGTGAAGATAATTTACTTAGGAGTGAAAATGACTGAGTCTGAAATAGCCAAAATAGTGAATAGAATAAATTTCATACAAAGGAAGAGATTCTGCATGAGAAGGAACATTTGAAAGAGGCAGATCTGACGGACCTTAGTGCTTTCCAAGGTTGAAAATAGGAAGATTGATGTGTTAGTTATCTGTTCAAACTGTGCTTTACCGTAACATATAGTTACTGTTTTGTCACCAACATGTAAAGGAAACAATACGAAAGCAGTTGCAAAGTAAGACTAATGTAATTAGCAAAATGTATTTGCTTATGCAACTTACTTTAAATGAATTAGTTTCCCCACACTGGTACAGTTGGCTAACGAAGATGACTTATCATATCTTGCCCAACTGCGCAAAATACAGTCCTGTAGGACTAAGACAGGAAAACCAAGCTGACCTGGACCCATTTCAGTAACCATATTTAGTAAGCGATCTAGAGATGCCATTGTTACCAGCTTCAAATTTCGGATCATCAGTTTTATTCATAAGTTGTTAAAATGAAAAAAAAATATGTGATTTAATGATGTTTTACATATAGGGTAAGGGAACAGGATAACTAGAGATACAATTTAGTAAGAAACAATAGTATTCCTCGCTAACAGAGGTTCGGCAATCCAGTAGGCACGTTTACTGTTTGGTAAAATTTAGTCAACATTGGTTATGTAAAACATATCTGTTACCAACATAAGCGATTCGTCTACATTAGCTAGCTTAACATGCGAGCAATTATCATCTAACTGATTGTATGGTAAATTTACTACATTCAGCACTGAATAGTGTTCAAGTGAGTTCTTGAAGAAAAGTAAATTTCCTGAGATTTGCGTTGTTTATATATGCCGATAAACAGAGGACTTACAAACTGCTAAAAACCAACTCCTTCCACTAAGTGAAGACTCTGACTCTTAATTTTGTAAGCTGGAACTTACTTCTCGACTTTTAGGAAGAAATACTAACTAGATAGTAGGGAATTAGCTGAAATTCCCTTAACTCAATTCTTTATTTTAACATAACAGTGTTACGTCAACACTACTCAAATTGTCGTTATTACCAAACTTAATGCTAAATACTGATGCTAGACAGGGAGAATCTATTCCTAGTGGAAAGATGGCTTAATCAGCCTACTACATGATTAGTTCTTTAAAAGCACTCAAAAGAAACTACCAACTATTTTGCATATATTGAAGGTAGAAAATTTCAAGGTATATGTAATTCGGAATTCATCAGCCTTGAAGAAGTTATAATTTAAGTTGATAGGAGACCTTAATTGTGACCGGATTTGAAGTAACAACCTTCAAGTTGCTTGTTGAACACCTCTTAGACAAAAGTCATAAACCAGATCAAAAGTTGGAAGTCGGTGGATGTGTTTCACCATTTCAGCATATTGAGATTGGCTTGCTAAGTGAGACTGCTTATAAAAGGTATCATTAACTAGCGGAATCAACTATACCCTAGTTAGTGTATAACTATAATTATGTACTACTCCATATCCATAATTGCTGAGTTCTCCCTAAAATGTTTTTCTTTAAATATCTATCGTTTTAAGAGATCTCGGCATCATCATCTTAACCTAGGTAGACGTATGTTTTTTTTCATTTATCAGAAAAAGAAATTTTTAAGAAATTAACTTGAAATGGTAGTGAATACATGAAGGTCAAGTTAATGATGGTCCAATAGACATATTCTCTAGTGATAGCGATGTCAATAGTACAAACTGCATTCCATTGAGGTGGTGTGGAGATAACTATAACAATTTTATCAAAACTTATATCCTAAAAAGGTCATCAAAGAGAACTTATCTACTTGAAATAAAAAAATCTACACCTCACTCATCGAACTATTCATGCCATTGCGTAACTCTTATTTAACAATCATTTATGATATCTCATCACTTTTGTTACTATCCTCTTATATGAACATCCAATTCACCTGAACTTACTCCTCTTTAACAATCGTTTTTGACAACTCATCACTTTTGTTGCTATCCTCTTATCAACATCCAATCCGTTTGAACTTACTAACCGTATTTTCGTTTGACAAATTTAATGTATACACACACACACACACAAAATAACCATATATATTTGCGATTGTACAGCTTTGAAAATGAATTCGCCGAAAAGAGACTCTTTGCTGAACTACTTGTCTTTTGTCTACTAAAATCTCTTCTGTCTACAGGAGTTATAATCCTGGTGTTTAAACTATCGTTTCACTATTTCTACAGACTTCAATTTATTATTATGAAACTTGTTAGAGAAATGAACAGACTTTAGAGCATGAAGGATGGTGCTTTTGTTCCATAGTTGAACACCATCTCATTGCTATCCTAATAAACAACACTGAAATACATTAGATCATCTAAGAAACTATCGTTTTATTTATCGAAATGTCATGGCAACCGATGTGTGTTTATAACATTTTTGAGATAAGGTCAGTTTCTGAAATGATTATATCTTGGCACATTCTCATAAGGAAAAAAGTGTTATTGTTAAAGAAAGGAAAAAAGACAAAACGTGACCATCCAACCTACAGGATATCGAATAGAAGTTGGATTAATTTGTTGTTTTAATGAATAAATCTCAGTTAACCCGGAATATTCCCTCTGTTCTAAACCAGATGGATTAACATTTATCAGTTTACTGACATAATCCGTGTAATTTTTGTGCCAGCCCTGTATAATATCATCCGACACTTCAAAAACAGACCATTCAGCAACCGTCTTTGGTATTATCTTCTTATGAATAGGTTCAGACTAGAAAACAAATAAGAAAAAACATGCGACAGTGACCGCAAGCTGGCGACAAAAACAATATTTTTACAAAATAAACACACTTTGATTCCCCCTGTATTGTATTTCGTGAAAATAATCTGCTAAGTGACTTTTCTTATTTTAGGAAATCCTCTCAACTCCAATTTTTTAAACTCATTTATCTTTTCAAACAGGTTTTCGATAGTAAATATTTCACAGTCAACCTGGACATCAAGAAATTCACAGAACCGAGGACAGAATGTCCTCATGATAGTAATCGCCTTGAAAGTATAGTGTCTATCCATGAAACTTCAGTTACAGTAACTGACTGAATTTCATCAGCCACTTGTCCACTACCAACCAAATTCAATGTGTTACTTAAGTATGCCCTGACGATGTTGCCTAGTAAGGCAATGAAGGCTTCACAACTAAACTACGCAGATCAGCAAACACAATCACACTAAAATATTCTACTTATTTACTCCTTTTATATGCATCCAGGTATCATAATGAATTTTTTATCAAGGCTGTATTCCAGGACACGACATCACCAGTACTCAGAAAAACAGAGGACCTCTGTTTTTCAAACGGTTTGAAGGATTGTCCTCATAGGCAGAGACAAAGCTTTCTCAACAACTTTCTGAACAAATGTTTTCATTGACTCTCCTGTTAATCTAATCTCTTATTGTTTCTTCTTATATTTCCCGCTCATTGATAAACTGATCCAGTAACTGATGCATCTGTTTACCACCATTTAGGCTGAAACAAAGCTTCCGAAAATCCTGTGTATTAGACATTTAGTCAGATGCATTAAAATGAACATGTCTGAGTAGTGATGCATATACTACTGGTTGAAGTTCATAAATGCATAGACAAAGACGAAAGTGTTTATGTCAACTACTATAATATACTTCGCAAGCTCTGTTGAGCCTGTCTTCTCTTTGATATAGCATAAAATCATGTCCTGTAAGTTTAACTCATAAAGATTTCGAAATATCCCAGTAATTTCTCAGATGTTTTCATGCATGAGAATGTATTTCCTTTTCTTATTTTCGGAAGTTAGCTTTGTGATATACGATTATTCCAAAAGATATCTGTTAATGTAACTGCACGTATAGCCAATTTCTTGAAAGATAGCCAGTAGATTTATGTTGTTCATATTTCTCTTTGCACACTGATTGACACTGAACCCTATGAAGTATTATCCAATGTGAGTCTTTTCTGAACCGACTACACAGAAAATCACATAGACAACTTCCTTGTTTAAACAAACTACAATACATTACAATATATGCCAGATCAGTTGTTTGAGTAGATTTCTGAATGGTGACGACGGGAAATGTAGATTCAGTGATATGAAAACAGTTATGACATTGTTCTAAACAAGTCTTATTTGTTCTATATGACAGTTCATTTTATAATCATAAAATGACACCTGTATAATATATAGTTCACTGTTGTAAGATAATTTTTCCATCTTCTTTCCATTTTATGTTTACTAAGTTCACAAAAATTCTCAAATTACAAATTCTGAGCAAGAGATTTAGTAAATTTTACTTAAGATTCAAGACTTTATCAGGATGAGTAATCAAGTAACCTACGAACTTGTTAGAGAATGCGAACTTATGAAACTAGCAACTGAAAAAAATATATCAGAGCAATTGACTGCAGTTACTTATGTCACTGCAACATAGCAAATTTGCTTGATACGAAATTAGAAATATGCAGATAAAAAACCAAGATTCTAAATGTAATAGCACACTAAACTACTACAAGAAAGATACAGTAGTAAAAATTAGAACAACTAGTTTTCGTAGGCAAGAAAGGATATTTGTAAGTGACACTTGTTTTGTTGAATTAAAAAAGTTAAACAAAAAAATGAAAGTGTGTCAGGCGGCGGGTAATTTCTCTTGCACCTGCAATAAAACAAGAACCTGTATGGGAATTATCAAAGCTAGACCAAAAGGTATGGCGATGACACTGTCCCATCACATAATCTATCTGACAAATTGAATAGCATATTTTTCACTTACAGTTTGTTTTCCACGGTTTGTTTCACCGCCACCTTGAATATTTGATTTCGATCTTGACTTAACTGAAATGGATCTAGGACTTTTTGGTGACCTTTGTTCCACTCGTGGACTCTCTACAATTGACGCCACGGAAAGCTGTTTTAGAATGGGAAGAAGGAAGCAAGTAGAACGGTTGAACCATTTTAATTTGATCTTTTAAGGATGAATTTAAACATCTCTCACATGTAAATTAATTAATTAATATGAATGGAATCCAAGCTAACAGTGACTTTAAAACTAATGGTTTGTATCCAAAATTTGCAAAGAAAATTAAGCTATATATTAATTGCTAATCTTCTCTTAGGACAATGATATAAGAAGTGGATCGTCTACTTTGATAAAAATATTGACTATTAAATCACTGGTTAGTCTGGGTATACATCAAGCAATTAAATGCATTTTTGGTATTCGCTAACGATAATTAACTAGTAGGAATCACTACACAATAACAAAGCAAATGTATGCTTCATTCACCTTATCGCTTTCAAAACCATTACAAGACGGATTACTTTAAGTTACCCTCACAAGTGCAAATGTTTCTACAAAATAAATTGTAGAAAACTACATTTTTGCTGTTGTTTTATTGAGCAAAAGTAAGTCTATTAAGGTTAAAAAAAACACCCTCAGTGAGTTGATACACCCCAAACACACCTAATGAAAGTATAGTGAGAGTTCAAACAATCGGATCCTATTAACTGACTAAAACTAACTTCTTGATGAAATAACAGATGAGATATTTTTTAAACCTAGTTGTCTGCCTAAATGATTAAGCTTACAAATATTTAACTCACGTTTAAGATATTCTTAACACAGTTTACAGAGATGATCAAATAATCTAGCGAATTCAAGGTATGCTTGTTTTTGACTTCTGGATTCATAGCTTCGGCAAATTCAGCTAATAAGATGCATATCCTCATCAGAATATCTAAGTACTCAATATTTTTTGAATTACATATCAGCTGACCTGTAACAGAGGAGAAAAGTTTGTCATTTTAATTGGAAATCATTTGTTCAATGTAGATTGTAATTTCACTAAGGATGACTTGTACTTCTCAACTATGAAAATTGTTTTTCAGATAAATTTGTGTGCCAATATGATTTATAAGTATTGCTTAATGTTGTTTACATTCTTTACTAACCGGTCTCTGCGGCTACATTAGCTTTAAGGAAGAATGACTTATCCTTCCAGTGTCATGGTAGATGTCAACAGGATCCACAGTTTTTCATTTCTGTGGTAAATTATTGGTTGGATTTACTTGTGACTCACTGAGAGACAGCCTTTCCACCGACCGTTTGGTACTAAACATGAAACTGTTATACGCTAGATTATTGGATTGTAATAGACACCTCTTCTGGAATACAGAATAATTTCTTTTTGTTGATAATTTTTCGCCACTATCTATTTTATTAGTTTTGCTTGATTGATACCTGCGGTATAATTGATTACATGCGTAATACAGTGCTCAGCTAAATAACCACTGCTCCCTGAAATAGAGATCGATCCAACAAACAAATAATCAAAATGACAAAACTCACATCCTGAATTTCACTAGTAATTTCTAGAAACATAGTTGTTACAGAGTATGGGTATCAATTTTTGAATTTCTACTTTTATGAATTTTGAATGTACATTGTCTTTTCAATCATCACTGAGAGATTTAACAAGCATTATTCTAATCGCGACGGCTTTTCTTTCACTTGCTGTCTGAATAGTTTCTTGTAAAAAAATGTCACTTGTAGACTGTGTGTTTTACTGAAAGATTTCTGCTTCAGCATCACTTTTAAATTCACGATTAAGCATCAACATCCTTATGGGGTGACTTGGACCTGTTCAGATATTTCCGTTGGTTTTAGGATTCTTGTCTGTGAATTTAGATGGGAAACCACTTTCTATAAAGGTTCGTCAGTGACTTTGCAGTTCCTAATCAACAGGTTCTTTGGTACATATTTTGCAGATTCTTGAGGAAAGAGAGTGTATGAGGTTTCTCCTTCCACTTAGAGAAGCACAACTCTGAAAACTGACAGACCGTCCATTCCATAGGGGCTTTTTATATTTTATTCGTATTTTCCATAACATTTCATACTCAGTCAGTTGTATATCATCAGATCAAAGCGAAAAAATAATTTTGAAACCTTTAATTTTTAATATTTCCGGTTAGGTCGTAGTGTAACATCAGGAGGCAAGACACGGGAGTAAACGTATATTTTGAATTTATCAAACCGCTGTTCATATGTGTACAGTTTATATTCTTTAACCAACCACTGAGCATGTTATTTTGGTTTACATTAAACGACATGAAATAGAATGTTCAAATACACATATAGTATTCTGCTTCTAATGCAGTATTGAACTGTGGGAATATGTGAGAATAATATTCTGTTTGAACACATTGTCTGTATCACGCCACCACAGTAACAGAACCTTTCTCCTCTTCACCTTTTGAGGTGAAGTCGAAATGATTCATAACTGTACTTAAGTATTATACAACAGTGGAATAAAGACTATGTGTTATCATCTGTTATGCTTCTGTAGGTCCAACATATTCAAATTTCAATACATTACCTGTCATTCACACATTTCTATGATATTATTCCCTTTATATTTTATTTATCCTTGCTTATGATAATGTCAGTTTCCGGAAGGATGACAGCTTCAAAAAGTTTTATCAACGATTATAAAGATAAGTAAATTTAGGATTAAAGAATATTGTATTCTTGAAAGAATTGCATATATTTGATTCATGTATCATTCTACCTAAATACTTAAGTCACAACAAACTTATGGTATCAAAACCAGTGTCATAATAACTTTTCCTGCCCCTAGGAAATTATGGAAATTCCGTAATGTAATTTTCTGCAGTCCCCCAATGCTACCACCATATATTAGTTGTGATTTTGCATCTTATCTGGCAATTTCTAACACGTAAGTTTTGTGATTAATTTTAGATGATTGGAAGCAGTTGACAAGAAGACCTGGATCTGTATTTCGTGCTTCTCACCACTCATCAGCAAGGCGCACTTGCAACCCCGAAGGAACTGATGTCCCCTCTGAGATTTGTACCCATTTCTGCGGTTAGAAACGCTACCACTGAGCTATTTGGGCTCACGGATGACCTCCTGTAGGATTGCTATGGATATTTTGGTGTTGGTGCAGACTGCAATCCTTCAATCAAATTTGTAGCAAGGCCACCAATCTAGGTGACTCACTGGGTTAAGACACTGAAACAGGCAGTTAAAAGATGTTGACAAAAGCGTTCATTCTCTGTGGCTATTAGTCATTGCCTAAATAACATCACTTTACTACAAAAACAGCCAACTGCCGTTGATTAAGATACTTTTTAAAATGAAAATAATTGGCGATAGTCGTAATGAAAATAAAAGGACAAAGTTTTGCTTACTGTACTTCAATTCTTTAAAATGACTTTGGTCATATTCTCTTGCACAAACATCTCCCAGTAAGTCCATAGCCTCTTCAGCCAGACTTATGCATACAGGCACTTCAAACCCATGTGCAAATAACCACTGTGAAAATTCTAACAATAGTTCAGATTTCAAAGTCCAATAAGTAGGATTCTGTATAGCAGAAATTTGAGAAAAACAAGTGATTGACGATTTTAAGTTTTAATACGTTGGACCTAAAATGCTGAGTCCTAGCACTAAGAGCTAGTAGTTAGTTAATAAGAAAATCCGTTGCGGCAAAGCTTTTTGTTTACTGATGCTGAGCAATGAGAAGTGTCTGAAAACCATAAGAAACTGAAATCTTTCTGAGTATGCTTTTCATTAATGAGGCTATAAATTTCCCCATCAAGCTACATATTCTGAAAATTTCACATGACAAGGTTGGACAATGCAGGTGAATTATCTATTGGGTAACAGATAATTCAGCCAATATATGTTCGATAGTGAGTAGAATGGTTGTTAGATATTAAAGGCTTGAGAGCTATATCAACATATACCAAGTTGAAATGTATTTAGGCATTTCAGCATCATTGAGGGAGTAGGGGGTGATTCTAAAGAAATAATACCTACAAAATAGTAGCAATAATAATATGTCCAGACATTAATGAACAGGAAGGGGAGTTTAATTCAAGCACTAATGCGCTCCTAATTATTGGCATCTACTTTAGGTTGTAACTAAGTTGAGTCAGAAGATATCACTTTTGTAGCTATTAATAAATTTCTTCAAAATATGAAACTTTGAAATATTAGGTGCACAAATATAGTTAGGAAAAAGAGTGCTTTCACATGATGTCATGCCGTAAGCTAAGTCAAGTGAGGACTTCTGAAATACCAACCTAGTAATAATCCCGTTTCTGAGGAACCTGTATATTATGACTTAGACATGTCAGAGGAGGGCTATGATGAACAGGTAAAATTTTTCTAGCAGAACAAAATACTCAGTTCCTCATAACCTCTGCTAGTCTTTTACTTTTGATCATTCCCACATAAGCCATTTAGGTGAATATTGAACTTTAAGCTAAGTACTACATATCGGATTTACTTCTTTTTATCTGTACGATTATTTGGGGTTGTGGTGACGGTATAATGTAGTATAATACTTAATATCGAATACTTCAAAGCGAGTACGATAGCTTCGGTGTAGAAAATAACAGTTTGGTTCCTACTTGCTCTTTTTTGAACTCCTTCAATTATACACATTCACAGTAAAAACCCTTCTTTCCTTGCGAAACTGATACCATTAAAAACGTTCAAATAGTTATAAACCAACAAAACAGAAGTGCTTTATAAAGTACTTAAAAATTGACTGACAAATGAGTACTGTTTTTTAGTTGGAAAATATGACATAATTTAGTGAGTCGTCGGCATACAAAACACTTCTACTGGGACTATTTTCTATATGCTTATTTTTGTGGTTACATTAGTGACCTCTAGAGAGAGTGATTAAAATTGGAATTTCGTAGAAAAGATGACTTCCTTCACTGTTGCAGATATGTATTGTTGACACTGGCTACCAGAAGTGACGCTGTTTTGAAATACCTTCTGATGTTATCAGAGGATAATTTCAAATTCATCAAACAGTGTAGGAATTTCTCTTAGACTTAATATCCCCTGAGCTGATCTGATCCATACCCTGAAAACTGTATTTCCAAGGTAAATAGAGAAACTCACTGTCTTCTGTTAAGCAGCTTGAACTGTAATAAGATTTGTTCTATGATACTCTGCTAAAGTAAAAATTAAATGATCTCTACGAGATTGAGTTTTCAACGCAGATAAAAGTCATATCACTGGAAAGTTCATGTTTACAAGGAATTCGTCAATGGTGGTGATAAAATATTCAGTCTGACAGAATGCTCATAACAACAGGACAGAAATAGAAAACTGGCAGTATATACATGAGTAGAGTTAACGATATGTATAAATATATATATTTCATAAACTATATGACTTATTAAAGAAAGCTCCCTAAGTATATAATACACCACAAGTGAAATAATATATTATTTACCTTTATAGCATCAATCGACTGTTTAAATGCTTTCACCTGAAAATTGACATCTGAACTAGCGTAAGCTATTTCTCTCCAAATTTTCGCTTGTAAAGGCTCAGATTCAGACTGAAATATATATACACAAAAAGCACATCACAGCGACTAAGAATTTCTGGTAGTCTTGAATCCCATAAACTCACAGAGTGGAACAGAAACAACTTTCATTGCATTAAATTTATCTCATGAAACCAATGTGCACATTTTTCACTTTGCATGAAACACCGGTAAGTCTGTGTGAAATTGTTTTGTCATAGGAATTATCATTCTGTCCATTTGATGATGTCACCTGCTCGCTGGTAGCTAACAGTGCGATCTAGTGTGAGTGTTCTGCAACGTACATGAGAGCAAATACAGTCACCATTGCTTTGAAACCTCTGAAGCTATTTGCTATGCCGCAGGATGAAGAGAGAAAAATTTAGCCTGACAGGTATTAATTGTGATTTAGATATCATTGTTCTGTGTCTTCTCCTTAAAGATAATGAACTGGTTATTAGGTTGCAAACAAAATGATATTTATCAACAATAAGGTATCTGAATATGGTTATTTAGAACTAAATCAAATTCTGAACTGTGGTAAGCGGTCTTAAGTAGAGGTTAAAAAGCTGCACAATGTCATTTGTCAGTTTTCATAGTGTACAAAGTACAGTTTCTATGCAAAAAACTAATTCTGTATAGTTACTTTGAAACAGCTCTAACTTGGTCAGTCAGAGGAGACAAAGAAAAAAGTATCGGCAGCTCCATTTCCAGGCTTCTTGATGTCCATAGACATCTGTTCTCCCCTGACAGCTCTCTCGAAACTTTGCTGCTTCGCCTTGAACACAGAAGAGTATCTGGAAATTTATTAATTTAAACTTCTTTTCTATATTTGTAAACACTAGATACATTCAACCACTTTATGACATCTAGAGTAGTTTGTTGAAAATACGAAACAAACCATCTTCTATTGAGTAATAGGGGATGACATAATTGACATAATTACTCAGAAGTGGCTTTAGAAGTAAAAAATGTAAGTTGTATATTACATGGTACTTAACGGCACAAAGTTAGAAATTTGATAAGATTAAAATTGTTACTGAGTGAGAATAAAGATAGTTGAGTGTCAATTTAACAAGTGTGAAGAGGGTGTGAAAATGTACAAAAGGAACATATGAGAGTGATAATAGTGAATTAATTATTAAAGCAAAAGCAAACTCAAAGTAAAACTGAAAGAAAAGAAAAAAACTAAAATTTTTCACAGGGAACGACTAGAGGAGGTTAAGACCAATGTAGAATAAGAGACCGGACAAAATTTTTCTGTATACAAAGTTCGAGGTTGTATTGACGAACTGCCACCGGCTCCGCCGAACTTTGTATACAGAAATTTTGTCCGGTCTCTTATTCTACCTTGGTCTTAACCTCCTCTAGTCGTTCCCTGTTGAGTACCACGTAATTTACAATTTTTAATTTTTACTTCTAAAGCCACTTCTGAGTAATTATTTCAATTTTGTCACCCCCTATTACTCAATAATAGACTACTATACATTTTTGGTAAATATAAACTATTTCCCACTTGCTTTATTATTTTCCTACTTCTCTATCTGTTCTATTAATTTTGGGCTGTCATATTCACGCTTTGTACGTCAAGCTACTGTTTTTAACCGTATTCCATCAACCGTTTGCCTTCAGCTTAGCTCCTCTTAGAGTTTAAGGAAATATCCAGCTAACAATTCCTGAAAAGGACTCAGCGCACGTTGTAAATCCAATTGCTAGTCATTAATAACCAACTAATGTTTATGTACAATAATTTATAATCACATGATATGATCACAAATGAATTTTTTTATCGCTTCAAGTTCTTTTGTTTGTTTTTTGTTTTGTAGACAGTATAGAGCAAGTTTTAATAAAGCTCTTCAGCTGTGAATAATAAAATATCTGCCTTATGTTTGGAAATATATCATAAGGATGAATCCCATCAACAGTCAGTATCTCACGCAATAAAACTGACCCAAGACAATATTATGGTAAGTATAAAAGTGAAAACATGATAGCTGAAGCTATTATTCGCAATTATCACTTATCGGAGATTGGTGGTTGCCGTAATTTGACAATGTAGGCTGTTATAGTGATGCACTTGAAATCGTGGATACCAAATGAGAATTCTAACGAGAACAAGTATATTTATCTCAGAATATCCCTAAATTCTACTTCCAGTTATACCTGGATATGATTTAAGTGCTTCTTTCAGTTAGCAGTCACCTTTTCATGTGTGTTCTGCTGATAGGAAGCAGATAAAACCGGCTAAGATGACTTAAACCGGATTAAACCAGTTTCGATGAGTAAAGCCATTGGGTCGAGGCAGCGTCTATCATTATGCGATTGAACATCCTTGGAGCCTGAACTTATGCAAATAATTCAGTTAGTTATTCATTAGTATAATTTTCCATGGCTTATAATATTTGTATATAATGTACTTTTGTATGATAAAATTTGGATCATTCACACCGGCGCAGACAAATCTGTCTTCTGTCCTCATTTTTGGTGGTTTCAGAAGTGATCGGTAATCAGTATTAGTATCGAATCTACAGATCAGCAGTATTATTATATAGTCACTGACATACAAATTTCATCACTATACTGGACTACACTGAAATTAGATGTCAGTTAGGGATGTGGAGACGCCTTTCTTTTATTGTACTTCCAGAGTAAACAACATTAATCACTAACTGCGGTCATTTAACTGGTGATTAGTGATTTTCAACATTACTTCGAAAATCTTCGTGATGATCAACACACAACCAACTAGTTTGGGTGGAAAGAAATTATGCTAAAATAGCAATACTTCAGTCAAACTTTTAACTGTTTAAGATAACTTCTGTTGAAGTTGGAGATGAAATTCAGGGTGCCGTGTGGTTTATTAACGACTTAATTTAAACTTAATTAATCAACTGTGAAATTTCAAAGCTTGATGATGACTGTTGTGTTTTACATCATCAATGATTTCTACTTTATTTAGTTTTAAAAGTTTCCAACCAAATAAACAGAAAATATAAAAATCACTGTTGTTATGTTAATTTGTAACTTACTGTAAACTTCTGCATATCGAATTCTACTGACTGGCCTAATTTAGCTTTTGTGATGACAAGTTGACGAAATAGCGACCTAAATAGGGAGACAATGTAAAAAAAATGTGGATTGCTTAGGGCTGGATGCTTAGACGTCACACTTTCTGATTATGGCACAGTTTAATGATTAACCATCATATACAATACCTAGTGATGTTGCTATGAAATAGACAGCATTTTAAGCTATTCATTATTTTTTGTTTAGACTAGATTTGGGATAGGGTCTTCCTTTTGTGCTGAAGTAAATGAGTGAAACAGTTATTTGTTGGAGTTGACCATCCTTTTTCTTAGAAAAAGTTGTTAAATTTAAGTGAAAACACATGATAATACATTTGAGTATACTTACATTCGGTGTTTTGTACGTGGTAGGTTCTGAGTAGCTTTAGCCAATACTGATAGTGCCTTGGCGAAATTCCCCTTTCAAAAATGTTCAAAAAAATAATTAATTCAGATGCTTCAGCAAAACTAAAGTTAATTTTGTGGTAGTTAAATAATAAAATAAATAAAAAAATATCATGGTAGAGCCCACTGCTGTAGGACAGTTAAACAGTCCTAAATATAAGGTAATTTCCACTGTGTCTACAGTTGATATATCCATCAGAAAGTACTCATTTTACCCTAACATTAAAAATTACTCCACTGTTACTAACATTCTGTCATGTAAAAAAATAAATTCTTCTTAAGAGATATGATGTAACGTAGAAACATCAGAATTCCTTGAAACTAAATAAAATTATAGGGAGGATTTTTAATTGAAATGGATGATTTCGGTGTTGTTGTGTTCTCTGAAGTGGACACTTTACTTGCTAAACTTCCGTTTTCCTTCCAGATATTATATCCAGCTATAACGTCAAGATGAATGTGGAAATAAATCTGATGTATTTCGTTGTAGATTCACTGGCCATTTTACAGAGCTGCTTTTTAGAAATTCAGCGTCGATGTGACTGAATTTTAGTTTATTTATTATTTCACATCTTCGAACGGTCTAAATATTTATAATAAACATTAGCTCGACGAGAATGTTTTCCTGTCAAATTTCGCTCTGCTTATCGGTTTAGTTTCTAGAACGGTTAATCTATGTGAACAGAAATAACTCAGCTTTTTGGCCTCTCAGTCTAACTCTTTTAAGATACTTTGGCATTCATTATGTTTACTTAAACATAAGGATCTTGCTTGCCAGCTAGTATTTCAACAAAATCTGCTTCAGGTTTTAATTTTAAAATTTTCGTTAAAATAGTCTTCTGACCAATGAAGGCTCTTCATTTCCACTGCATGTCACTCCGATGTAAAATGGTACTAATTTTCTAAGAGTGACAAGCAATCAGACTAACCTCATTATACTATTTTTATTTGTTCTACCAAAATAGAAATTTCTATCGTTTATCTATTCTACGGTGATGTAATGTATACACTATACTACTCCATTTTATATAATGCATTCCGACCCATAAAAAAAGTTTAACGAAGTTTATACCCAACGACTGATTTAGAAAATTACCTGTTCAGAATACAAATCATACAGAGCTGTAAACATATTCACTCGCAGTTGTAAATCCATTTCAAATTGAGTCACTGTTGGATATGGGATTAAAGTTACTGTTTCGTATAAACTTGAAACTAAAAAAATATGACAAAAATGAAAGAAACATGACAGCCATAAAAGTATATCCTTTAGATTCACAGGCTGTTTGACATGCATAGTTAATTTTTTATCATACAATGTAAAATAAACTTCTTACAGTTTCGATGTGCTGTTTATCAGTCCAACTGTGCCACATATTATTATGAAAAAATGTCACATATTATGAAGAAATCTACTACGAGTTGATCACGGATTGATATCAGTTGAAGAACCATTAAAAACCAGGGAGCACTGGCCAGCTGTTTCATCCTATTTTGGGAATCATCGGAAGTACGCATCCACTGGGATCGCGCTAAATCACGAATTGGTAGAAGTAAGAATTCATCAGCCACTGAACCGAGTCCCAGTGGCTGAATGGTATCAGAGCTTGCCTTGTAAAAGGAAGGTCCTGGGTCCCAACACCAGTGGGTGCGTATTGCCAATGATTCCCAAACTAGGATGAAACAGCAGCTTTCCAGTACTCCCTGGTTTTCAATGGTTCTCTAACTGATATCAATCTGTGATCAACTCGTAAAAACTTCCTTACACCTAACTGGATGAAACAAAAATGAATGGAATGCACAAAAAGTTTAACCGTGTAGACAATAACCTGTTATCCTAATTTTAGTTGCTACTACCGATGTCAGCTCATGATGAAATCCTGTAACCAGTCAATCAAAAACCTACAAACCAATACTTGAATATCAATGAGATGCTCACCAGTGACTGGTCCTATTCAGGTTGGTAGTTACCTAGGGTTCTAGAGGGAATTCGTGACCATTAGGGTACAGCAGGTCGGGTGTGAGGACAAATACTCACCGAAGACATTGACTAGTGATCGCACTGTGTCGTGAATTGTCAGAAGTTGGAATTCATGGGCCATTGGATCGGGTCCCAGTGGCTCAGTGGTCTACAAGTTCGCCTTTAAACCGTAAGATCCAGAGTTCGAACCCTGGCGGTGGGTGCCTACTGGTGAAGAGTCCTGAACTAGGACGGAACAGTTGTTTAGTACTCCTAGATTTCCCAGTGGTTCTCCAATAGATGTCAGCTCATGATGAAATCCTGCAACGAAACAGTGCATCATATTTCCTGTAATTCTCATTGTCATAACCATTCAGTTATGTCACTGAGTCTCAAACTGTCCTCAAGTACACTTTCAGATTGACCTTCAAACTTCTAGTGCGCATTTCAAGGCGAGGAAGGAACGGTATAATAAGGGATTAGTTCATGCTTTCACATCTAAGAGCATCACATCACACGATATACTATAGACTGCTACTTTACCTGAAGATCCTGGGTGCGGAGAAGATGATATGCAAAAAATTACTGTGAGAATTCTCTACACTGTAAACATTTTCTTCAGAATAAAGCTATTTATTAATTACTTAATTAAAATTATTTAACTTGATGGGGAGAATTTGACTTTTTAAAATACCTTCCTAGTACCATCTAGTTGTTAATATGACTCATCTATTACCAGAAACAAGAATTTATCGCGAAAGTGACTGTGGCAACACTCTGCATAGTTTCAGTGGTCAGGTTAGTTGCTCCATCTTTTTATCATCCTAATTGCTGGGTCGTTTAGAAGAACTACTTTGTAGGTTGTGACTAATCTACAGATCATTAACAGAAATGATCTTACGAAATGTTTTTAAATGTATGTACTCATAACTTCTGTTTATCAATAAATATAATAGAAACACCACATACCTTCTTTCGTGGTTCTCATTGAATCCATCAGAACAGATTCAATTTTCACCATGGATAAATCTGTTGATTTGTCTTGTCTATTTTCATCATTTCGAATTTGCGTAGCCAATTCATTTCTAACCTCAATTTTTAGACAGTGGCTTAGCCACTTAGTTAGATTATGAATTTTTTCGTCGAACGATTGTACTTTTTGCAAAACTTGAGTTATCTGACTTGATGATGATAAAGTGGGATGATTTAGTAACGCCCAGTATAATGATGTTGACATAACTAATAGATCATAACGTCCTGCTTTGTAAGCAATCCTACATTTCATGATAATTTGAAAGTTTGAAATAAAAAAGAGAGCCTGTGAGTCACAAAATAGTTAGGAACGATAATGATATTACTGTTTTTTTCATAACTGAATGAAGACCCGATATATATCACTGCATAAACTACTTTCATTTTGTTTAAAAAGCAAACGTAGCTGACCCTATCATTACTAATTACCTCAAACATTGTGTCTAAAAGGAAGTTGTACGGACTCTTTTCTATTGTATTAACATGGCTTTTGACTCTTAACCTTAATATCATTTCTTTTCCTTAAGTAGTAACGCTAGTGTCTGTACTATTAACTGCGTTGTCATTTATTGATCCCCCCCCTATGTATTTGTGTAATATAGATCCAGCTGACGGTGATTAACCTACTACATTAAAGAATATTTTTAGTTGATCTGTGCGTTCAACACAGATATCAATATCTTGTTGCTCTCTTTGTCTTGCTATCTTCACGAAAACTTTTATTTCATTATGTGCATATGTATAGCAACCAATTGTATGTTTTAAGACACTCCATGGAATTGTCAGTTATGATCTATCAGTATGCTATGGCAATATCTCAGCTACTGTTCCTTATTTTGCATCTTCAAAGTGTGTGCTGTTTGCGACATATTCGTTTATTCTGATAATCCAGGTGGTATTTTCTTGACAAGATAATGAAGGAATAGAGCAGGTTCTACTTATCTTCCTTCAGTTGTTGTTTTCTTAAGTCCATAAGAAAATATGCAGATTTTGGATTGAAAAAAACACAATGAACACTGAGAATTATACGGGAATCAAGGCGAGTCTGCAGTTATAATCAGGGATCAGCAACAATGTCAGAAGATTTGAATTTAAAATAACGTTCTGCGAAGAAAACGTTTGCCTTCATATACTCTTCATCTTCAACTATTATATTTAGCAAAAAAAGTTTTGGAGGTTTTAAACAGCATGTAAGAAAGTATGATCAGCTTTGTAAACGGCAAGTTTATTCACGAATGAGATGAGTTCCGTTTACTTTGTTAAAATATTTATGTGTAAAAATCAAGATATCGCCAGGTAAATTTCCATTACATTTAGTAAAATCCCAATCAGATTAATAGGACTGTGATTAATGTTCTGTGATCATATTAGAATCCCTTTTTTAAACATGAATGAAAACCGTATATCACTGTAAACCTGTAAATGAATAGGCGAATAAACCAAATTCGATCGTTATTATGTGCAAAAGAATTCTAATCCACACGATAGAATTTACGTTTGCATTAAATAGCCATTTACTTTGTTTGAATAGAGAAAAAGTCAGCTGAACTTGCAGTAACCACGTATGACATAAACACACAGTGTTCAGGAACGATCTCATAGTTGAAAGAAATCATCAGCCAAAATTTGATTCATAATCCGGTTTTAGATCTCAAACACCTCATTTTTACACTAATTTGAATTAAATACCATGGTAAATGTATTCCGCGTTTCAAGCAGGTACGCATGCTTATTATTAAGAGGATTACCTAAGGGCATAATTTATTGTACATCATTTATTTATTTTATTTTATTTTTGATGACAGTTTGATTCCACACCCTTTTATTCGGTACAGGTATGGGATTTTCAGCATGTGATATCGGTAGCCCAAATTTTCCAGGCCGACCATAGATATCAGGTGTGCTTCGGCAGGGGATCGAACCCTGGACCATGTGCATAGTCGGCGAGAGTCCTAACCACTGTGCTACCGACGCACATGTTTAAAAGCAATTTCTTTGATTTATGAAGAATATGGTTAATTTTAAAACATCTTACATTTCAAGATAAGATAATAGTTATCAAACATAGAACAAATGTTAAATTGCAGAGGTTAGACAAAGTACAGGAGCTTTTGTAGCAATACTAAGTTATTTTTTATCAAATTAGTTGACTACTAGAATACGTGAACAGAATACGTTCACCATTTACACATGACTTAGGTCGCACAATAATCAGTGAAACTATGATGTCTATCTTATTAACTCTCTGCTTATTTTCCAACAGATTTACTGAATAAGTATTAAAAAAACAACTTACCGAGAAGCTTCATAAAAAGCTTCTTCACCTGCTTCAAATAGACTGCTCTCCACTGTTTGACTATCTTCACTGCTAGTATTTATTCTTTGTTTTCTAACCAGAAGTTCCACACATTTGAATTTAACATCTGTTAAACGTTGTTTACCACGTGTCTGTTGCTGCATTTGTTGTTGCTGATTATATTTCCCACCGGATTTTAGATTCTGTTGACGAACAATTTTCATTTGATTCGATATGCCAAACATAGCTAAACCACGTAGACACAGTAACTGAATTAACCAGTAATTGTTGTCTACATTAGATTGTTGTTGATGTTGTGGATTGATGCTGCAGGTTAATTCTTTTCGAATATTGGCCATGTCAATAATATCTAAGATTGTTGAATACTGCGATGTTAGAAATGCGATCATAGCCAAACGTGTCCACAACTCAAGTTCTACATAACGTTCTGCAGTTGACTGGTCCAATCGTAAGTCATACTTGACTAAGGTTTTACTTTGTTCTTTTGTAATATTGGATTTTCCAGTGGGCTGTTCTATTTGTACATTAGGTTTTTGCCCGCAAAATGCTGTTTGCATTAAATACAAAGCCTTGAAAAAGAAGTTAATTTTAAATAAATTGGTATCAGTATAAAACTATTTGTCAGAGTTATCACTCCATGAATAGGTATAACTATTATATCGACTTGGACTTCACTAATTATACTCTCATCAGTACATATATTTATTAAAAAAAGCTGAATACTAATTCCCAATTACTTATGAAATTATTATTATTATTGTATCCTTTAATTCCTAGAGGAACATAGGGCTTCAGCCGTGCGTCTCCATTGAGTTCGGTTCTCTGCTAGCGTCTTCACCTGGCTCCAAGTCTGCCCACACGTTTTCATCTCCTCTTCACATGACCTCCTCCAAGTCACCCTTGCACTGACGACCAACTCGCCGCTTCCCTTTCGGGTTCCACTCGAGCAATGGCTTGTCTAGTGATGTCACTTGATAGTTTCCTCAGAGTATGGCCACCAATCCATCTCCATTTCCTGCTGCTTATTTGTTTCACAATTGGTTCTTGGTCGGTTCGCTCCCAGAGATCTCTGTTGCTGATCTTTACTGGCCATCTGATCTTGAGCATTGAGCAAAGACAACTGTTAATGAAGGTCCTGTAGTTTGTTTGAGATGCTCTTTATGACGCGCCAAGTCTCTCATCCGTATAGTAAGTATCACTGACTTTACATTGAAGTTGAAAATCCGGATCTTATTTTTCATGCTGAGTGTTGTTGACCTCCACACAGACTTGAGAGTAGTGAAAGCTTGTCTTGCTTTTCCGATTCTTGCTTTGATATCCTCGTCAGTTCCGTAGGCCTGTAGTTGAAACGATGCTTCCAGGTAGGTAGGTAGGAGGTTGTTTCTTTCAGGTTCCTCCCATTTATGCTGATTGTTGTCTGTTGTTGCTGTTACTGTTGGTGGTGTTGCCCATGAATCTTCACCACCTCTGTTTTCTCTATGTTCACCTGAAGTCCTATCTTTGATGCTTCTTCTGCTAACTTGTTGCTTTTCGCTTGCATATCTTCCAGTTTGTGGGAAATCAGACATATATCATCGGCGAAGTCCAGACCCTCCAAGTTTTTTGTGTGAGTCCATTTTATGCCTGTTTCCTCATTGCCCGCTGTTTGTCGCATTATCCAGTCTACTGCAATCAGGAAAATCATTGGCAATAGTAGGCAGCCTTGTCTTACTCCTGTCCTCACTTCGAAGGATTCCGTGAGTTTCCCGTTGTGGATTTCTTGGCATGCAGCATTGTCGTACAGCTGTTGGATGAGATGTATTATTGTCGGTGGCACCCCTTGGTAGTAGCGAATTAGTTTCCAAATCACTTCTCGATCGACGCTGTCAAAGGCCTTTTCGAAGTCGATGAAGTTGAGATAGAGAGGTGACTGCCATTCCAAGCTTTGCTCAATGATGATCCGTAATGTGGCGATCTGATCAATACATGACTTGTTTCTCCTGAATCCATGCTGCTCCTGTTGAAGTTTTTCATCCAGGGTGGCGTGTTTGATTCTCTCCAGGATGATGCAGCTTAGTATTTTGCTTGTGATGGACAGGAGCATAATTTCGCGCCAGTTCTTGAGTTGACTTAAGTCTCTTTTCTTTGGTAGTTTGAATAAGTATCCTTTCTTCCAATCTTCAGGTACTTTGCCTTCTTATGAAATGTACTTGAAAAATAAGTGACTATATTTTCAGATAAGATATTTCTGAAGATACTTGGACAAACTGAGGACTTCACATATCAAGAGGTGATGTTTTCTATGTTTCGCTGCATTGGCTAAGCAGTTGTGTGAAGTGTTAATTTATCTCTGGCTGCAATTTCCGCATTTGTACTTTCAACAACTAAACAGTTCACTTATGTGTTGTTTTAAAAACATTACCGTAAGAAACTTCACTACTTGAAGAACAATTAATGATCTCTGGTGAAAATGCTTAAATCTAGTTTAAACTCTGGATAAAATTCTGCATCTGTTAAACATATCACATCGTCAGTGCTCAAAGATGGAATGAGGCTTTGAAAACACTCAAAAAGCCATTCGAATCAGGAGAGGGATAGTAGTCTTAACATAAAACCCTAGTTAGGGAAAAGAGTAATGAGAATCAAACAACAAGGAAGTCCACCACAAAAAATTTAAGATAAGGTATAGGTGTTAAAGACTTCTTAAGGCCACAGCAGCATTACAAATCCCTGATATGGATGACTAAACGTTTTATGGGTGTTTTCAGTTATGGTATAAAGCTTTTTAAGGAAGGCTTATTCTGTGCTCAGTAGTCAAGGAAAACTGGTATGAAATCGGTACTAAAGAGTCACCCAGCTTATGTTTATAGAGTATACTCACTAGCTCACAAGAAGGAATTCAAAACACTGAAGTATCGTCACAGTGAGGGAAAAATTGACAGTTACCTCTGTAAGTGAAGGTGCATCTTTAAATCCAACCACTGTGTCGATTTGTTTTGATGGCTCTGCTATTGTCTGTGTACTTTGTTCATCGATAAGTTTCGACACCAGTACCGGCCATTCAGAAATATATTTCGACTTATGTGTAAGCCATAAAGAATGAACAGCTAACAGTGTTCGTGTTACTAATGTCTCCACATAAATTTGTGCTTCCTTTTGGTTACCTAGTGGCATTTTACGCATTTGCGCTTCAGAATCAGATGTATAATTTGTTTCACCATGGCTTGAGCTATCACCTTGAAGATCCATTGGAAACAAACCTTTGTGTACTGGTGGACTGGAGATTAGTTGTCTTGCTGATAACCAGCAAATTATCAATCGAGAACGTGTGCTCATCGGTATAACTGGTTGTATTGTATAGGCTTCGTCAATATCTTGAAGTAGATCCAACCTATTGGGTTCACAAAGTTTCCCTGCCAGTACTAACCAGTCCATTGCTTTTTTAATGCATTGTTGACCTTCTTGAGGCACCTTGATTTTTATAAAGAATTTTAAAAAGTAAAACACTAATTGATGTTAGGTTTTTGAAATTATGAAGAATGGTAAACAAAAACAAAATTTGTATAGAGTATAACCAGTGAATCGCACCCTTATTTTATGATCAGTATTGATATAAGACATTATCTAATGTTTACCTCACCATCATTGGTGTCTTATTTAGTAACTCGGAGTTGTCTTGATCTTAAAAAGTACTTGATATGTGTTGTCTTTAAGTGTTTCTCATGTGGTGTAAATATTTACTCTGTCACTTTACAGTGGGCTTCTGGTGACTTAACAGGCATCTAGATACTTCATTAATGCAGGTGTGTACATTTAATTAATTTGAATTACAAACTACACTTATGTGTCATAATGGAAATAAAATTTATTCTGTGAATTTAGGACTTTTTAACTTGGTATTCTCACTTCGATTTCAACAATAACCACAGCTGAAGGCGATACTTTGACTTATATACAAAACTCTGTGAATGTAGACCAGTGCTTGGTAAAGACAAAAGTTTGCACGTTATTAAAGCTGTACATCCAGCAGAGAATGCTTTCAGCAAATAGGATGAAACAACTGGCAACACTAGCAGTATAAACTTATCCAATTAACTTCTGTTCATCTGATGAAACAGTATTGGAAAAGTTACTTACAGTATATGTGGTGGGTTTCGCTGACTTTCCTCTGCTTGTCTTTTGACCTTTCTGTGTTGTGCTAGAAGGTAGTGACTTATTCTTTTCATTACTGGAATGTATAATTGACTTTACTGGCTTCGGTAGCCAGGGTTGAATCAAACCATGAGCTAGTACTGTAGCCATTTCAATATACAACTGAGCTGGTAAACAGTTTGGTCCAATTTTATTTGCACTCTCCAGGATCACCTAAATTTTTCAGTCAAAATACATTGGAGAATATAAGTTAATTTTTTGTGTTTGAGAATTCTGGGTGATATTATTCAATATAAATACTTATAGGAAGTGATTTTATTACAGTGATATAGTTAATAACCAAACCAAGTTCACTTTAACAGTTTGAAAAAATTTGGGCATTAGGTACACCAACTTATCTCTATGACTGCTGTAATCTTTGTTTTTTCCCTCACCATATCATGTAAAGAGAACATCATATTCAATATTTTTAATCATGCAAGGATTTGTATACCGCATCGACAGTACTGAGTGAAACAAGCCCACGGCAATTTCCACTTGTATTATTATCATTACCTTAGCTGCTATCATTATTATTATTACCACTTTATATGCTGCATGTTTTTTTATTTTTTATTGTTTTTATATTAACCCTATTGTAAATGTAGAAAAATTTTCTGTGTGATTAATTTTATTTATAATTTGAGGAAATTAGATGCAATATTGTGATTAATGCTGAAAATTCCATTCTGTATCACAAGTACTGTTTTTGGAATAAAGTAAATCATTATTATTATTATTATGATATTCATTACAATAAAAGGATTTTTTGTATTTCCCAATGAATGAAAAACAAAAAGATATTGTATTTACTGACGTTTCGCCATTTAGTGCCAATTTCTTTATCAAAGTATTATTAAACCAGAATTTACAAAATCTCAGCTTATATATCATCGTTCCTCAGAGTGGGTTGCGTTGGCATATTTTTGCTTTTTCAGGTTGGCCAGTTGGTAAAGATAACAAACCAGGTGTAGATTGTTGGATTTGATAACCGTATAAAATTTAGGGAAGCAGCGTGTGTTTACATAATGAAATTGATTATCACATCCGTGTTAATTTTGTCATTTCATGTGGGAGGGCGGTGTTGTAATCAGGTCAAATTCTGTTTTAATCCATCATTCCTAATCAGACAATTTGGATTCCATTTGAAATGAAGTGCTTTTGATGTTAAACGTTCTTTGTGATTTCTGAAATTTTTCTGGATTAATTCCATATTGTCAAAATCAATTTTTTCTAGCCTGATTCCATAGCGTGTAGATTTCCTGTAGCTGATGATTTTTCAAGCTTTTCCAGTTCAACTGAATTTCTACGGTGTTCACTTCTTCTGATTTTGATTTCTCGTAATGTTTGTTCTTTGCATATCACACCATATTCCAAGCATTTTATTTTATAGACACAATTAGGTAGAGAATCTTTAGGGATTTGGTCTTTTATAATAATATACAGGGATATGCTTGAATTCCTAATTAAATTTCCAGAAAACTGCTCAATAGTAACAAAGCTTAATTATTCAGCATCTGTTAGGTAATCTCTGAGATTCAGTTGCTAATCAAATGTCAGTCTTCTATAACTCCAGTATGTCCTTTTATTTTTGTAGTGAAGACTTTTGTTATTTGGTCACACCAGTCTAAAGTCATTATCATTAGATAACTGAAAAGTTACCTCTTTGGATGTACTGAATTCAGTAACTTGTTATTTGCCTATCAATGGTTGAATCCCTCTAAAAACTGACCATTCATAACCTGAGTAATAAGTACCTACACTGAAAGGAAATTTGTCTTTTGTAGGTTGGACAGCAAAATTATCATAATTTAGGCGGCAGTTTCATTAGTTAATCCAAAAAAGTCATGGTAATTTGTTGATCTAAGTATAATATAACCTTTGCTATAAGATGTTCTTCACTTTTGCATTTATGGCTTTTTTTTCTTTCTCTCAGACTGTTTTCTGACATAATACAACATTCCCCCTGCTAACCATTATTTTCAGAATAATATTATCATGATCACTGTAATAGTCATAAGGATTCGCTTAACCAGATCGATTTTTATATAGTGTTACATCGATGACTAAACTTGAATTAATTATCCTTTACGACTGCAGTATTTGCATAAGCGTTGGAACTTCTGTATTTGTGCATGTTTATGGAGTGATGAAGAAGTTTGTTTGGCTATACAATAAAAGACAACGATTAGTTCTCTGCGTTCAGACCACAATACTTCGGTTTTGGTCATTACACTATTATTATTACTTAGAAATTCGAAAATGCTTTCACACAAGATGTCATTGTATAACTCGTGAGAAAGCCAGGCACAAGGTACCCTTTTTACACCTGAAATAACTGAGTTTTACCTTACTTCTTATAAGCAGAAGTATCAGTCATTTCCTTTTCAGTTTTGCTAGGGAAAATTTATGAATTCAGTCAATATTTTCTTCTAATATTAACTAACCGAAAATGTGGCTGTTATCTGGCGATGATCATTCTGACATATTGTAGGAAGACAATAATTCCAAGCACAAACTGCACATGAATATAAGCACTTTGAATCAGCTATTCTTGCAGAGAGGACAGCACTGCGCTGAAATGCTGATAATGCAGTTTCACTGACAAGACCAAACCATTCACTAGAAAATATTATGAAGGAAACAGAATTATGAATTGAAGTAAGTTAAAGTAAACAAAGATTAAGGAAAAACAACATTTGTGAAGCCAATCATACTTTTATAAATTCTTGTGTTCTTTACAGTGACTGATGGTGGTGCTATAAATCACGAATTGATAGAAGGTAGAATTCGTGGACCACTGAACTTCGTCCCAGTAACTGAATGGTCAACAAGCTCGCTTTGTAACCTGAGGGTCCTGGGTTCTATACCTAGTGCGGTCATCAATGCGAGTGCCGAAGAGTCACAAAGTAGGACGAAACAGTGGTCCAGTACTCCGTTGTTTCCGACGCTTCACTAAATAGTATCAATTCGTGATCCAGCCTGGTTCCTTACAGTATTTCAAACCACGAAAACAAGTAAAGACACTGTATTATATTTGATTTTGGAGGACAACAAATATCTTTACGCACCTGCTATGCGTAAAAACGAAAGGTAGCTAAATACAACCGGAGCTTGTTGACTCCTAGACGCATAGCCTGAAATGTAAATTTAGCTTTAAGACATTAACTAGCATTCTCTCACCGACATCATCGTTTTCATGACTGACTATTTGCTCAGAAAAAGATGTTATGCTCTTATGACCTTGCCAGTAATTCAGAATAATTTTCACCACACAGGTTTATCTGACTGCATTTGAACACATGCAAGTTTACGTAGGGGGTTTTTGAGACAATAAATACTCGCCCATATAATGAAACCAAATGTTATGAATTGCAGAACAGTGTTATCAGAAGTTGGCAGTTTATTGTTTTACATACAGATTAAACATGGATGTCCTTTGTATCGAAGATAGGTGAAACAAAAAGAGAACCTGGATACCGTGTTCTGTTCTATACTGAAGATCAGATGACCGGAAAGAATCACCAACAAGAAACTATGGGAACAAACAAAACAAGAACCAATCGCCCAACAAGTATGCAGGAGAAAGTGGAGATGGATTGGACACTCGCTGAGGAGGCCGTTGGATGACATCGCGCGCCAGGCCATAGCTCGAATGGAACCCGAAAGGGAAGCGGCGAGTGGGACGTTCAAGGGTGACATGGAGGAGATCGTGTGAAGAAGAGTTGAAACAGTATGGACTAACATGGATGCAAGTGAAAAGTATGGGAGAAGACAGAAGCAAGTGGAGGCGTGCAGTTGAAGCCCTATGTTCCACTAGGAACCCAAGGGAACAATAATAATAAATAAATACAATATTTTTATTGAATTCAGCACAAAATTACCCAGGATCACGTATTCTCTGATTAAGATACAGCCACATTTTATTGCTCACAGTGATACTGAGGCATTCAAATAACCTTCAGGTTTTGTGTATACAGTTTTATTATTGGTTATGCTTTGATTTTATCGGTAATATTTTTCATATTTCCTATAATAGTTTTCAATCATTCCTATTGTCTTACATAGTTATTACTGAATTTGTAGTATAAAGCAACTGCCACCATAACTTTCAACACTTATCAAAATCTTCGTACTGTTTCTTAAATCGCTTGTATCTAAAGGCATTCAGTTCTTTTTATCCCATTCTGCGATGGTCGTTATACTGAGCTGGAGGTGTTGAGACCAACTTTGCTCAAAGATGTGCAGAAGTTATATTATAATCTAATTAGTGGGACCATTGCTACTGTGTTAGGCATACGAATGTGAATCCGTTTACTGTGACCAATGCAGTCACATAGTGTGTTTAATTTTCAAGTTCTGCTTTTGGCTTACAAAATATTTCGCGAATCGACTCACAGTTATAAGCCATATGTGTCTTTATGTCTCTTTTAACTTTATTCAGTTCTGTGAAGTAAAAACAGAGTGTACTTTTTACTAAAATGCAAAACTAACCAATAATTTTTCAATTGTGAACTGTATTCATTCAACTCTTCTACTGCATTTTCAGTCCTACTGGTCAGCATAGAAGTATCCAACCATGGTGGCTTTAAGTTGTCAACATTTCCAGCCAATTGAATTCCACATGACTGTTGACGTAAGAGCATACATAAGCATTCTGCGTATATACAGTATACTTCTGACAATGAACTATACAATTTCAACTCATAACTGGTGACAATATCTAGAGGTGTCGTTGTTGTACGCGGAGTTGTCTTGGGTTTATTTGACATATTTTGAGGATCTACTCTCAGTGCTGTAAAATTTGAAAGGAAAAGAAAAAACGTGTTACTTTTCAATATGAGGATAAAATGAATAAGGAATACTAAGTGATTCTGTCATTGGGATCATTTGTAATCAACTTGAATTCGTCAAATATTAAATAAATTATAATTATATTTCAATGGCTTACACACAATTATAAGTTTTTGGTTTTGGTAGTATTTTGGGCGAAATTACTGCCCGTGATCACACTGACTGCTCAAATTGTTTTGTTTTTAATTGAAAATAAAACAGTGTGATCTGCTTGACAACATAAATAACAATCCAGAAAGTGAGCATAAATGCATGATACTACACACTACTGATTAATTAGACAAGTAGTCAACCAGTATCCGGATGGTTTTAACTGACTGAGTCCTCTGACATAAGTCAAACTGGGTACACCGCTTATGAGCTTGACCTCAAATCAGTGAAACAGTCGTACAGTGTTTAGATCAGTTTTATCTGGCTAACAAGCACTACTGGATGATGTCAGTGGTGCCTAAATACTCATATAAGTCAATTATGCAGTGACCAGAACTACGACCTGGTAGACTGTGAGCGAATACTAACTTAATTCGCACGTCAACAATAACGATAATAACACCACCAGCACGCAAAGACAAAGAAAACACTGGACGTCTATAAAAGACCTTTTACTGTCTCAAACAACAGTTAGAAAGATTGACAGAAACTCTGTATATATACAGTTAGAATGACCTTGAAAAAGCAGCAATTCAGTGATGCATTAAAAGTATTATTCTACTAGGTCATAGTTCCGGTCATAACAATTTTTGGCGACGGGTTTGCTCAAGATGGCCCCACTGTGTTTAGAGAAACTAATGGGACAGCAGCTAAAAGGGATGGAAATGCCTGCTGGTCTGCATATATCATGACCTACCGATTCATCTACAGCCAACGATAACACTGAAAGCAACATTTGAGAATTTTAATTGAAAAAAAATGCCCATTAAAATTTTCTAAAGAATAGACACTGAACAAAGAGAACTCTTTTCGATAAATTCATCATCAGGTTCTACAATTATATATACATTATAATGAATGAATGAATTAGTCTTATGAACGACATTAATGTTTAAATAACATCAAATCAATAATATTGATAACCTCGCCTAGATTACTAGGTCACTAGTATTCTAGCCGGTCCCAAGCCCGGATACAGAGGGAGGGTTGGGGCGTGGTGCTAGCAACTCCACCCCCAAAACTTAACCAAATTGCTACTAAAACTTCAACGCACAAATATATTCGAAATTCTAAAATTACAAATAGTGACCTTATTTTTCGCTGGAATCGGGGAAGTGAAATGACGCGGGCTGGTGAAAGCCTTCGGGAAGCCAGTCAGCCGATGTGCCTTCTTTCGATGAAAGCGAAATTAAGGATGGGGACGTGGAATGTTCGTACAATGTACGAAGCTGGGAAGGCTGCTCAGGTAGCCGCAGAAATGAGGAGATATAAAATAGAAGTGTTGGGAATCTGCGAGAGCAGATGGAACGGATGTGGAAGGAGCCAACTATCAACTGGAGAGACAATAATCTACCCAGAGGACAATCACGAGCACACCGAGGGAGTAGCCATCATGATGTCACCAACAGCGGCTAAAGCTCTCATGCAGTGGGAACCAATCTCCTCCAGGATAATGACAGCCAGGTTCAACTCAAAAGGAAAAATGGTTACAATCATTCAGTGCTACGCGCCTACAAACGCCTCAGAAAAAGAGAAGAAGGAGGATTTCTACAGTCAACTACAAACAGTAATGGACAACGTCCCAAAGAGCGACATCAAAATCCTGATGGGCGACATGAATTCGAAACTGGGGGGAGACAATACAGGAAGAGAACTCACCATGGGTCGTGAGGCCCTCGGTGAAATGAACGAAAATGGCGAACTCTTCTCAGACTTCTGCGCCTTCAATGATTTGGTGATTGGTGGCAGTGTGTTCAAACACAGGGATATACACAAGGCGACATGGATTTCACCAGATGGACACACCAAAAACCAGATAGACTTCATTTCAATCTCAAGGAAGTGGAGACGGAGCCTACTGGACACAAGGTCGAGGAGAGGAGCAGATGTGGGTTCAGACCACTATCTAGTACAAGGGACTTTCAAGGTGAAGCTGAAAGCCTCGAGGATACCTGGGGATAGGCCACAATGCAAGTTCAACACGCAAAAACTGAAAGACACAACCACAAAGGACACTTTCACTGCAACTGTCAGAGCAAAGCAGGAAACACTACGTGGCACCACTGAGTAATCATCCGTGGAAGACCATTGGAACTCTCTGAAGGTGATTTTCAACGAAACGTGTTCAACGGTTTTAGGAAGAAAGAAGAAACAAGACAAGGAATGGCTCTCAACAGACACTTGGAAACTAATAGAGGAGAGGAGAAAGGTGAAAGAAAAAATGATTCAATGCAAAGATGGACAAGAGAAAGAGACGCTGAACTCAACTTACATAGCACTGGACAAAGAAGAGAAGAAGAGTGCCAGGAAGGACAAAAGACAATTCTACGACAACCTGGCTACTGAAGCTGAGAAGGCAGCAGGCAAAAGGGACCTGAGGACACTATTTCAGATAACCAAGTCTCTATCCGGGAAGAGATCAACACAAGTGAAACCTATAAAAGACAGCCAAGGGAACCCAATTACCAAAGAAGAAAGACAGATTAAACAATGGGCGGACCACTTCAAAGGACTCTTGAATCGACCACCACCTACAACCCGTCCAGTAATACCAACAACAGCACGTACACAACTGCAAGTTGACACCAATCCTCCAGCGAAAACTGAAGTCATGAATGCAATCAAGCTTCTGAAAGCTGGGAAAGCAGCTGGACCAGATGGAATACCCCCGGAAGCACTGAAAGCGGACCCAGAAACGACAGCAGATATGCTGACTCCATTATTGCAAAAGATCTGGAAAGAGGGAAAGGTGCCTACTGACTGGAGGAAAGGTTACCTGGTGAAACTACCAAAGAAGGGCGACCTGGGACTCTGCAAGAACTGGCGAGGAATCATGCTCCTGTCGACGCCAAGTAAAATCCTGAGTCGCATCATCCTGGAGAGAATAAAGGACGCACTGGATACAGAACTCCGACCAGAACAAGCTGGATTCAGGAAAGGCAAATCATGTTCTGACCAAATTGCAACTCTACGCATTATCATCGAACAAAGCATGGAATGGCAATCAAATCTCTACCTCAACTT
This sequence comes from Trichobilharzia szidati, assembly GCA_944472155.2. Taxonomy (NCBI): domain Eukaryota; kingdom Metazoa; phylum Platyhelminthes; class Trematoda; order Strigeidida; family Schistosomatidae; genus Trichobilharzia; species Trichobilharzia szidati. The sequence goes on along the minus strand of OX235274.1, from coordinate 61,918,053 downwards.
CATAGACTTTGAGAAGGCCTTTGACAGCGTTGACCGCGAAGTAATTTGGAAACTACTCGAGTACTACGGCGTACCCCAAATATTCATCAACCTTGTTCAACAACTGTACGACAACGGCACATGTCAAGTGATCCACAACGGAAAACTCAGCGAAGCGTTTGGAGTAAACACAGGAGTCAGACAAGGGTGCTTATTATCACCAATGATATTCTTAATTGTGGTGGACTGGATTATGCGTCAGACAGTGGGAAACGAGAAGACAGGGATATCCTGTACCGACGTGAAGAACCTAGAAGACCTGGATTTTGCGGATGATCTATGTTTGATGTCACACAAAATCGAAGACTTACAAGCGAAAACCGACAAACTGGTCGAAGAAGCAGCAAAGACAGGACTCCAGGTGAACATAGACAAGACGGAGGTCATGAAAATAACCAACCAACAACAGCAGCAACATCCAGTGCCAATCACCATCAACGGGAGGGATTTGAAAGAGGTTACTTCTTTCACTTATCTGGGGAGCATTGTCTCAACCACAGGAGGAACGGACGAGGATGTCAAATCGAGAATCGGGAAGGCGAGAAACACATTCATCAACCTGAAACCAATCTGGAAATCTTCGTCACTCACCATCAACAACAAAATTCGGATTTTCAATACAAACGTCAAGTCAATTTTGCTCTACGGATCAGAAACTTGGCGGGTCACCAAGAATATTTTCAACAGCCTGTTGCAGACCTTTATCAACAACTGTCTTCGCTCCATACTGAAGATTAGATGGCCGGAAAGAATCACAAACAAGAAGCTATGGGAACAAACGAAACAGGAACCAATCGCCCAACAAATATGCAGGAGGAAGTGGAGATGGATTGGACACTCGCTGAGGAGGCCGTTGAGTGACATCGCGCGTCAGGCCCTCGAGTGGAACCCGAAAGGGAAGCGGCGAGTGGGACGTCCAAGGGTGACATGGAGGAGATCGTGTGAGGAGGAGATGAAACAGTATGGAATAACATGGACGCAAGTGAAAAGTACAGCACAAGACAGAAGCAAATGGAGACGTGCAGTTGAAGCCCTATGTTCCACTAGGAACCCAAGGGAACAATAATAATGATAATAATATTGATAAATTACAGCTGAACAGCATCAACATCAAATAAACTGAATGTTAGAAGAATTAGGAAAGGTTATGGTACAAATTCATGAGTTTATAGTCCCTACTGAGGGCCAGGGCAGTAGTAGGGGCTGGACTTGTTTCTTTTGGACACAGAGCGCTGGTTGTTTGAGGCGAATTGCAATAGCGTCTGCTGTTTGGAGTAAGCGGTGCTTCGACGATTTTGGTAGTTTGTTAGGTACCCGGTATATTATGGAGAAGGATTCGTCTACGCTGGCTTTGTGACCGGCTTGCACCAGATGGTCTAATATCGAGCTGTTAATAGTTTTAACTACACCTTTACTTAGCCATAGTGAGATATGTTCTCGAGCACGAAAAATCAAGTTCCTAGAGCAACGGCCAACATAACTCGCTCCACAAGCGCAGTTGAATTGATAAATACAATTTGAATTGGCCAGTCTAGGTACTTCATCTTTCAGTCGAGGTAGCACCATCGGTCTTGTAGAGAATAAGATGTGTAGTTCGCCAGCATTAAAAGTCCTTTGAACTGCTTTTCTTAATTTCTTTGTAATTAACTCACTTGGTTTATCGCCCTTGAATTGTAGTCGTATATAAAGGGGTTTCTTGTTTACAGATAGTGGGTCGTCCTTTTTTGTTAATGACACAGATGCGAACATGACGTTTGATACCTGGTTTCGCAGATACGAAAACCTATTTCGAGTAAACTTTGCGGACAAAGATTATGCCTCGAAAGTACGGCTTCTACTTAGAAAATTGGGAGCAGATGAACTAGATAAATATCTCAACTTAATTCTTCCACAGAAGCCCAGTGATCGAGCATTCGATGGGACTGTCAGACCCTTCGTAATCATTTAGGTGACCACAGATCCTTATTCAGCATTCGATATCCTTGTATGAAACTGGTTCTGAACGAAAATAATGATATCCATACTCATCTGGGCATAGTCAATCGCACGTGTGAACGCTTTAAATCATCATTTTGTAACCATGCATTTATGCTTTTTTAACTGACTGTCATTTATGGTATAAAACAGACCACATGTTTCGGTCTGAATAATCCCGGATTCCAAAGGAAACTGTGATGAAATTTCGCCTCTGACTGTGTAATTTACAAATCGTGAATTTATTCGCAAACTGAAAATTTCATTCAAACTAATAGCGTGTTATTTCCTTTCCTTGTTACTTTTTATCAGTCAGTGAATCACCTGGTCAGTTGCTGTCATTGACAGGAATGAATTTCACAGTTTTAATTCCCAAAAGTTAAATTGGGAACTAATTTTTACAGATTTGTTAAACTAAAGAACTGTAATTATAAACACAAAAATAAATTTTGAGCAAACTTACGCATTTGGGCATTCGAATTCACTTCATTTGACTTCAAAGTAGTTGATGAACTGACTACTGGTTTAGTTCGGATGATCCTGTTTAAAATGAGGTAAAATAGAGAGAGGGCTATTCGTGAGAATCAAGATATGATTCTCAACTGCATCACTGTATAGTGCATGTGAGTGTGATATAAAAACTCGAGGCTTTCATCTTTTTAGTGCATTTATGATACAAATAATTCAAATAAAGGAAAGATAGGGAATCTATCTAGAGATGTTCAACAAGTATTATAGTGTATTACTGCATAATACCTAAAAGAAATGCGGTAATTTGGAAACTGAACTACGAAGATTAACATTTTCCTGTTGAGACAATAAGCTTGGATTTGCTCAGGTTGATATCCAGAAAACTTTGAGGTGTACTAAGGGAATGTTGCCAATAATGAAACCGATTCCATTTTGAAAACACAATATAACACATAAATGTAATGCTTGAGAAAAGTAACCGCATTCAACAAACTCATAGACTGTGAAAATGATTGATATAAGAATAGAACTTGTTCACTGTGGTAGAGTATAATTCCATTATGCCGTAAATGATTGTAAAGCTATAACTAAACTTTAACAACATTTTCATTCGGATTTAGTTTATACTTAAATGATTAACTAAGGAAGCATTCATAATAAACGCTGTCGTATTTGAAAAAAAGTTTTATACGTGCATTTTAAACACATCTAAACGTGAATGTGGAGAGTTTTAGATTTCCTCCAGGCATACTGGTGGTGAGTAAATCTTCTTTCAGCGTTGACAATTATGGTTAAATAAGCCTTTACGCTGCTAAAAGAAATGGGGATTTCATACTTAATTCTAACTGTTTCAGCTTAAAATATGAATTCAGAGTGGATCGCTATCGTGAACTAGATTTTTAGAAATGATGAAGAATGTGATAGCATTTCCATTTCTACTGAATATTTGCTGATTAGCAGCCGTATAAGAACAACTTATAGCTTTTTAAATCCAACTTTTAAGGTGACATTCCCTTTTATAATTCTTAGGCTAGAATACCACAAGGCTGACAGATATGCGTAGTTGCGAGTTCAAGCCAGAAAAGTAGTTATTAAGTTAACCCTTTCGTAAATAATTATTTACAAAATATTAAAATCAGTAAGAGTTTTCTCATACACAGCATACATAGGCATGAACCAGATAAAACACTGATTGTTCAGTTTAGATTGATGTGAGGCTCTGTTATTTCTATTTACTTGATTACTTTTGTGTTGAATAATTGTTAAATGGTCAGCTGATAGTTGGTTGTAATCTAATTTTTAATTTGTCGCCTCATATTTCGTAATTTTGTGGTGAACGATACAACTGTTTTATTTAGGGAGCAATTTCTTTAAATTTCTTACTAATTTTTGCATTTTGGAGTAAAAATTGGTTCTTCAAGAAGAAAGTTTACCTTATGGGATCAGAGGCATACAGAAACGTGTTAAATGCAACATACAATACAGTTTAACATCAACAGCGGTTTTAAAATATGCTGAAAAGATGTTTATTAAATCGCACTGGGGTAGAAAAATAAACTTTTGGAGGTCAGTCCTTCAGAGAATAAAACCTATACCATATTATAACGCCCTCACAACTTTTATTCACTGAAAATGTGGCTTTTACGACACGGTTAAAAGTGAACATAAATACTATTCACAGTGCTTAATTTATCGAATTCTAGCGCCATATTCTTGATTCTGAAGTCCAAAACACGATAATTGTGGAATATCTTCAGTACACTTTGTACTTTAATATAAATAAAACTATATGATATTTCCTAATCTCATAGATCGCAGCTACATTGATTCGTGACTGGACAGTGCTCTAATGTTAACTGATTTCAAGATTTGTGTCAACTGAATACAGCTGATTTAATTAGCTAGGTAACGAAAACTTTGATCGATTGTCTGCTTAGTATTTCTCATTCAAAGCAATCTTTAACTTATGCGCTACTGTATTTATGAATGTCTCAAGGTATTTATTGACTCAGTTTTGCTTATACCTAAAAGTAAGCTTTCGGAATGAAAAAGATAAGTTGAAGTGAATAAATACTTAATGGTGTTTAACAAATGACCGTTCAGACAACGTATAACCAAATTTTTTTTGCTAAAGCCAATTCACTTTCTGTTGGTTAGATTTGTAGGTTAAAATTAAGTCGATTAGAGCTTTTTCGGATACAAGTAATCGTTAAGCTTTCCGTCTGAGTTTCAAAAGTCTTCTGTTTCTCCTTGCAAACTTAATGTTGAATTAATCAATTCCTAAGCAAAACATAATTGTGCACTGATGAGAAGCTCAAATATGAACAAAGTAGATGCTAAACATTCGCTATTTTTTCACTCGTTTCCTTGGTGGTTTGTGACAGGTTTCACCTTGAAAGCTCGTCTTTCGCACTCTGCTTTGCGTGTCACAATTCTTCTGTGTTTACACAATCAATAAGAAGTTTAATATTTCCTGAAACAACTTGCCTGTACTGTTCCAGCTTTTTAAGTAACACATTCCAGTAATTATCGTCATCAAACAGTAGACATAAACGACATAGAGTTGAGCACAAATCCCAAATTTGGTATTTCCTAGTCAGTTTGATCAAATCGAACCATAAAAGTAGTCTGCAAGAAAATAAACATTTTGAATAAAAATGTTATATTATTACTTGAAGCCAAAATTATTCAGAAGTCATGTAGTTGCGCTTTTAATTGAGAGGAAATAATTCAACGGCTTACAATAACTGTATTATTTTCTTCATTCGTATGTGATGCGAAATGAAGGTTAACCAAAGAAATACTGGTTGGAATGTAATGGCACACTGCCCGAAACAATATAAATACAAAGCTTACCTTATGAAAAAGGATTTTCCTTCTCTAAGGAATGTCATTAAAGTTGTCATCTTCAAGTACAAATATTTTCCATCACCTCACAATTTCAATGTGACTGGAGGTGTCATGTGTAAGTTTAACTTCATTTTTATCATTTATTTGAAATCACTCATGCAAACATCATTCAGTTCGCAGTTTATATATATGCTATGCTATTAAACAAAATCTAGAAATCAAATGTTAATTTGCCAAGCTTTTCATATTCTGATGCATCATAATCGACTTCATCTGATTTATAAATTCGGTGGCTTTAAAGAAGGTATAAGCTTCCTTTAGACTGACTAATTCACCAGCATAAGATTTAATTAGCATCACGTAAAGTAGAATGGAAATTCAGTTAAATGAAGTGACATCTTTATACAGTAAATAAGAATTAAACTCTTTGATCATTACAGATAGTTTTTCATAAATCGAAAGCATAAATGTTGGAAGATAGTTAAAAATTTACAACATAAATGAGTTATAGTAGTGTATCCAATAGGATGATTCTTACACAAGCCTATTTTACTGTGACTAACCTGCAAATGTAACGACTTTCTTTTAAACAATAAGGTTTTCTAATGTGGTTAGCATCATTTGTACAATGATGAGTGAAGTAATATACAAATCACTTTTTGACCGAATACTTTGATCCATGTTTGCCAGACACAAGCAGAAGTCATTTTTAACCATTCAAGCAAATGAAAGACTGTAATTTCAACCCATAATAACGCATCTCTGCAGTATGTGAGATTCAGACTCATTGAATTAATGGGAAGAAATGGAAATTGTGTTTAAAAATAAAGAATTCAGACTTTCCTGGGTTGAAAAACGACACTTCACCCTTGCTCTACACGATCCTGCAGTTAAGATATTAACTAGATCAACATCTCAGCAACTTGAGAGTAGTGAATACCCCACCAAGCGTTGATCCAACATAGTGGACTTGATTTTAGAGTAGCCAACAGTCTAACTGACTGTGCATGTAATACGTTAATAGGTAAATTTTCAGTGTATCAGAGAGAAAAACAAAGTGGCCTTAATTTTATACAAAGAATAAACTAATTGAATGGGGAAAGGAACGATAGTGAATACAAAGCTTATGTTGTAAATTAGCCTTACAAAATAGCGACGAGTTAGCAAACTTGGACATGCTCTTTTAAATGTAGTTGTATTCAATCCGTGGTTCAAATGTTAAAATTGTTTAAAGATTTTAGTTAGAATTAAAGTAATTATTTCAAATCAAGGATATCTTGACGTGTATACCTAACTGTTCACCCTTACAACCAAATTACATAATCTATAGCAGATTTAATTTGTTTTCTAATATTATCTCGACAAATATATCAACTTCAAGGCTACTATGTCAGTCAGAACATTTTCCTGAAAAAGCCATCAGTTCCAGTATATTTCATGTTAAAATACAATGCAGATAATTCAAAATTTACCCACTTTTCATTTATTTCATATTCAACATTTTTACTAATTATTTCAGAGTAATTTTTAGTCACGTCATTAAGTTGCATCCAGATTTCTTTGAATGAATTAATTCGAGATAGTATTTCTTCAGGATGTTTACTTGTATGTGTTGTTAGTAACATTTTGGTGTCACTGTACAACTTCCTTTCAAGTTGGAAGATTTCATCGAATATAGTTTTATCGACCATTTGGCTGATATGTATGAATAAAGTTTGCTATAAAAAGAAACAAATAAATGAAGTATAAAAGTGTACTACTACTTATTAAAAATTAATAGTATAAACTACATTACATGAATTTGTTAATGATAAAACACGTAGTTGCGTAAACACGACAAGTAGATAAGAAAGGAAAACGTAAGTTCATCACACGTTACATCACTATACATCCTTATCTGTATGCAATTATTAGAATCATTCCGTTTCATATCAGTCAGCCAGCTACTGTAATGCAAAGACAGTCGGACATGAGTTGAAATCTAGTTTGAAATTCCTAAACAGTATTCAGCTGTCTGTCGCTAAGACATACAGCTTAAGATCATCAGATTTTGAAATGAGTTCGGTGAACTACCATTCTGTCTGGCCAGTAATATAGCATAAAATCGGTCTAGTTTTATCGGCGAGTAAGTGCTGTTGACCCAACTTGAGTGATGCCAGCTGTGCACCATCCGTTTCGGAACAATGAGTGCATGCCACCAAATAATCCCACTCTCGGACGAAATGCATTTCAGTGGTCCTTGTTTCTCAATCATATGTGTATACACTTGATGGCTGTTTGTGTGTGACATTCAGAACATCGATGTTTTTGTACCTCATATCTACCTAGACGGACGTGAAATTCAGTTATGGTTCTTTGAAAATAATGAAAACGAGCACCATACTTAAAGATGTTTTATCGAGTGGAACCCGAAGGAAGCGATGAGTTGGTCGTCCAAGGGTGACCTGGAGGAGATCATGTGAAGAGGAATTGAAAGCGTGTGGGCAGACTTGGAGCCAGGTGAAAACTACAGCAGAGAACCGAACGCAATGGAGACGCATGGCTGAAGCCCTATGTTCCTCTAGGAATTAAAGGAAATAATAATAATAATAATAATTATTCATAATGTCTGATATCAGGATAGTAATACAGATTATGCCAAACAGATTGCTAATTCTGGTTATGAATCATATCATACACGTCAGCGACAGTAAGAAAAAACAACTTTTGTCGCTTTCTTACTACGAGAATTTTTCACTGGCACGAATCTACTGAATACTTTGTATCTCTTTGCATTGTTACGCTTGTCTATGCTTCTCTTTATATGTAAAATTCAATATGTTTTGAATATTTGATGTCTTTGATCTCAAAGAGGTGATCTCAGTATCAGACACTATTCCTTTTTGCAACTCCTTTGATGAAATAACTGTTACATCTTAGACTATTCAGATTTTCTCACATTTTCCAGTATTTCTGTGATTTTCGAATTTAACATCAACAATCTCTACCATAATTTTAGCTCTGGTGATAGAAAGATCATATACTCACTGATCCATAACAGCATTATAAACTAAGTCGTTGCTTTAAAATTTCTAAAGTTAAACCTTGATACATGTCAAAATTCAAAACTCTGTTTATGCTTCCCTAATTAACACTGTGAGGTTATAAATGCTTTTGATTTCTTGTAGTGCATAAATACAGAAAATGTCTCCCATTAACTGTTAAACTGTTCTGATTAAGAAATAACAAGTATAAAATTCATTATACGATACTTTAATCGTAATCACTGACTACAAATATTTAGGACAACTCTATTTTTCTGCTCAGGTGTAAAAAGAAATAATCTGCCTATCAGTACTTGTACTCAAAAGAATTTCGGCGCCTTCTATGAATTACAGCAGAAAAAACAGATTTTCTCAAAACCGGAAGTAGTTTTGGTTGTTAAGTCTTCACAAGCGAAAAATACTTTTCTCATACATGTACTTCAACTAACTGTGAGTCAACTGCATTATGGATAAAATTTTATTCTGATAAAATCACACAGTGTTATACAATAATATTTACTGATAATGTTTCGAGCACAAATGATTGCTCATAATCATATCAAGGTACTCATGCAACTTTTGTGTGTGCTGTCTGTGAGTACCTTGATATGATTATGAGCAATAATTTGTGCTTGGAACGTTATCAGTAAATATTATTGCATAACACTGTGTGATTTTATCAAAATAAAACTTTATCCAAAATGGAGTTATACTCTACCACAGTATCCAAGTTTTATCCTTATATTAATAACTATGAGTCAATTAACTGTGTTTGTATAGGGATATAGACGAAACAGCTGTAAAATCACCAGTCGGTGATACTGGCAACATGGACAAGTACTAACTGTTTAATAAAGTAGAAGATGTTGGTATCTAAAGGTATTAGGTGATATAACCTAAATTCTGATATTCCAGCTTTAAATTTATCTAAGATTAAGCTTCTTTGCATATCATTTCATTTGAATTATCTCGTCTTCTGTTTATACTGGCTCACTAAAATGAACGTTACGTTTTGATTTCCCTGATTCGCTTACTGCTTACGCTGAAGTTTCAAATTGTTCAACCAGTTCCTCATTTTTTGCTTATCATTAATAATAGGCCTCATGAATGTGTTTAGAATGAGTACTTACTATGTTTAATAAATACTGTAGATTATCTTAATTAGAGAATCCAAAGAAACTTACCAACAATGTGATAAAATGATTTTCTTTGGAATCAATCAATTGAGTACTATTAATATCACCATCAGAGGAATTCAGATGTTTCGATAGTTTAATAATTTCAGTTGACGATAAATTATTTGTATTTTGAAGACGTTCTACAATTTGACGTGCCTGTTCAATTGTTGTACTTGGCATTTCATATAAATTTGAACGGAGTACTAAACACTTTTTAAAATAATTCAAATTTGTAGAAAATTCTCCTGTTTCATCAAATTTAATCGCCTAAATGAAAGGTATGAAAGTAGGACAAGCTAAATTAGTTAAATAAATATAATCAATCGAACTGTACATATCTACTTTTTAGTCACATTGTCAAACCCAAACGATCCTCCTTTTTCATAAAAGCACTTGTTCTCTTAAAAAGTAGTGTGTCCGGTAAATATTTAAGAAGTATCCTTTTCCCGGTTATTTGAATTCTGCAATCGTTTTTATTGACTCTAGTATTATGTATAATCTGAATATGGACTTCTTATTGTATTAGTGAGGATGATACATAGAGACCAACTTGGGTATCACATTAGTTCTGCTCAAAGCATTGTTTGTTTCTACACTACTACTGACCTATAGGTCAGGACAGAAAAACCCTGCACCTTTTTATGTTGCTTTTTATTGGATTTTTTAACTTACATCTTTTATACTTCTTGATAAGTTACTTTTCACATCAATTGTTAACTGAAGTTATTCCGAAATTTGATAATTTTTTAATATAACGGCCAAACATGTTAGTTTATTTCACTAAGTATTATGACGATTGCTGGTTAAAGTTATTGAAATTAGTTTTTCCATATCAGTCATTTCGGAACTGAACCAGCTCTGTTTTTTGTTAATTCATCCAAGTTAAGTCACTCAAATGATTAAAACAAGGTGAACTGAGCTTTTTCAGTCAGTGTCTTTTATTTTTACATAATACTGAGAAAACTATCAATTATCTTACCTAAATCGTCTACTGGAGCATGTGTCAAATTTAGACCCATTGCTATTACCTCTCCTTTTTTGAAAACTATGGAGAAATTACTTTTACTTAGTCTTGTACCTTCACTTAAATCCTTTAATGAGGCTAAACAATTTTCCAGTAAGCACAGTAGAAGCACTTTAGATGCAGCTACCATCTTATATTATAACATTGCTTCCAGTGTAGACAAGGGGGCTAAATTTGTTCGTTGTGTCTTCCTATACTATACATCTGCTTTTGACTCGGTCCCTAGGGACATCTTGTTAAATAAACTTGCTGCAAGTCAAACAGAATGTTGGGCTGTTAACTGGTTACATTCCTACTTCTCAGAAAGAAAGCAGTACAGCGTGTATAAAGGGAAGTCCTCGACTTCATTACTTACTGAAGCTGGTGTCCCTCAGGGCGCTATCCTTTCTCCTTTTCTTTTTTCTTTCTTCTTACATCACTTGCCTCAGTCTGATGAAACAAACTTGGTGAAGTACGCTGATGATTTAACAGTTTCAATGGCTGTTAACTCACAGCTAGATTGTACCAAAATAAATAGCTTTCTGCCGGGAGTCAGTAAATGGCCTGAGTCTAACGGTCTTAAACTGAATCCTTCTAAATGTCAAACTGTTAACTTCAGCTTAAGATGTAAAAGACAGTTAAAAGAAGCCGTCGATTCTTATGACAGTTGTAAGATTGATGACAATGATATAGGAATTAAATCAGAAATTAAGTATCTTGGACTGATTCTCTCTTCTGATCTCTCCTGGTCCTCCCATTTCTTAGCGATCTCCAGTAAAATATTCCGCCTGACATTTTACATTAAGAAGTTAAGGCACTCGGGTATAACTCAACCCTTCCTCTTACAGTTCATAAACTCCTGCATCCTACCTATTCTTCTGTATTGTTCACCCTTATTCTTTCCTGGTTTGCTTAAAAAGGACTTTATCACAATTCGTAGAATGCTGAAGACTGTCAGTAGGATGAGTGGTGTCCCAGTGGACTACATAGTTAACGTCGTTGTCGATAGGCATTTGACTTCGTGCAGTAAATTTGCTAAAGGGATTTTGTCTGTCTTGGAGCATCCACTTCACCCTCAGCTTTCACCTTGCATCTCCTCAGGTAGAACAAGAAGTAACTTCAGAAAACTGTATTTTCGCACGTCTAAGTATAAAAATTCTATGATACCATACTTGGCACGTATTTTATGTGATGAAAATAGCGTCAGGCAAGAATTGGCTAACCTTTTTTCATCTAGTAAATAAACAATCTCCTCCATCCATCCTTATATACCTTCAAGTTTTAATTTTATTATTTATATTATATTTATGGTCCTGTTGATTCTTTGTTTTCACTTTCATAACTGCAAACACCAACTTCTCTCTATGACTGCTGTAATCTTTGTTTTTTCCCTCACCGTATCATGTAAAGAGAACATCATATTCAATATTTTTAATCATGCAAGGATTTGTATACCGCATCGACAATACTGTGTGAAACAAGCCGACGGCAATTTCCACTTGTATTATTATTATTACCTTAGCTGCTATCCTTATTATTATTTCCATTTTATATGCTGCATGTTTTTTATTTTTTATATTAACCCTATTGTAAATGTAGAAAAATTTTCTGTGATTAATTTTATTTATAATTTGAGGAAATTAGATGCAATATTATGATTAATGCTGAAAATTCCATTCTGTATCACAAGTACTGTTTTTGGAATAAAGTAAATCATTATTATTATTAAATGTTTATTCTCCTGTGAAGTTAAAGTATAATCTTGGAAATGAATGACAATGAAAAGTGTTCTTATTGTTGTATGCTTACCTTCTCAATATTGTCCATAGCCTGAGTGATCTGTTCCATATCAGCTTGGCAGTAAGCCATAGTCATATGCAACTCGCAGCGCAAACGAAAGTGTAGACTAAAATGGGAAAATAATAACTATTTTACTCGATATTCAATTCAAAAATCATTTCCCACAATTCAGTGGGACGTGAGAGAAAAGTCAAAGTTAATAAAACGGTAAGAATAATCGCTGTAACGCTGGAACATTAGCTACTGTCTTATTTTTTCTCAAAACGTATGGAAAATTATCAAAACGATTTCATTTGTTCGAAGTGAGACCCAGAAATGTGTAGATAACAAAAGTAACCAAAAATATGGTATAACCTGGTAAGGTCGGTGAAAATCTTCACTTTGTAACTGTTTGATTAAATCTATATAGAGACTCAATGATTGTGTCAGTAGATCACCTTTTACAGACCAATCTATTGTTGCTTGTTTGCGAAACAGTCTTCAGCGGTTAGGTAATCTTTATGAGACGGTCATTAGTCAATTTTCAGAGCTTGTTGTGTATTATTGTGCTTTACACTTCGAACCACATTAAAATTAATATTGATGCGATCTGAATAGTTCTGCCAATACGTACAGGAGTCTCGAAGTAAGATACCTGAGGGATCAGTAGGTATATTGATGTTGTACTTTTTTGATGATTCCTCACAAGCACTAAAAATCTGTCCAGTATCTCATGAAAACTTATTTTGATTTTAAATTGCAAACACTGGTTATTTGTTATATGCTGACATTTTTGACTTTCCCGCTGTTTGATTTAACTGGATCAGAATTCTCACTCTATGTTGGTACCTTAGCTCTTAGTACGAATGCTTCAGTGATAATATGAGATTAGCTTGATGTTACTTCAGTGGTGTCTAGCAGTGGGATCCAAAATGCTAAATTCGCTTCGGGTTTCAGTTTCAGTGGGAAAGCCACCGCTAATTTGGTTACAGTTTCATCAAGGTGAGGAGGTCCAAATAAGATGAAACATGCGTCCTTTCAATTTCACAGCCAGTCAGTGCCAACCGAATAAGATCAAGTTATTTGTTCCGATAGTCACGTCACAAACTTCATCAAAAGAAGTCAGTGGATGTCGATGAATTACAAACAACGGGTAATGGTTCTTGCCAGTTTGTCTAAAATACCTTATCTGAATAACACTTAATTATAGTAGTTAGCACTTGGTTAATCATCATTTTTTTCAATTGAAAGCTGAAATTTTGACGAATTGTATAAGACGATCTTCTTATGAGTGATACTGTTAAGAGGGATGAGAAACATGGTAATTTAGTAGAATGTCATTTCATATTACTGTACCTATTTTATACACTGCAGAATGGTAGAGTATTACCTCCTCGGAGCACTAACTATTTATGGTAGTAATGATTCATTAATTTTATTGCTGACCGAACGAATAAATCACTGCGTAGTTATCAACCTCAAATTTTAGTTAACCCACCTGTCTTGTTTAGTTAAGTGATCGATGATTAATTGTAAGCTTTTAGTTGTTTTCAGTCTAGTTTGGACGTCATGTTGTATTAAGGGTAAACACATATGCCATAGTGTAAGACAGCCTTGTGTTGCCGTTTCCGGTTGGTGGATGGAATTTGACAGATATTGTTCCAACAAGGTATGACATTTTCGCATGGCATGGTAGTGAATCTATTGATACATTGAGAAATGATTAGAAATGTAAAATTTGTGTTGAAAGTAATTTAGTACTTAAAAATTTTGAAATCAGAAAACTCATAGTATACTTTAAAGTCAAATAGAGCAAAAATATGAATTAGATACTATGCACAAAAGACTCTTACATTGGTTGCTTAAGATTCCTTCCAACTATCTAACAGTAAATTCTTACATAAACACCCATTTAAACAGTTTTGTTCATGATTTAGTTAACCACGGATGGGGGAGAGTTTAAAAACAATATCGTTAGTCTCTAAAAGCTTTGTTGTTCACAAAGTCAAAATCATCTTGAAAAGATGCACTGAATAAGACTACTAGACTAATTTCGAAAACCCTGTGGATTAAAATTCAGAGTGAAAGGCCAATAAAGCTATCAGAGTATCCGTTAGCTGAACTGCAAGTATTCACCGTCATGTCAAAATATTATCTAATTTATCGGATGTCTTCATATTTCCCGCAAGCTCAAAACCATTTACGTAAACCATACAGATTATTGATAACTTCGTTGTTAGATTTATAACTATTACAGAGTAAATATAACCTTCTGTAATCACTGTTTGGTTTTTTTATTTCTCTCTCCATTTAGAATTCCCACGAAGTAGGAAATATATGCAGATAATTATCAAGGTTTAAGTTTGTTATCCTGTATAGCTTGACTGATAGAATTCAGTGTGAACCAACTCATGGACAAGGAGTATGATATATGTTACTACACACTGACCAATCAAATTATTCACTATAGTCCTACAGGAGGTTAATCACGAGCCCGAATAGCTCAATGGTAACGTCTCTGATTGCAACATTGGTTGAGACGGGTTTGAATCTCAGAACGGACATGTTTCCTTTCCAGGCTGCAGATACGCTTTGCTGATGAGTGCCAATGAACACGAAATCAGTTCAGTGTGCACCACAATGTTGAATCACCTAGCATAGTGGCCAAATTGTAAACTTGACTGACAGGACTCAGTCTCCACCAACCCGTGGACTAGACGCTCGACATTGGTTATTATCCAATGATCAATCACAGTTTATAATGTGTTATACCATTTATTTTGTCTTGACTTCTGAAAAATGAACATCACTTTGGGAAAAAAAGCTAAAGATCTAAAATAATACTGGATTTGGATACATTCTTACTGTTACTTCAGCCCACCACATTATACGACTAATCTCTCAAATACAATTCACACTGAGAAAGACGCAGAAGAATAACTCTGGTAAAGATTTATTGCGACAAGAGAAAAGCGATCTGACCAGTAAAAACAACTAATTATACACTTAATTCAAATGACCAACAAATTAAAGTTTTACATTTGAAAACTATCTTCTGACTGGATAGCACATAGTGCTAACCTAGGTTAGGGTCGAATATCCGTTTCGCAAATTATGTGGATCAAAACTGGTAGCAGTTAATTTTACAGGAGATTTAGTTCAAAAGTGGTTGACATTTAGCTCGTCTTTATCAGTTTCCCTGATTCAGTCAACGAAATTATTCTTGTTAAATTCTTAGACTTGAAAGATATCTACCCAGAAAATTTTCAGGTTTCGATTTAGAGAAAATGAGTTTATTTTTCAAGTGTACAATGATTAATTACCAAAACCCAGAAAGCATAGATAGATAATAAACAAGGAGAATAACAGATGTAATTTTAGTAAATAAATGCACAGTGGCATATTTCTCCTAATTAGTGTCATCAAATCGTTTGTTTTTCAAATCATGAAGTATTCAAACAAATACTTAGTAGATTTAGTAATCAAACTAAATAAAACATAATGAGATGTGCATTAAGAGTTGACACGCATAATGTGAGTTGCAAGCAAACATTATCAGTGGGTTTTTCATATCATCTGCAAAATTCTTCGGTGATATGAAGACAACAGTGAATGAGACCTTAGGAGGTTTTAAAACTAAATATTTTGTTTATCTGTATTCATCATAAAGATGCATTTTTACCTTAAAGAAACTTGTTCTGTTCAGTTAAGAATCAGAAACGTAAACAGTGGATGTTGAAGGCGCTCAGTAGGGCTAGATGATGCACATACAGTTTCAAATCGTCACTCTCTAACCAAATCTTTCAGTCTTTTATCCATTGTGGTCACTAAACTAAAACAGAAGGTACTGTACACTGAGTTTCACTTCACTTCTGGTTTTCAGTATGAAAAGTCACAGCACTTTAGTAGCTTATGTGCACTTGTCTTAGTGAAGATGCTAGACATCATACTAGTAATTATTATCAGTATTGCAATTTTGACAAATAAGCCGGCTACAATTTGGAAGCTAGTCCTTATGCGAGAACATTTCTCCTGTTGGCAATGAAATATGAAATGCATATTTTATTTCATTAAGCTTGCATCCAAATCTCACTAAGTTTTGTTTCCTTTGGGAATGGAAAACGTCAACATTAATCACTCCAAATCCAAAGTTATTATTTAGCAGGCGTTTCAGTGATACTGTCTGGTTTAAAAGGCAGATTGTTTGTAGATCTAAGTTATTTTGTATTATCTGAGAAGATTTCAGCAATGATGAAAGTCAGTGATTATCAGCTTACTCAGTCATCCGATTAGAAGGTCAAATAGGCAAGATGGATACAATGAAAGTGCAATTACAAATAAACCTCTTTTCAAAATGAAGTATGAAATTCACTTGTTTATTACTTACTGTTAGGTATTGATTAGACATTCTGGGTACTGTTACTGCTATCTTTTGAGTATTTGCCTCCAAAGAAATAAACTGAATCATGAAAGTAGCTGATTCTTTATTCTAGTTTAAATAAAAGAATGTAACAACTCGAACAGAATTTTTTTAGTTACTTAGACCACACGGTATATATAATTCAGGCATATCAAGGAATAAACGTGTTCATCATATGTTTAACGCACAGTGACGGCTGTTAAGTGGTCACTCTGGACATTCTCACAAGGCAAAATGAAATGAAACATCTGTAACATTTTACATAGTCAAGTTGTTATATAATTTAACTGGTGAACCGATTGATCAGATCAGTTGCTATTTTCTCTTGACAGAAATTTCAAATTCTTCATAATTTAAAAAACTAATAAATAAAAGCGCTTTGTATGATTCGCTATCCAGTAGCACTCTAGCTGGTTTCAGCCTGACAAGAAAATCTGTCTAAGTTGAGAATACATGCTTCAATAATCAATAGAAAAAGACTAGATATGATTGGTCCTAGACTTACAGTTATAAACTATACTTTCATCTTAACTTTCAAAATGTTGTTAGTGTTAACTGCCAAGTGCGCCTGGAAAACGCTATTATAGCATAAAGCTTCTTGTTTCACTCATCATTAGCATGCAGATAAGCTCTATCAAGAAAGTTTATAATATAGGGAGTTCTAACACTTAAAGTTAAGAATGAAAGAGACAAATACTGCTTTGAATTCGAATCCTGTAAAACGATTCTTTTGAAAAACTGGGACGTAATTACCCCCAGGAGAATGTTGTATTGATGATAAATGTTTAAAATAAAAAGAGTGCTCAAGACGTCCTCAAGCCTGGAGATGCAAATTCCAAGATGAAAGGTAGGAAAACACTGGACAATTTGCATTCTCTTACTAAACAAAAAGAATGTCCTCATTTATTTGAAAATAGTGATCAGGTGACTACGAATCTAATTTTAAGCTTTTTAGAACTCAGAGGTACATCTACTATGAAATAGAGCAAATGAGAATAAAAATTTAAACAGGAAGTGGTTTACAAGACGCCAAATTGTTTCACTACCGGCAATTTTTCTCTTTTAATGAGATTTTCACACTGTTTGATACATTTCTGACAAATATGCAGTAGTTCACGATCAAGAGCCAATTGTGACAGACGTACTAACAGTTTGAATCTATATAAAGGTATAATAAACGAAGAAATAAATAAGGATAAAAAAGGAATATTTTGTAAAAATGCTTATTACATACTTGTAGAACAGACACTTTCATAAAATATAACGTTACATTTGCAGGTAAGTAGACATAACCTGTCTGTTTAATTCATAAGTATCAGAGTTGAATGAAGACCAATGTTTCACACATCAGTATGTTATCTAATTAGATTAAGTACGTGGGATTTAAACCTCTTAGTTGATGTAAGCATATTTTACTTGAAAGTCTGAAATATATGTACTTAATGTTTGTAGATCGTGGTGGGAGTTTTTTTTTACTTTAATATTCAGTGAGAATTACTACAAAATCCGCATTTTTTGAAACTCGATTGATTCACTCCTACGAATGGAAAATAAGGAAGAAAGAAAGATTATTGTCCAAGTTAATTTGCATTTCCCGTAGGTTCATTATATTGGAGCCAAACGCTTGGTGTCTTTTGGCATCTTGGTTCCAAGTATGGACACTCTGACGATGTTTGAAGATTAACATTTTATTTTGGCTGGTAGCGACAGATGAATACACCTGAGTGACCAATGTGAATGCCATCACCCACTGGGAATGTAGGTAGACCAGGTTGATGAGTCCAATACAGGGCGAAATGCACATCATGGATGTACAAGTGCTAGTCACATCAATAAAATTAATAAGAGAGAAAGATTTTAAACGAAAAAACTGACTTTTTTTAACAATTTATCGCGGTTGTGCGTTTGAAGAAATAAGTGTTAAATTTCAGTCAAGTTGGAAATATTATAACGGAATAGATATCTAGAATGATGCTACCGATAACTAGCATTCCCCACTACATTCGCTTTGAGAATCAGTTTTTACTTGTCTTGCTACTAAATATTAAATAGTAAGCCAAAATTGTAAAATAATTCTCTTACCGTGTTTCACTTGTTAAATACTTTGGAGACAGTGCATCTTCTATAGTCTCTTCAGAATTATTCAGTGTTGCAGAATTACTGTCAGTATTATTACTATTACCCTCACGATTAATAACTTGGTCTTCTAAAGTGACAGCTCTGTCTTCCAATTGTTTATCAGATAACGGTAATAACTCGTCGTTATTATCTTCAATTTCAAGTAATCGTAAAATTTTTAGAAATTCATCTACTTGTTCACTTGAATTTTTCGAACTATAGAGTATTAAAAATATGAAGAAAGTGCTTACTCAGTGAAAACTGGTTCCAATATTTTGATTTTTTAAATTTGTACAACATTTTTAAGGCAAATAAATATTGGTTTACTCTGAAATTGTAATTAGTTTAATTTTTTGTATTGAAGATATCACACAAATTAATATGGAACTATATACTACTACAGTGTCCAAGTTTTACACATATAATAGTTATTTTAATGCTCTTAACAACTAGCATGTACTGTAGAACCAATAAACTCCAGGCAATAATCAGTAACTATGTCATTCTATCTTAGTAATTTCAAGTGCCCCATACTGTTCATATATATATATATATCTGTAGAAAGTATCAAACATATGGTTTTAGGTTTTGTCTAGCTTAGCCTATGGAGAACCAAAATGTGTGTAAATTAGCTCACTCTCAAACCAAGAAGAAAAAGATGCCATCTAAATTTCAATGTTCTTTTAAGGTTAGTGTCATTCAACTAAATCTAACTCTATACGAATCATTTCTTTAAATCAAAAGACAGTGCATAAAATAGTTCTACTTTTCATAAAACTAATTACTAATTTCAATGAACAAACATTGTATATATACCACGGTTGCATAATACCGATGATTAACTACAATTCCTGTCGGCTTTATTGCTAAACATAAATGAATGATGAATGAAGTGATCTAAATAAATAGTCGATAAATACTTATAACATGAAGGCAGCAAATTTCCGTTGATTAAATCCCCTTATCATTTTATAATTTCAAATTCTCCCATCTGGACATTTCCTTCTTTTTCAAATTCACAGTAATAGAACCCCAATCCTGGTTGACTAAAAATTGACTGCTGCAATATATCCTTCACTTTTCATCTTACCTTCTCCATTAGCCAACTTCATTATTTGCAGTCGGTGATTAACTTATTCCCTAATACATCTGGAAGTCATTATTATTATTCTTTCCGATCAGTATGAACCAAATTATGTATTATCTGTTGTAACTAAAAATTCTGCCCAAAATCAATCATTATTTATAATAGTCAACCGATTGTAGTTATATATTTTTTGTATTTTATATTTTAATTTACGCTTTTAATTAATTTCTGCACTCTTTCTGTGTTTGATTGGCTAAGTGGAAGAGAAGCTTTTGTTTCGTATGTTTCTGAAAAAAACATGAAATTCAGCGAAGTCTCCTTTCGGTGAATTCATTCATTTAGCTGTACAATGGCAGTTATATGTACTTATTTCTAGGTAAGAAATGAATAGAAAAGAACAAACAAACCTTGCTCGAAGCTTCGCTAGACGACTCGCGGGTACTATACCAAAACTGATTAGACTTTGTGCTAATGTGCCACTCATTTGTAAATTTCCCTCCTTTGTATTAGATGGAAAGTGCTTAATTGGCTGATTTACAGAAGATCCCGCCTCGCTGTTATTATAAACTCCAAGCACCCAGCTGATATAGCGTTCAGCACTCGCCAAATTTGCTCCACTAGCTATCGCGAGAAGTTCAACCATTTCTTCAGGAACATGACGGGCAACACCACTGGCCAAAGTCTCCAGCAACTGACTAGCTTCTTTTCGGGATCCTATTTGAACATATGTTTCCAGAAGAAGTCTAAACAATAAGAAAAATTCAAATATTTCAAGAAACACAGGACGTTTTACTATTCAAACATACTGTAAACTGATGATTGTGGCAAGAATACAGATAAGTAGGAGATAGAATTATTTTACCTTGCTGTTAGAAACTTCAGTTTATTTGGAACTTAGGTAGGAATACATGAGCATTCTGAATCATCAGGTAATAGAGACGCTTCCAAATTACCAGCTATTCGAGTAATATATTTTATCATTATCTAGTTTCAGATGAAATTATCTGTTTATGTCATACAGGTTGTAAATAAGTTTAGAGAATCTTTGTACATCGGGAAAGCGAACATTCGCGGATACTTTTATCATGGTTTCACTCACTCTCACAAATGAAAATGGCATCTTAAATGTCTATCACTCCAAACATATCCACTAAAACTCATTTATCCTGAAAGAGATCTTATTTTGCTGGTCACTAGCTTACATTTGAAAGTCTATGGACAAAGATATTTGCGTAGTGGCTCATCATGGCGAGTTTTTGTTTTGCACTACTAAACTGCATGTTATAGCTTATAAATGAACTCTGACTCTACAGAAATTCTAAATTTGGAGTTAAACCGTGTATGTTTAAGAGATTTACTAGATAACCGGAAATTTCGCGTTGATGAGGGCTGTTGTATTCACTTCTCTCCTGGTTCTTTAAGATTCACAGACAGAAGCGTGCAAAATAAACGTATGAAATGTTTTGCCAAATTATAAGTAGCCACTTATTATTTTTGACTCTTTCTGACTACGGTTTTATCTGTATAATGTGTTCTTAAAGTTACGATAAAACCTTATGAACTCATATTTTCTCTTTGACGAGTAGAATATATTATTTTCATTACACACTGGAAACGCACTCAGAGAAAAGATATGATTTTATGGACTTTTCACTTGTGTTTGCATCAGATTAAATTTCTGACCACTTGTAACAAAAAAGTAATATTTGGATATTTTGTTCACAAATCACGTGATTAAATTTTAGCCAACCCTGCGGAATTCACTAGGTTGACTCTCATCCAAAAGCGTTGAAATCCTTTTCAATATATTGTGAAATAGCACTTAAATAATGTTTCTCTGTTAACAGAATTATTCGTACACATCCAACAGATGTTTATTTTGATATATGAACAAATGAAATGCATTACAATGGATTCAAATAGGTGTATGCATCACACGTATAATATGGTCTCTAAGTTCTGGTTACTGACTTAAGCTCACAAACTAGATTTTCAATGTAGCTATTAAGTCAACTGGTAATATACTGCATTACTTTAGGTTTCGATCTCAAATATTAAAATTCACTAAGCAAAAGGTTGCATTTAGAATAGATTTCATGTTCATGGGCATCTACCAACAAGTGTATGCATATTTCAACTTGAACATCCGAATTAGTTTGGGTAGACGGTGAGGGCAAGTATTTCACCACTAAGCTATTAAGACTGATGTTGACTAATGTACCATATAGAGAAAACATTAGTTGCTGAAAAAGAACCCTAGTCCAAGTAAAGAACAACTAAACAATAGAAATCTACCAGCCAATTTTGTAGTTCGAATAAAAAATAAGCGTAAGACTCCTACCGTCTAACTTCTCATAATGAACGGGTGAATAAAAATGTCTAAAAATCTACACTCCCTAACTGCAAATCATGTCACTGGAAAATCTCCTTCAACGTTGCCTCATTGGATGTAGTAATAATGCGCACTGATTCACTGTGAAATCTTTTTATTTACACTTGTCCTTCCAAGACAATACAAACCGCAAGAGCATAACAGATGAGTGAAGTTTGTGGATGTTAGTAGTTTTATTGTGAAGAAACCTTAATTTGTACAGAAATATAATGCGTTTATATCTCTTGTATTCATTCAGGTTTCTGTCTACTTTCCTATCAAATTTTAAGTACAATCTGAGGAAATAGGAGAAGCTGACTGCTGAAAATCAAAAGTTTCACTACGCGTATTCATATCTCATGAATAATGTTACACTCCATAAAAACGACGTTTTTTTGTAATAAGTTATGAGACCCTGCACAATTATGCTTAATTGCAAAAAACATCAGTCCTAGTTGTACAACTGGAAAAAAGTGACCAAACTATCATTCTGTTTTACAAAAGTTAACGTTGTACAGTAAAACACTTACACCCCGAACTTGATGATCCATGAAAAATTTTTATTGTGAGTGTCTAATAACTGCTTTAATTTCTGCCTCAAAAATAAGATTAGATCAGCTTTCTTGAATAATGTCGATTTGACCCGAACGAATTTATACAAAATTATTATCAAGTTATTAATTATGTAATCATGATCATTTTCCATGGCTTCGTATACCGACTTTTCTATGTGGTTCATGGCCAAATTTATACTATCCTGAAAAAATCGTATTTTAAGAATCAGAGCTTACCATAGAGAAGTCTCCCACCTGGAAAGACACTTCGGCAAATAACAATGAAACCAGGTCAGTGAATTCACCACTACTTCCAAATATACATTCATATATGTGCATAACTGAAGAAACTATCTTGGTTAGACGAGCCTAAACATGTGATTTTGAAAAAATTGGACTTCGATGATGACCTACCTTTGCAGACAACACTGCCAGTCGTAGAACTTCGTGGCTCGTGTAAATAAAGTTCCGACCAGGTTTCCATGACTTTGATGCTGACACTAACAAGCTGCAAGCCCTCTCAATATGTTTAACTGAAACAATACTCCAGAAAAATTATATTTACCATCTTTATCTACGCAGTAGTAATCTAAGCATTCTTTCAAAGTTTCTACCATTTCTAATACTTGCCAGAGTCAGTTGTAGCAGCAAAATGTAGATTTAATGTACTCAAACAAGAAGACATAACTGTAGTACTATAAAGTAGGGTTGCCTCAAATGATGCTGCTATAATTCTCAAGCTTATGGTTGCATCACATTATCCACCGCATCATGATTTATACCATCTATGTCCATTCTTCCGACTGAAAGCACTTGTTTAATTACCCTTGAGATTCGACAAATCTTTCCCTTTTAAAATAATATCTGCCAACACTGAATAGTGATTATAAGTGTAAATATCGTTATCGTAGGTTTGTGGGTTGTACCATGTTTCAATAATAATTCTTAGGGGCTCCTTTTATGCCAGTAATAGTATTGTGAACTCGTAGGGTGTGGGCGTCTTTCGAACAGAATGACAGAGAGAGAAATATATGTGATGGACAGTTCACAGATCTCCTTGAAAAGGTTACTCCTTAAGCCTAAATTGTGAGTGTCAGTTTGTTTAATATATAGAAACATCGAAGAAAATAACTTGGCGAGAGTGTCAACACAACGTATTTCATGACTGTATACACATATTTAGGGATAGAAACTGATTAGGCATAGAAGTTAGGGCGTTTTTCATACTGTAAACGTCGTTCTCGTTCGACGGCAAATAGTTTGCATTATTTATACAAGTTGCAATAATATCGAAGTTGAGATTTCGTGTTGTCCAGGAGAATTTCTGTGGTAGGAGGAAGTGATGTCAGAGACACTGTGAAGGGTGGGTTGCAGTTGTAATATGTGCGTCATAATTATGGCTCTTGTTGTAGAGCAACAGGTACTTTGGTTCGGGCCAGTTTAGGGATGGTGTGAAATAATACCTCCTAAGGCTAGCAGATATAAAGCTCTCTAGAGGACTGTAGAGGTAAATAATTACTCAAAATTATCAGCGTGGAGATTCATCAAAACCACTTAATGCTGACCTTCTCTGTTTGAGTTGATTCGCTTAGCTGAAAGCTCGCGGTAAAAGATCGATGCCGTTTCACATGCCATCGCGTTCATGCATTATCCGTAGCCAGTCAGGCAATCATACTGGCACAGTTATTTTAATCCCGAAATGTATTTCCTATTTTGTGGTCGATCAACTTGGTGTTTCGATATGCTTTTGGTCCACTCACAACAAATACTGTGGAGGTTGTGGGCATGGGATTTTTCTCACACTAGCCAGATACAAGGTTCTCACACTGAAATAGCCGTATGTCTGCTGACATATACTTGTCTTTGTCACAGAAAAGCTTGAGAAAGATAGCCTATTGCATTTTTGTGATAAGGGTTTCGTATGTCCCGAACTACTCGATGAATCTTCTCCTTAGATCATGGCTGTTACTGTTTATAATGAGAATTCTTGCTTTACTTGTTTAGGTTAATGCTTGTGTTGTACGTACACACGTTAGCGGTTTCTACTTTACTGATGAACGGTCAGTCACAAATATGGTTTAGTATAGTTCTCTTGACCGACCATTTTGTATACACTTGTTTTCGGTGGTCTGGGTAGTTTCTGTTAGTGGATACGGAAAAGGTGTGAATCCGCCTGAAGAATAACATACTTTTTCAACCATACAGTAAGAACTACTTCTAGACAAAATAACGTATCAATTTATTCAGTTGGGCGTCCGATCAGATGCCACTAGCAGTAGAATATATGAATAGATGAGAACCAATTTAATTATGCGGTACTTATGTTTGCGCGCATCGCCAGCATTTAATCTTTAATGAAATCATTACTTCTCGCTGTTTCGTGACTATATTAATATTCTTCGAATGTGGTCCGCACTTCTTATCTTACCTCAATACATGAAAAAAGTAAAGTGAAAGTGCTCTCATATTTGTTAGCCCAAAGCTCTGTTATTAAACTCATGAACAATAGTCCGTTGTTGTTGTTACTGCAAAAATACGCTAGGGGTAATTACAACTGCATTTATTCCGCGGAAGATTCCTTATGAAACATCGAACCTTCCTTCAAGGTTAGATGGAAGGATTGCAGCACTTTTCCCGTAGATGAAACAGTTATGAAAACTTTTATCTTCACTGGTCTGCACCTCTTCTGGTTAAGATTCCGTAAGGCCACATATTGGCGTGATGCTATGATTTACCAGTCCAGAAAAACATTTACCATGAGTAGTCAGGGCTATTCCGAAATCGCTCTTCACATATTCATCCATAAAAGCCATGAAAGTGGTGCTAACTTTAGTCCCTAAATCAAATAACATCCGATAAGAATGGTGGATTATAATTTGCCAGGAAGTGATGCTCTGTTAGTTTATTTTGGCGAAATATATTTTGGAATGGGTAGTACACGTATGTTAGACTCAACGAAGGTAGATTTGTTACTGAGATCTCGAAACGCTGAGAAGTAAATTACCCCAAATCCGCTTTTTAAGATAATTTCTGATCACTCTGGTGGTTTTAATCATTTCTGCCCACGAACATTATCTGCTCTGGAAGAGACCACAGGTGGGTGGGCGCAGTTCTTGTTCGACATGTCTGCCAGGCAGACTAGGTCTCCAAGATACTACGAGAATTATATCATCAAAGCTGCACTTGTATATTTGGTTGAGGACTGCAGTTACGCTAGTCTAGGTAGTTTTGTTGTTAGACTACTACAGAGGACCGTCCCTAATGCTGTCATTCAGCATGCAAGGAATAAATAGCTTCTACGTTATTAAATATTTCCTATCTATGTAGGACACATCAGTTGTACAGGCATGGATAAGTATTATTTACATTACATGAATTTGATTTATAGTGAAATTGCATGGTTGTTGTCCTCTCTGACATCAGTTAGTGAGTAAAATCTGATAGCTGCACGTTCAATGGAGCACATTAAGAAATGTAGAAATATTGTCTTCGCATTAACAAAAAACTCAAGTATGTATGGGGTAAATTACAAATATTTGGGAAAGAATGAAGCTTGGAGTCAATTCCTCCATATAACTTTGTTGTGTGCGGTATCATATCTTATTTTATGTTCAAATTGGGTATTAATTTGAAATGAGTGATATGTTTGTATGATTTTGCCAGCATTTTTATTGCAAGTAACACCAGATGTGAATTCTACTGAATGCAGATCAATATTGGTTATTGTCACGCAGATTTGTTTTATTGCACGCACGTCAGCCAAAGCCCGTCATTTGTCACTGCATAGTTGTTCCGAACGACTAAGTTGATTAACACGTAGAAAGATATTTGCAAGCCATTTTAGATCATTGACAGTGCTTGTATAGGATGCTGTACAGCGTGTTGTTATAGTGACAGTGGATATTTCAAGGATGCTGAGCCATTACTAGTCAAACCTTGAGGGATTATATATGAGTAAGTGACTTCAGTTGTTTCTCAGCTTTCGTCGGAATGAAGATCAATGCAACTTCTACTACAAGACAAATACAACAGAAGAGGCGAGCAAAAAAGTACCAGAGGGCAGAGAAAAAATATGTGGAGTGGGACATATATGTTAATATTCGTTGTACATTGCAATTTGGTGAACAAATATTTATTCCTGCTAAGTCATTTTGTGCATCTATGCTACTAGTTTATTTATAGTCTTTAGAGAATTAAAGGTATTTAAGCGCGTTTAGGTACTGTAGTAGACTAATAGTTGATTCGTTCCAGGAATAAATAGTTTATTTATGTAATGAGTAGAGTGAAACAGTCTGTACAGAGAGCGTTTGAAACTTAAAACTGTATTGCAGTTCCTGACATCTAGGGGCAGGTTGTTCCATATTTTAGAATACATGGCTGTGAAGAAGTCTTCGCGGAGTGTTGACTTAAAGGCTTTTATTATCACTGTGCAAGTTTGGTTACGCAGATCGTAAGAGCCTTCCTGTGCGAGTTGTATGTCCTTATTGTCTAAGAATGATATTTTGTGTAGGACCTTATAGGAGAATACTAGGTTTATAATTAGTCGTCTTGTCCAGGCATTCTGGGCAAACCAAACCTGAAAAAGGAAAACAAAACCCAAGGATTTGTACCGATTCATACTCTGGAGGACAAGCACTAGTTGCGGAGTATGTTCGGCTGGACATCTAGAGGCAAAATACTGAGCAATCTAGAGACAACCGTAGCCTTGCCTAACGATTAGAAGAATAGCTGAACAAGAAGCATGTAGACGACATGAATACGTATCGAGAGCCAACGGCTCAGCTGAGAAGCGAGAATACTGCTCCTCCACAAATGGCTCTGAGTAAAGTGCCTCAAGGGCTTAGAAAGTTCCCTCCAGAAAAATTCCTAGGATGTGACGACATCAAAGTAGTAGTTACCTAAATGTATATTGAAGCTCCTTGTTTCCCACCAAGTAAGCTATCTAGACGCACAGTTTAAGGATGGCAAGGCTGTTTGATATTCTGCAGAATCATGGACATATGCGGCATGCATAGAATATAATTTTTTGACATGGTTTCGCCGTTTTCGATGCCTTGAATACACATTCTCGTTCGATAGACGCCGGTTAATGAGTGAATGGAAGCAGGCTCACCTGCTGCCTACTTTGGTGAGGAATCGGCTAAATTGCAAATCCTACTGACCTGAAGCTATACTCCCAGCAATACCAAAGATGACGGTCAGCCTGTTGAACAATCTCATCGGAGAATGTCTAAGTAAAGCAGTACCCCTTATGCAGCTTAATATAAACTCAAGGGGCATCCATTCTAAGCACTTAAATCACTAGCAGCTTAAAAAGACTGAAAAACTTCCTTGGACCAAAGTATTGGTTTTTAGACCATTAAAACGCTCTCGAATCGGATACGCGAAGTCCTTTTCCTGAAATTCCCTAGTCAGTTGTCGCCTAGGATTGAAATCTACCTTGGGGCTATGGTTGGTGCTACGGAGGTGAAATAAGTAAATCACACAACTAGAACGGCAACCACGACCGTATACCAAGGAGCTGTTCTTGATTAGCTGTTACTCTCGATTTTTAAACAAGACCTCCCGAACAAATTAGGCCTTCCCGCACTTCTCCACGACCCACTATTTCCTCTCTAACAGGTTACAGAAACAGTACACCACTTTTCCATATCAACACAACCTCATGCGGTGCTCCACCTGACAACACCCTATCAACAAAACTTAGTAAAAACCGTTGAAAGGGCGCTCCACCCCAACCGACTGGAAATATCAATCTTCATGAAATGAAGATTCCCAAAAGTTACACCCAAAACACCAGAAGAAACCCAAATTGTTAAAGGACCACTTGCATCCGCTAGGAAGCATGGCAACATAGCAAAGACTAGTCAGATCTTGATTAAGTTTTAAGTAGTGACCCTACAGTGGAGGAAAATCAGTCAAAGTCCAAACCTAAGTCTGAGGTCAGTCCATCGAAATCCCTTAACTTGTTAAAATGAACCAGTGTGTAGTGGCAGTCTGCTTGATTAAAGGGCTCAGTTTGATCGTGAGCAGTGGACCAATCTGTGCAACAAATTACCGCTAGGCATCAATTCAGGAAAATTGTGTAGACTGTATAGGGGTGTTCGGGCTCTTCAAGGTAAGACACCTCCGTTTAGAGTGACACAGTGCTCTGCCAAAGAGACCAAAAGAACACTGCTACTAGCTCAAACATTAGCTATCAATAGGGGTTCCAACAAAACAATAAGGCATGATAGGCCATGGGCTAACTGGCAAAGGGCCTGATGCCCGCTACCTCCGTAGTCGCACACGGCATTCCGGAGCTGGAAACCGGCACTGCTAGTGGAAAACAAGTGTATGACGTACATTAATGGAGATGGATGTCGCCTCAGATGGCGCTTTGTGCTTTTGGAGCAGTCACAATTTTTTGGCTACCTCGTCCCGCTCATCTCACATTGATTAGCTCCTCAAGGCTACTGAGTGTCTAATTCGGCTCCCATGAACAGTTTGCTCTACTGCTTCAAGGGTGGTCCGATGACAGTGGTGAAATGGAAGGACATACCCGATGCTGCAATAGCAGACGTCGAACCTTAGGGAGGCAGTAAATATTTAGGCCTCACTGACACTGCAGCGATGCGACACTGAGAATGACACTTAGTGTCACCCAAGTGTCCCACCCGAACACAGGGGAAAATTTGACGTCGGGCCTGTATCACAGGAATCAGTCAACTAGACCTATTTATAAATCTTCATTCAGCAGCCAATGTGGCGTTAACTACCTCACAACATGTTGAGGTGGTGAGATTCATTGTCGGTTGCCCGTATAGAAATGGGAGAGAATTGAGAGAAAAAGTGGGTGAAGTAAGAAACCACCAGTCACTCCTCTGCCCAAAATAATAATCCTGACTATAACCTGGCTAACGAAATCGGTATAAGTAATGTGTTTCTGATCGGGGAGGCAGAGATAAGAAGGAAGGAGGAGAGTTGCAACATACTTTGACAAGCAAATCAAAAGTGTGCGTATAACGGACCCACAACTTACTGAGCTCCCAGACTCCATATGATGTCATTTCACCATAGTCACACCAAGCATTAAATGGGTAGCATCTACCGATCAACCACCCGTGGCACAGAGCACAACAACCTGCGGCTCAGTACGGTCACAGAGATACAAGACTTAGGATATACCAAATGACAGTAGCTGGAAATTTCAGGGCCCACCCTTGAACTCTGGTACGGGGTATGCTCTGGGAAAATTCGGTGGAAATATATTACAAACATTTAGAAATACAGGACTGATTGGGAGCGTTGAGGACGACACTAGGGAAAGTTCGAGTGGAGTCATCGAAACTAGATTATAGCGTAACTAGTAACCAGTAACTGGTCGAAAATTTCCAAATCATGACGCCCCTAGGAAGTAGTGACCATGCGGTCATAAGGTTTAGTCTTGTTCTCAAGGAGTGCTTACATTGAGACGCTAGGCAACCATGTCTGTGCTGAGGAATGTCCGAGTATGCTGTGATGCGAGGGCTTTTTTCGAAGCAGAAAAGTTCATAGAAATGACTGAGTTATCCATGGGCGAAGTGGCAGAAGAGATCATTCATACAGCAATCTGAAATACCATCCCTCCAGTCACAAAAATGCCGAGGAAGAGGTCCTCTTGGCTGAGGATTAGAACGTAATGTATCCTGCAAGCAAGGCGGAAGGCTTGGTCTACATGGCGAATATCCAAGAATCAGATCAACGATAATGCATACCTGGAATTTAGCAACCGGCGCAACACGAAAGTCAGGAGTGACAGGAGGTCATTTCACGCTAAACTCGTCGAAAAACTCCTGGCGAACCTGAAAATCTTGTACTGATTCATATCGGAGAGAAAATCAACCAGCCGGGGAGCATGTGCCTCATTGGGTCCAAACAGTCAATATCTCACTCATCTGGAAGCGGCTGAGACATTCAGTTTAGCATTCACCAATCACTTAAGCAGCGATGTGGGTATTACTGGTACGGATCAAAATGGCGATACTACTATTCCACGGTAGGAAAACCTAGTGGCCTCTCTCCAAATATACCCGGTAAAAGTACAAGGGAAGCTATAGAGATTCACGTCTTCAAAGTCCCTGGGTTGTGACATCATCAGGCTATCTGACCCAAAACAGTGCACTGAAGCTCTCTCTAGGCTCTCATGCTACCTGTTCCAACACTCGATGGATTCAGAGAAACCTCTGAGGAAGTGGAAAAGAGGCGCCCTTTCTTCTATTTCCGAGGGTGGGGACAGACGAAATGGCACCATCAATAGATCAGTAGCGTTACTCCCAGTGGTATCAAAAGTATTGAAAAGTATAATTGATAACCACATTAGGGAACGCACTGACAGAACTAATAGGCTCCATGAAGCACAACATGGTATCTGGAAAGGCAGATCCAGCGTAACAAAGCTACTATCAGCTTGGAACAATAAAAAATCACTCTAGGATGCGGATAAATCATTCCATGTGAGCTTCCTAAACTTTGATAAGGCATTTGACACAGTTCACCATGACCTTTTCCTACAAAATATAAGTTGGCAGTTGCATGTGGGCTGCTCCTCTCATTGTTGGGGGACCACCTAGCTGAAAAGGAATTCTGCAATAAGGTCACTCGAGTCCGGTCATCTTGGCGCAGCTCGTAATCAGAAGCGTCGCAGAAATGCATTCTAGTACCATTGACGTTTTTGATTTTTATCGATGACCTGTCATGCCGTCTAAGGTTCCCGACTCTTGTTCATGATGATGACGTAAAAATTTTAACCAAGATAGACAGCAGACTGACCTAAAGTTTCTGGAAGACTAGGCAGTGGCCACTGGTTCGACTTTCAGCCTGAAAAAGTGCGAATTATTGGAATTACTCACTTTTCTTCTGCAAAGTGCTCGTCACACCCTATGGAACGAAAGCTTGTCCTGCACAACGTCGGAGCGTGACTTAGGTCTAGTTCTAACTTGAAAATTGGGTACACGCGTGATTTACATAAAGGATGTAGCGAGGGCATATGCGGTCATACACTTTACACATAAACAGTTAGGTGCGCTCACTCCTGAGCTCTTCCTAAGGTTGCACAAAACATACGTCAGACTACAACCTGAAGTGCACAATATCGTTTCACCTCCACTGCTTAGAAGATGCTCAAACCTTTTGGAAAGACTCCGGCAAAAGGAGTGATGGGTCCCTGAAATTAACCGTACGATTAATTGCTAAAGAAATTAGGTCTCTTCACACTTAGCCACCGTCGGCTTAGGAGGGACTTGATTATTACCTCTCAGATTACAATATTGTAATATTGTTCCTGTAGAAATTAAAGGATACAATAATAATAATAATATAATAGATTGGAATGATTGGAATCACCTAAACAAAACTATGGGCTTCCTCGTGGGAATCCACGAAGGACAACTCACCAGAGTGAAAAGATTTTAATGCGCTTTGAAGACCAGCAGCCATTACCCCACGACCAAGTAGCGAGCACGGAGAAATCAAATTGGTTGCTCATAAAAAGGCGGCATTAGATAATGTATATAATCTCCCGCTGTGGACGTCATATAACTCCTAAAGTTTGCCTGAATAATTGGTACTAATACACCTGAGCCTTAGTGAAGGATTGTCTCCATGAATCTGGATTATTTAATCCAAACGATTGTTCAGGGTCGTTTGATTGATCGTGTGCTATGACGGTATACTTCGCTCAAGGTCATGTCTGATTTTTAAATAGCGTAAGCCTTTTCCGCTTCCCAGGTTGTAAATTTTTGAAAATATGTTAGGACTTTCTGTAGTTTTTATTTTCGTAAAAGAACTTTTTTGCCTGGATGTTCTTTGAAAGCGCTGATCAAGTTCAAGTTAGCATAAAACCCTGAAGGAGTGATTTACTTTAATCGTATACGAGCGCATTGCAGAACGTGGAACAAGGCCCTTTAGCCGGCCCAAAACATTCTAAAATGCGCCTGAAGTCTCCCACAACGTTATACTACCTAGTAGATAATATTCCAGTCTATTCACCATCTATATGCTCATGTAATTACCGATAATTTTGACATGTGTCTATGAAATTCTGGGAGTCATATCTATCATTGCTTTTCGTACATATAATTATTCTGTTTTTTGGAGTTCCAATTTTCTGTCAAACTTGTTTTATTTAACACAGAGTAATATTTTTTGAAAAATGAGTGTTTCCAACCAAAAATATCTGTCATTTCGGACGAAAAATGTATACCTTGATTTTCAAAACCATAGCTACATTTTTATTCTTAGCTCTAAAAAACGCCCAGCTAGCATTTTCCTCAGGGGCACTGCAGAATAGTCAGGCCAAAAAACTTCAGGGGCACTGTCGGAAGTTGAACCATTCTCCTAAGCCTGCCACAAACATTCTGCAGTGAGCCCGAAGTCAATGCTAGCTGGGAGATGTTGATTATACTGTTTATTGGATTGGTAGATTCAGACACAGTGCAGACACTTTGGAGCAGACTGCAGACAACTATCCCACTTTCTTCAATGTACCTGAAGCTTTTGCCCTGAAATATCTGCAGGGGATCCGAAGAAAGTGCTAGCTGGGACGTGCAGATAAAAATATTTGGGGCATCAAAGGGCGAATTTGGAGTATTTGGGGTTTTTTGGGAGTAAATCAGGGCAAATTTGGTGGATTTTTGGGGGTAGATTAAGGGGAGTTTAAGTTGGGTTTCCTGCATTTAGAGAAAAATGATGCACTTCGCCAAAGCTTCTCCATTATATTGTCCCAGAATTTCCTTCAGATGTTTATTTGGTCATCCTAATTAAGTTTTATCATGTTATCATAACGCCCATATTTACATCTGATGCAGCTTTTTAAAATTCATTTCACTTATCTGATGTTTTTGAAATCTGACTTTACATTTTTACGTCACCTTGAATAAATATGTGACGATAAGTTTTCAAAAATTCTGTCCTTTTGTCGTAGATATCAGCGGTGATTTGTTTATGAGAAGTTATATATCGGTAGCTTCTCAATTGAACTCATTTTGCATTACCTAACTAGCCATGTCAGAAACTAATCAGAATTACTTTGTTGTTCTGCCAAACAATTTCGAAAGGTATTACTAAGCATAACCCATGGGTTATGCTATCCTAGGTGCATCAAGTTTATTGAGCGCAGGTACTGGTTACTGTTGGTCCTCCAACGGTACTTTTTATGATGCAAAGCAATTACCACGATTACAGACACTAAGTAACAAGTAATTAAGTGATATATGGGCAGCCTGTGTGTTATTCAGCAGCAATACGACATTGTCTTAACCCTTAAATACAAAAATCCTCCCTCCACGCAGTAGATCTAAACCACTGCTACCCCCAGCTTTCATGGCTAACTCCAGAGTGTGATCGATGACATAGTTGAAGAGAAATGACGAGACTCACCAGCCTTGCATCGTCTCACTGTTGGTGGAGCAGAGTAGAGATAGGTGGTTGTATGGACCCTTTATAATCAGCCTGGTAAGGCATCGGATGGAATGTAGTCTTCCTTCTTGGATGCTCCTGTCCACCATTTTGACGTGACGGTGGAAATCTCTAGCACTCACAACGAGGTTGGTGGACATAAAGAAGAATTCCTGGTGCACGTGAGCTCCAGTACCTTGGAGGAAGGAATAGCATACAAATGTATTTTGGTCACTGACCCCTAAAACACAGCTCCTGAGATTTATCTGCTGCCTACTGGACCAGAATTGAAAGGAAAGTCTCGTGAAGCGATACCATAAGGCAATTATATAATTTGATTAGGGCAGTATCTTAGTGCCTGCGTGAAACATGAAAGACAATTCGATGGAAAAATCATCTCACTTTTAAACTCTCACAACCCACCTAACCTGCTAAGACATCATTCATATGTTCAGTCATGTCATTCATTACATTAATATTGTTTTCATTATTCTTACGTTTGAGATATCTTCTTTTATTTCCAACGCCATCATGATACTTCTTTGATCCTTATCTTTACCAGTCATTCGTAAGTTTTTGAAACATAAGTCTGTCTGTGCCGGCCTGATTTACTAGCTGGTTGCTTTCAGAAAGCTGGTCATCACTTATGTACCTATGAGTAAGAAGTAGGTTTATTGAAATACTCCTTGATGATTCTTCATAATATCGGCTCACAAACCAGCTGATTGACTACGTAAGGATCACATTTAATCACAGGCTGTCTAGTTTACAGTTAAAAATGAAAAGTTGAAGATATAATCATTTTAGCAGCCTATTTTAGTGCTCAGGTAGCACGTAATTATAGAAGCCTATACTGATAAATCAACGATGGTAATCGTCTTACAGTTTTCTTCAGATAACTATCTGATTTTAGTCAGCACTGATTTCAGACGGCAGGAAAGACACCGTCCCATCCATTGATCACCTGCATAAAGCGAATGATGAACATGAATAGACAGTACAGCTATAAGTTATTTGAAGTTAATGCAAGACTGTCTCCCCTTCTGTAATACCTAACTTGATTTCAGTCACCCATTCGTCTATGGAATTGAAAGTCTGTGACCGAAAAAAACACGAAAGACAAGCAGCTGTGGAATCTTCAACTGTCCAGTTTTTATATTAGCATAAGAAGTCTGTGTAGTTAGGGGATAACTGAACACATATCTGAGTGAATACCATATTCATCTTGAGGAGGCCTGATATCACAGCCTACTTTCTTTTAATTCCTCTAGCCTTATCTCTGAAATGATAGCCGCCAGTATACTGGGCAACAGAAATCACTCAAACGTAGGCTTACTAACAGCCTCTGTCATGATAGTAGACAATGATAGGCTGTGAAAGCCAAAAATCGAAAAAGGCATCAGTACGAAGCAGTTAAGTAGGAAAATAGGTATTGAAGTAGCTGTGGTAAATGAAATGATCTCCGAGAAGGATGAAACTGCCGCAAATTGACAAAGGAGACATCTGAGATTCTGGGAAAAACATTTTGAGAGGCAGTTTAACTGGCCAATGGCTTCACCTATTTTGCCTACCATCTAAAATCAACCTGGATGGAGTGTAGACTCCAACTGTATTTGAGACTACGAAAATCGTCTCTAGCCTATAACGAAGCACAGG
The DNA here is from genome assembly GCA_944472155.2 of Trichobilharzia szidati. Taxonomy (NCBI): domain Eukaryota; kingdom Metazoa; phylum Platyhelminthes; class Trematoda; order Strigeidida; family Schistosomatidae; genus Trichobilharzia; species Trichobilharzia szidati. The sequence continues at coordinate 61,882,115 of OX235274.1, read as the reverse complement.
GTAAAGGCAATAGGCTCCTCTATCTTTCTTGTGTTATTTGAAGCCATGTGGTCAAGTAAAACTGGGTTAGGTTCAGAAAGTTAGGTGAAGAAAGAAAGAGATATCTGTGTTAAAGATGCTTAGAGATGCTGTAAACATGCTACTGGTAAACAATGCTAAAATTTGAGGATATATTTTCACTTCTGGGCAGTGTTTAGGTTTTACTGGTAGATATCGGTCAGTTAGCAGTATGTTTGTTAGCATGCCATAATTTACTCTGTTGAAGAACCAAGTCCTCTTGTAAGGTTACTGGCAGTTTGTTCCAACAGTAATCCTGTGATATGAATATGCAAGGGTAGGGACGGAACACAAAGAGGTCCACACTGAACAGCACAACGCTTTTTTCCATACTGTATAAAACACAGCTTGGAGTAATGCAGCCATCATTACTTTCTCCCAAATCATGCCTTCAAGATTTCAGTGATTATACTCAATACCTGAAGATACGAAGTAGCTTTGAAGTGACCTTTTAGTGAGGCTTCTAAAGAATATTCCATTGGAGTTGTTCTGCAAGATTTGTTCTTAATAAAACACTTCCTATCCCACCCAAATAATTTTTATTGAGGAATAAGTATTGAATTCATTTAACTTCTAGGACCAGAGAATAGTCTGTTTAATATATTTTCAGTCCTGAAATAACTATCTGCATCAGATTTTCTTTTCAGCTGAATTTTATTTCCAGTTTTTCTGTCTTAACTGTAAATCCAGTGGTAATTAGTCAAGACTCTATACTATAAAGCTAGGAGATTATGCTCTATAGATAAATTAGAGGAAGAATTTATGTTTCTCGAAACGATGTTGAAAAGCAACGGTTACCCTCAAAGGTTCATTAACAAGTACGGAAGATCTGAAGTCTCAAATATCAAGCAAATCACAGTGGAGAAAAAGCCCACCTACATTCAACTTGATTATAAAAGTGAAAATATTACGACAGTTGTCAAAGGAAGATTAAGGACTTCACTAGACAGAGCCTATCATGCAGCTAAGCTCGTTCCTGTCTATCGAACAACTTGCTCTTTGGTGTAATCAAAAATCGATAGACATCCTTCTTATGCTAACTCAAACTGTATATACAAATTTACATGTATCTGCGACAGGAGTTACATTGGAAGAACAGAAAGAAGGGCATATCTGTGATTTTCTGAACATGTACCAAAAAGCCTGTCTAAAGGGAACAAATTCTTTGAACAGTGCCATCGTCAGGCATCTCCTTGACACAGGTCATGAGGTGGACGTCGCAAGATCGTTCAAAATTATCAATTGGCAAAAGAGTTCAATTCTCCTCAAGTTTGCTGAAGTGATCTCCATCAAGCGCCTGAAAACTGATTTATGCGTTCAGAAAGAAACAGTTATCAGTCTTTCTTTGCCCTGGTAACTGGATATTTTCACGTCTCTTTCATCTGGTTACATAATGTTGAAAGTTTCCATTGTGCATGATCATTATTGTTCGGAAGAGTGCTTAATATTATATATATGTATATATGTTATTACTGTATGCATATACTGATTGATTTTTGTTTAAAAATGAACTCTGTGTAAGTATGTTAAAATTGGTTCTGTAGATATACTTAATAATGTCTTTGGCCTGTAAGCAACTGATGAGAAGTCAACAAAATAAATGATAGTACCATTTTATTCTGCAAAAACCATTGCTTTTTCTTTATTCGAATTATATACTGTTTTATAAAAGAGTCTTCTGTATTTCAGCCTTAACTGGTTAAAGACCACAACTAAGAAAGTATTGAGAAACTCTTCAAAATATCTGTATATTCGACTACTTCGCTGCTGAATTACATAATCAAATATTTCACATACCCGTACTGTGGAATCCACTTTTAATGTAAGTGAAATTAATAAGTGACTTTCAGGGTTCATACATCTAAAACTGAACAGTGTTTCGCTGATCTGGATCCCTTACTGAAGAGGACTTCTGAGCTGCTATCCAAGATAAAGTAATTTAATTTATGCTAAAGTAAAAATTAGCATTTTTTAAATTGAAATCATATAAATTATACTTTGGATGTAGTTAACATGTAATTTGGTGGATGGTGACTAGCAGTGGAATCTAGGATGCGTATTTCGTCCTATTTTGGACTCTTCATCTGAATGTGCCTGTATTCCCTAGTGAAGAGTGTCAATGTCCCCACTGAGGCTCGGACCCAGTACCCATAGTTTCAAACGCCAAGGCGTCATCCACTAAACCGCTTGGGCCACGAGAGCCACCTCTTGTGCAACGGCTATCAGTTATTATTTTATTCAATTTGGGCTTTCCCATTGATTGGTTGGACCGAGCACTTCGGTAGTTGGCATATGTTTGATGAAAATGAATTCAGGTACTGACTGAAATACACATAATTAGGACTAAAATTTGACTGAATATTGTGCAGAGTGCACCATGAAAAACATATTTTCTTAGATAAATTATGAATATTTTTAAAGAAAGGGTAACTTAATACTTTGGAATTCTTCATCATACAGATGAGCAAATAATGAATCTCAGTTAAAGAATCTTTAACATATTCTAGAGATTAGTAAACTGTTAGTAGTCGTGGTTTTGATGCATACATGTTGCTAACATCTGGTTTGACTCCAGAGTCTACAACTTCTTTTCTAACAGAAGAACTGGATAAGAACTGATGTTATTGCCCAATTCCGCCTCATTTAACGGATTTTATGCAAAGTTTCCTAGAATTCTAAGCATCCAACTGTTTACTATCTTTTGAGAATTTTGAATCTTGCACAATGTTGTACTGAGAAATGATGTCACACTAGCCTGAGGAATAGTAGATGGACAAAAACATGGTCAGTTTCTTTTACGTGGATTAAATTAGAAATTTCTTTAGCCTGTTGTTTGCTTCTGCCTCCATGAAATTATTGTAAATACAGATAAAACATGAGAGCACGATGCTGAAGTACTTTGCAGTATTTCAGTGGATTAAGTAACTCAAGTACCACTAATTAAGGTATTTTGAAAGGGGGTAAGAGAGTAGAAAAAACATATGAGACGACTTAGTTTGTGTCAACTTTACAGAAAACCAAGACAAATTAAGGCGTTGAACATGCTTTTTTGAACGGATGGATTAAGTTTACTGTTTTTAATCTCCCATACTTGCAGTTGAATCTAAGATGCATAAATGCATGTTTTAGGCAGATTACTTAGTACTCAAAATGTAACTGTGAAAGCTTCTTTCATTCCAATATAGTGTTCAGTGATAACTTAATCAGACGAGATGGCACTATTTACTGACTTAAATACACATTTTGAGCCAAACTTGGACACAGTCATAGACGTGTAGGGAAAACGTCTTTGATGTATGGCACCTATAAATAATTATGAGGGAGAAGGTAAATTTGTATACTCACACTGATGTGGCCATAATTGGTTATTCGTGTTTGATGCACTTTGTCAGCAGAGGTCTTTTTGAAAAACTGATGTGAAAGTTTATGGCTTTAAGCTTCTCTTTGACAGATGTGCTTAATCTGCAAATCACTATGTATATATATATATATATATATTCGTGATTTATTCTATTGGAAATGCTTTATCCATTGGATTACTCAGTGTTACTAAAATTTTTATTAATTTAATTAGTTTGTAAATCCGTAATTTTATTTTTCCTAGGAATGAAGGCATTCTGTGTAATAATTTTCGCCCGCTTCCTCAACCTCAACAGCATTTTGACAAAAGTGTTGTCCAAGGTAACTCATCTCAGCAAAATCCATTAGACGGTGATTCTAAGCAGCTGGGGATTGTTAATCCGCTTCATTCTGATATAAATAGCGCTGTACTTGTAAATTATCATTCTCACAAAAATCAAAATGGATATACTGTGCCAGAAAATGAAAATATATCTACAATAGTTAAAGGTGTCATGCCTACTACTGCTCTATCGCTGGATCCAGTGGAATATTATTTGCGCAATGATCGAAATTTACGTGACTATGCACAGAAGGCTGATAAATTAAGTGCAGAACTAAAGCAAGCAAATGACCAAGTAAGTTGTGGGGGAATGAATTTGATTTCGTTATCCATTTCAAATTAATTACTGGAACCAGATTTTAGTCTCATGTATAATAGCCCCGTTAAGGGACAAAATTAGGAATTATAGACAAGCAAGAGTACACAATGACGTCACCGAATAAACGAAAAAGTTTAGTCAATTTAGAATGTAGTAAATTGATTAGAAGTTGCTGTAATTCTGGGCAGTACAATAAGAAAAAATATGTCATGGTGTTAAAAGTTTATCATGTGCGGATAAAGGCAGAAGGAAACAGTATATAGTATATACAAGAAGTGACTATAATGAATCAAACGAAACTGTTTATCAAACAAATATTTGTCCACTAAGGTGTTTGGTTTATAAGGAATTCACTAGATCCCGTTACAAACCGCCATCAGTTAAATAAATCTTCGAGACCAGGAAGCTCTGAACAACTATTTTGTCTTAGTCATGAACTCTTCAGTGGTTAACATCCATGACCCTTCAGGCGTTGGAATCAGAACTTTCCATTTACTTGGTGGGGACGATTATCATGCCGCCAATGAGTTTGAATTAGGAGTGTTCACTGGTTTACCACGATCCTTTGACTGATATCAGCTCGTGGCAACATCTCAGTTTAAATATTTTTCTATTTGATTATTTGTATAATAGAATTAGACTAAGGACATATCTTCTAGTGGAACAGTTTTAAGTATGAGCAAAACCTAATGCTTATCTGTGTATTTTTCAGTAACTGTAAGATAAGTTGAAGACGAAAGGCATAATATATTCTTGAATCCTGCCTGCCTATATAACCCTCCTAAATAAAAGTGTGATTAGTGAATATCTATGCATCAGATTGCCTTTTTATAGCAATATATTTCTATTCTGTTATTATTTAGTAATTTTCCAGTCTAGTGAATATTGTTAATCAGAATTCAACTTAATATGCTTATTGAGAAACATTTACTATTATGGTCAAAAAGCAGGTCTTAAAATCATCCTTTCATTCCATTTAAAAAGCGAATTAACGATCATTCTTAAATTATTTAGCATTTTTAATGTTCCTCCTAAATTTCTCTTCAGCGACTCTTTTGAGAAACAGCACACATTAAGATTTTTAACTAGATACTTCATTTGTGAGGATTTGTACAATTTTAGGGTGTATTTTGTTATAAGTTAGTGCTTCTCCTACAAATCTGAAAACTAACCTACTGTTCTTTAGTGAGTGGTTACGAAATGAATATTGAGAAGTTTTAATTATAAGTAACCATTGGTTGAATCTATTAGTTCGAATGTGATAAAAGACACTTTCTGTTGGCGATAAATGATAGTAGTGCTGTACTATAGGGTTAATAAATGTCATAAATGATTCAATATTGTATTTCAACCCAGTGGCTTGTTTGCCTGGTAACCTGACAGTTCTAAGTTCAATCCCTCTGGAAGCAGACGATGCAGACAGCTTAGAAATGTCCCAAAATAAGGAGAAATAATATGCCAATGGTTCTTAAAATACTGTAGATTTGTAACAAAATCTGTATCATTAGAATTTGAAATGACGCTAACTAATATTTGGATTTTATTTAATGTAGGTAATATATTAAAACTGACTTTGATGAAAGGTTTATATTTTATAATGGATACTTTATTTTCTAGATCAGGAAGCTTGAAAAATGTTTGTTAGAAAAACAGTCATCAGTTGATGAACTTTCGGCTGAATTGGATCGTAAAACAGCCTTAGTCAACTCTTTGACATCAGAGTCTGCAACAAAAGATATTCTTCTGCGTCAGTTAGATTCTACATTAGGCCGTTTGACACGAAGTTGGAAGGATCAGGAAGCTAAACAGAATCTTGCTTTAAAATTGGCCAAAGAGGCAGAAAGTAGGCGAACTAAGGAATTAGAGGAGGCTAAAAACCAGCATCAATTAGCTCATTCACAGTAAGTTGTTTAAAAAATATTCAGATATAACGTTTTCTCCAAGTAACTTATCAGCTCCATGTCCAAGAAAATCCCAGGGGTTTGGTTTTTGATTTATTAAATATGTTTCTGCTTAAAAGTAACGGAACATATGAATTTCTGTTGGCTGGTGAAGTACGTACTTTGTAAAGGAAATCATTTGTGCAATGTAAGGAAGCTGCACTAATTAATTAACTAATTAGTCGGAACATTCATTTGTGCAAATCCTTTCAGAAATTCTCAGTAGTTCTGTCGAATTTGTATTCTGAAATTTATTGATTCATAGTGTTATATTCTTGTTCAGGACAAAAATTCACTTTATCTGTTTCGGCAATTATTTAATTCATTGATAAATAACGTTTAATTATATCACGAGTTAACTTTTGGGTTGATTCTTATTTATGTATGATTTTATTATATGATGTCACTGCGTGGATAATCTAGCGCGTTAGTGTGGGTTTATGCTTTCAAACAGTTTCCACAATGGACGATATAAAATGTATGGTTAAATGTAAAGTAGATTTCGTGACCGATTGACATCACTTATACACCATTTGAAGGTAAGGGACGTCTAGTCTAGACTCTTTATTTTGCATCAGTAAAAGTTAGAAGATATGCCATATTGGGTTTTAAGTCATTAGTAGAATATTAAAGTGTAAGCCATGTAGCCTGGTGCGTCGGTGGCACAGCGGTTAGGACGCTCGCCGACCATGCACATGGTCCGGGGTCCGATCCCCGGCCGACGCACTCCTTTACCTCGCTAAGCTAGAAATAAAGCTGGTAAAAAGGAAAGGTTGGGCATGAGGCTAGCAACCCCATCCCGTAAAAATAAACACCACTACTACCGAAACTTCAAGCTTCTAGCTTGAAGTCCTATGTTCCACTGGGAACGTGAAGGAATAAAAAAAGCTATGTAGCTTAATGGTCCTAGGCTTAACCCTTTTAATTCACTTGATGGAAGCTGGTGACAAGAATCTAAACTAAGGTGAAACTGATGTTCAGCACTACTTGGTTTCCAGTGATGATGAATTTTAATTTCCGCTGGGTGCAAATTTATGGCAGTTAGAATTAAATGTCTCGTGTCACTGTCAAGTGTGATATTTTGAAGCCGTGTATATATGTAGGATGGTTGGTAGACTTCAGTGACCAAAGGGCGGGTGTACTGCTCAGCAGTTCGCTCCGTCCTCCTTTATGGCTGTGAGACCTGGCCATTGAGAGTGGAAGACATGAAAAGATTAGCTGTCTTTGATCATAGGTGCATGCGTTCTATCTCCCGTGTGAAGTGGTATAACAGGGTGAGCAATATTGAGGTTAGGCGTCGAGTGCCAGGTAAGGAGGGGAAATCAATCGACGAGGCTGTGAAATTACATCGACTAAGATGGTTAGGACATGTGTTACGTATGCCTAGTCATCGCCTTCCTCGACGGGTAATGTTAGCTGATATAGGGTCAGGCTGGAAAAGAGCTAGCGGCGGTCAAACCAAAACATGGCACCAGTCAATGAAATCTACAACAGTTAGTCTAGGCCACGTAGGAAGGTGTAGACTAGCTTCCTGGTTGGGGTCCTCGGGACGGTAAAATCCAATGGTTGGAAACAATTGGTGACATGGCTCAAAATCGTTCTCAATGGCGCAGATGCATCCACTCCTTGTGACTTATGATTTCCGGTGAAACTGTTTTGTTCTTCATTATTACTGTTCCTTTTGTCTCACACCTCTGTTTACTGTCTCTATTATACATTTCTTCTACTTTCATCTCTTGCTTTGTGTGCTACATGGAGTGTGGCGACTTGAACTGCCGCACATTTGTGCAAAGTTCTATGTCGAAAACAGATAGACAGACAGACAGACTTCAGTGACATTTATTTATGGTGAACTCAATTGTTTGGAACTATGTTACACTGCTCAATTCCAATAAATTATCAGCATGCAGTAAACGTATCATGCTTGGAACTGCTTTCAGGAATTCAGTTGCTAATAGCTTTTCTTTTAGAAAGTTAGATAATAGCACCGTAGGTTTCAAAGTTTATGTGATAATAGAAACTGAATTTAAGACGTTTTCATCTAAAAAATTCAGGCATCAACTTCAACAGCACTGAATCCAGTATCGTGTTTGTGAAATCTGAGACTAGCACACTAATATACAATGGTTTTTCCCTCATCTTCAGGTGTTGATTATACTTAATTTTGACATTATGTTTGTGGAGATATAACAGTCGTTTAGTCATCTTATCTTCACTAAATTACCTGTTTAATCAAGTTTCATTATAAAATGAAACTTTATTCAAATAATCAACTTCTACTGGACAAGTGTTAAATGAATAAATAACTTCAAAATTCAACATCTATATAGCGAAGTTTATTTTCAGTGTATAGAATTTTTGTATAGCTTTCAAGATTGCTTCTTACAAAAGTTACATTACTAAACGAATTATTCAGGTCTGTAGAATAAACCTTTGGCATTTTTGTTGCTTATCTAGCTTGAAGTCACCTTATCTTACTAAGTTTTAAACAGTTCAATTATAATATATTTCGAAAAAATTGTATGTGTGCTTGTTCAAGTATCCATTGATGTTTAACGTTGTACGGGTAGTCTTACATATATATATATATATATATATATATAATTAGTATGTTAAATTAAATATGTTGGGTGTATGCGTAAATAACAGTTCATTGTAAGGGTGACTATATATGTAACTTCATCAACTTGTCGATAAATTATTTATTCATAAAATAAAACAAAAAATATTCTCATCACAACCATAATTCTCTAGAAAAGCTTCAATTAATTTAAAGTTGAATTCAGTTATAATTGGTTATGTGGATTAAATACTGGTTCTTAGTTGCTATGGTGACTTGCTACACCTGTTTACATAATCGGTATGCGTGTCGAAGTATAGCCAACATATACTAATTAAATCTATTTAAAGTGGTCTAGTAGTAGTAATCGGCATACAATCAAAAATTAAATTAAAAATCAATTATAGTTTATGAGGTTATAGGACCCTGTTCTTGATATCATGGGAGGTGAATTGAACTGAACCATTTGAGGAACATGTTAGTTATCAGGTGTCACTGACGCACCTGCTGGGCATTTTCTAAAGTGAACTGTTAATTACTGATGCCTTTTTACATCTTGTGAGTCTATTTTTCACCAGACTTCCAGATAATCAAAAGGAATTCAGAAGTATGTGCAAAGATAAGGATGTCTGTCGAGTCATGCAAATATTCACCAAAATATACAATACGTTGACTCTCCTGGTTAGTTAACGCAGCAAGTAGTCTTATCGTTGCACATGTCCTTTAATTTCCAGCGTATCTACTGCAAGCCCCACCAAGAAATATTTTGTAACAAGGTAGTTACAATCCCTCATGCAACAAACATGTGTCGCTGTCCAATGCACAAGTAACAATGCAGTTACTGAGTTGTTTTATTATTTTATTGATATTAAATTATTTTATTATACTGTATACAGTTTGAAAGCATGATTCTATATACTACTTATTGATTTGTATGAGTAGGTGAGTACCACTTAAATCAACCAGTAGTACTTGCTAACTAGATTGAAATGATCTAAATACCAGACGCTGATTTCACTAATTATCACTTCGATCTGGTAAATATGCACGACCGGTTGGTGTGAGTGACACTCAACTATTCATATAAATCAACCAGTAGTATATGGCACCGTGCGTTTATGTTTCTTTTCTTGATTGCCATTTATGGTGTTAAGCACATCACATATTACGGCCTGAATAATTTTCGTTTCCAAAGGAAACTGTGGTGAATTTTCATGCTGAACTGAGTAATTAGCAAACTGCGCATTTTTGACTTAATATAAGCAGCTCTCAAATTTTTGATAGGAGGCTGAATGCAGGTTACTGAACTATGATCAGGCTTCTCACTTCGTTCTGGATTGTTGTGTATTTGATGACGCTAATCAAAACTCATATATCTGTGTCAGCTGTATTAATTTACAAGAAAATGACTCAACGCCTTAATGATTATCAGCCCTTAAATTCAGGTTCTAAAATCAACACTGAGACTATGAATTTCATCAGGAATTCGAATACTATTTACTGTTAATTAATTTAGTTTGCTAAATACCCTAAAATCTCTCTTATGTACTGTGAATTATATGTAAAAGATACATAAACAGTTACATATGTGAACTAACCACAAACTGATTCAAAGCTGAACTTGATTATTTTCTTGAGCGTTTGTATACAGTACAGACTATTAGCTTTGAATTTATCCCAAGATGTATTTTGCCCCTATGGCGATGTTCGCACAGAAATTTCTGCAGATTCATATTCACAACCATCATATGTAAGGCATGTTTCAATGCAGACGCGATAAAAGATGAATTTCGTGAAGTACTGTTAACAATAACATGGAAATGATTAGGAAGATTAAAACAAGTAGAACTGAAAGCATAACAAGGTTTGTTAGTCAAAAGTAAAACGGCACCACATATGGGATGCAAATAATATAAAAATTCTGATTTTAATAAAATAGTCTTATATTCCGAAGAGCGTCTTGATCGTGGTATCTGTCACCTTTTGTTGCACACGAGTTGGAAGAGCTCGGTAGTTGTTTTCAAAGTAATAAGAGTTAAAAAGGAAAATTAAAATGAACCGATGAAATGTGAGTTTTCGGATTTTTAGAGAAATCTGCATAACAAATGCTAGAAGTAAATCTATAAGAAGCTCTGGATCTGGACTGTGCCCTTATAGAAACTTATCAGTAAAGCATATTTTCAGCTAGGAGAGAATTCATGTCCCCTTCCACGTCATTCAGCCCAAAAGTCAGAGACTAGTTGATATTTATACCTAATTTTCCTAAAATACTACGTGTACTTTTACATGGCTGGTTGTATTTCCTTCACCCCACCTATGACCTTGGAATCCTATTGGTTGTTGACTGTTTTAACTTTTCAATGCAATTAGTGTCTATCAGGGTCATTTGGAGTATATATATATATACATATACGCGTGTTGTTAATCATTTTCACTGTTGATACGAGACAGTAAAAGCTCTCCACGTCAACGGTCTGTCTTCTCTTATTGTGCAGCGTTTTCGGTGGTGTCCTATTCTGTTGTTATTGCTAATAGTGACAAGAATAAACAATAGACACCAAAGTCAAACGACCTTCAGTCAGATCGCTCAGCATTACAAATGAACGCTGTTCATAATAATCTTTGCAAGCTTCACCTAGATTTGACTTTTGTGTGGAAAATAGGTTGATAGGGAGGACTAAAAGATTGATATGTGGAAGGACAATGACTTTGCAAAATTAGTGCCGGGCTTTCGATGGTCATGCATTTAGGTACAACCACTGTTAAATGAGTAAGTCTGTAAGGGTTGGTTAGTCATAAATTATGGTGGGTTTTTAGGTACCTTCCTCTCGAAATCGAAACTCTCCCTCAGTAAAATATGATAAACAGCCACTTAGATGAATTTTTGTATCGACACTGGTTTTATATGTCTGCAGACACTCCTATGAGCTACTGGGACTGATTTTTACAGCATATTGAGGATATATACCCTGTATAATTCGTTTTTGTAACATGTATATTATAATACATTTTTTTGTAGATTAAATACCAACTTTTCACCTAGAACCTGATTGGTTCTTTCAAAGTCATCTGAAATTGGTGTCTGTTCTTCACTGTTGCCCTAATAGTGGTTAGAATAATAGGCTCGCGAATCGACTGGGTCAGAAATTCGTTAGCACAACTACCAAGTGTATTAACGGTCATATCACTTGTCTAAGATGTTAGATCTCAGTCTCACGCCACTCGGACAAGTTATCAAAGCGCAAGTTTCATCTATGAATTTCTATCTATCTGAAAGGATTTTCTTTTTTTTCATATACAACAATATGTAGTGAAAAATTGATGAAAGTTTTTATGTACAAATTGCCAATAAGTTTTGAATTTACAGATGCACAAAAATATACTTTATAATCCCTTTTCCTTACTTGTCTTTAATTTTATTTCAGATGGGATGAACAACTTAATTCCTTGAAAGCAGAGTATCGATTAGAGAGAATCTCCTTAGAAGAACAATTAGCTCAGATGACAAGTAAATGCAAAGAATTAGACGGGTTTTGTGAAACTTCTAGTCAAACAATAGAGACGTTAGAAAATAAAATAAAAAAGTATGAAGATGAAATAAAAGACTGTCAAACAAAGTTAACAGAACAACAACAGGCATCTAGTCTAATTATGAAGAAATGTGTCCAACTAAAAGAAAACTGGCAAAATCAATTTAAAAAATATAAAGACTCCATAAAAAGGAATTATGAGACTAAAAAGGATGAAATATCCAAATTAAAAGAAGAAATCTCAACAGCTATTAGAAAATATGAAAATGAATTTGAAAATTATAAAAAGCAAGTGGATTCAGCTGCAGAAGTAAGTTATATTACACTGCTAGATATTTCTGTTGTAATCCTCTCATTTGAAGCTTAACGATGATGGGTAATGTCACAATTTTAATAGAGAAAGCTTGAATCATGGCATACACAACTACTCAGTCAATCCTAAGATTAATTTGTGTTGATACGAATACTAAGGGAAAATTTTTCAAGTTTTAAGTAATTTAACCATATATTCTTAGCACGCAGTGTCACGAAATACTTACTTCATACATCAAAACAGTCACTGAAAACGAACCCAGAGAACTTAGTTGACATGATCTTCACTTTGCTAAGGGGGGGGGGCGAAAGAAAGGAAGGTACACGTCAACTGAAAGAAAGCTAAAGAAGCGAGACTTAAGGCTACACAGCAACTGACGTGGTATCATGCTCTTATTCGCTCCAAATGAAATACTTAACCACACCACCCTGGTAAGGATGAAAGATGTCTTTTTTGGAAGACTTCGTCTGGAACAGGCTTGGTTCAGGAAACACAAGTTTTGCGAAGACCAGTTTGCGACTCTATGCATCAAACATAGCCTAGAATGACAGTCAAAACTATACCTCTGGAAGGACAGAAGACAAGGGCCAGGTAGCAGATCGTTTATTGAGAAAACCAAGAGACATTTATAGATTTCTATGTACATTATTATTCGTTATTTTAGCAGAGAAGCAAAATCTTCTGATTGGTTGTTTTCTTGCTGAAGGTTATTCTGTACTGCTTGTGACCGTTGCTTACAAAGTTATCCATACATCTGCGAACCGTTTTGCACACGCTAAGTCGGCTGTGATTGTTTGTTGAGTTCCTTAAGGTTAAGTTTCGTTCTTGTTTTTCTCATGACCCCGATTCGGGACGTAAACATTGACGTAAATTGGTGTCTACAATTTTGGCTTGCAGACAACTCTCAACACACCTCCACTACATCAACTCTGCAAAGGTCTTCAACAGCGTTCATTGTGAATTAATTTGACAACGGTTTCAACACCACAGAGTGCTGCAATCATTTGTAAACCTTATTCAACAGCTATATTACGATGTCGCATGCCAAATAATTCAAAACAGTAAGCTAAACAAAGCATTTGAATTGAAGACAGGAGTAATTTAATGCTGTATGCTGTTACTGGTAATCCTAATTGTGGTACACCATTGGGAGTGGAAAGGCAAGCTCACTCTGGACGGATGAAAATACCTTAGGTCTGCAGTTACGGGTTGATTTATGTCTTGTATCTCATACACTCGAATATATGAAAGCGAGAACCAACAGGTTGGCCGAAAAGGTAGCGAAGACAGGAGTCAGCTTGAAGATATAGAAGACAAAAGTTAGACGGATACTCAACCAACAAAAACAAGCAATAATCATTATCGATGGGAGAATATTGAAGAATGCCATCCCTTTCACCTTTCACTACAGGCAGTACACATGAGGATGTCAAAGGCAGGATCAGAAAAGCAAGATTGACATTTATTAGTCAGTATAGAAATCTACTGCACTCAGCACAAGATCCTAATCCTCAACACTAATGTCTGGTTCGTGTTCCTATACGGTTACAAAACCTGATGCACCAGTCACCTATAGCATCTCCAACAGTCTTGTGCAGACTTTCAGTAATAGTTACCTTCGGTCGGCCAGAAACGATAGACAATAAGGATCTCTGAAAATGAACTACTCTGGGACTTATTGTACAGCAAATATGTAGACAGTTGCATTCCAATACATACCGACCACACGATAGATGTTGAAAATTCATGCTAATACCTGCTGTGGTTAGTAAACTGAAATGAATGGAAAAAACACCTAAAATATAGACAAAGTTGAAGATTTTTATTGACTGCAAATTTTATCACGTCAGAAATTTTAGCAGGCTATCATCAAATAAGTATCTTCAACTATTCAACGTATGTTGTGGTTTTACCTTAGAGTGTTAAATTTAAGTCTGATTATACTTATAATCAGACCTTTAAATAGGCCGATGGGAACAGGTTGCTTCAGGAAAAGTTATCGTCTGTTGGTTTTTGATAATACTGTATTCCTAGGAAGCTTTGTGGCACAATTATCTACGCTGTGTTAGTTGACGTATCTTTTCCTACACTTAGAATTGGATTCCTTTGGGTTGCATTAAAGCCAGTCGCCTTTAGTACACATGCACACTGAAGATCTTCCCTACTGAAGTGCTTGTCTGTTTTTTATGCTTTTACAATTTGTGATACAGTTAACTATGAAACATAAAAGAAATAGTAATCAGCACTGCTTTCAAATATAAGCGACCTAATACCTGAAATAACTTTCCGCTTATCTATCCATCTATCTACCTATATATGTATGTCAGGCAGTTAACTTTACCTTCAAGCATCGACGTGACATACATGAACTAGTTAGTTCCCATGATGCCTGTAGCATAGATGGCACAGAAATTGAAACCAAGTCAAGCATTAAATACCTTGGATTAGTTCTTTCCTCTGACCTTTCATGGTCATCCCACATTTTATTGATCTCTAAGAAAATGTTTCGTCTTACCTTCTACATTAAAAAGTTAAGACAACAAGGTATCAGCCAACCTTTAGTTCTGCAATTTTTAAACTCCTGTATTTTACCTATTGTACTTTATTGTTCTCCATTAATCTTTCCTGGGCTTCTTAAAAAAGACTATGTCATATTACGAAGGGTATTAAATGCTGTGAGTAGGGCTTGTGGTTTGCCACTGCGTGAGCTCGCCAATACTATAGTCGAGAGACACGTTAATTCCTGTACAAATTGGGCAAAGGCCGTACTATCAGACCCTTTGCACCCTCTTTATTCACAACTATCCCCTTGTATCTCATCAGGTAGAACGAGAAGTCAATATAAGAAATTATATGCTCGTACCACTAAGTACAAAAATTCTACAATACCGTATTTAGCCCGTATTTTATGTGATGAAGACTCTGTTAGACGTGAAACATATAAGTTACTATGTAATTAGCATAGTGAATCGACCCTTTCACTGTTCATCTTTCTGTAATTCTATGGTGTCACCCTTTCTATCGTTTAATTATAACACTGCTATTTTCATTTTAGTTGTTATTACTATTATTACTATAATTTTATACTTTATGCGTATTTTTCTCCTTATCGTATACTGTAATTGCTACATAGCTCCTATAAAAACGTTTTGTTATCATTATTATGTATTAATTATTTCGTTTATCTATTTTTTGTTGTTGTCGTTTTTGAGTAAATTAGATGCAATGTTGTACTGAATGCTGAAAATTCCTTGCTGTATCATTAATACTGTTTTTGGAATAAAGCAAAAATTATTATATATATATATATATATATAAGGTTTCTGTGAGTATCTTGCAACACAAAATCGTTATGTTGCAAAGCATGTGAAATGAATTGTGGAATGGCTATTAAGATATATAGTCATAGCTTTACATGGATCCAAACAGAGATAATTAGGATGCATTTGAGTAATCACCAGCAAAAAGTCCGACTGTGATCGAAGCGTTAAAAACACCTTGAACACTGTGAATTTCAATAAAGTCCAATTTAGCTGGTCTCATGTTACTGTGAACTAACTTTCATTGAAAGGTATTTCATAGTCTGTAGGCGATGATTCACTTGCAGAAGCAACTGTTCAATGAAAAACTGATTAC
This sequence comes from Trichobilharzia szidati, assembly GCA_944472155.2. Lineage (NCBI taxonomy): Eukaryota > Metazoa > Platyhelminthes > Trematoda > Strigeidida > Schistosomatidae > Trichobilharzia > Trichobilharzia szidati. The sequence continues at coordinate 61,866,078 of OX235274.1, read as the reverse complement.
TGAGCAGCAATCAGTTGTGTGGCTAAAGCATGTCACCCATGAGTTCCTAAAATTCAAAGTCAAAAGTAACCACTAATTTTACAAAAAGGCATCATACACCAAGTGTTAATGAAAGAAGTCTGAGTAAGCTTTCGTAGGTAAAGGGATATATGCCATTACAATTGGTAGTTTTTAATCTAGAAATTTTCTGTTAGGAAAACATAGAAAAAATACCTTGGCATTACAGAAAGGAGACTTTGGCACACATGGATTTCTAATGAATCGTCTTTCCTTATTTCACATACGCGTTATGGTCAAAAAGTGCATGTTATTTATGGTGAGAAAGCTAAATGCAATTTTATACTTCTAATCTTCAATATGACCCGCTGTGGCATGTGCTACTGATAAGATTTATCAGTAGTATATAAAGAAACGTTCACCGGCATAAAAACATCAAATGGCAGGGAGATAGATTTGATGTTAGAGAAAGCGAATGATCCAGCGTTATGGAGATACATGGGAGACGTGAAAGGAACAGAAAGAGGCACACTATGAAGGGAGGGCAGAAGTGGCACAATACGGAAGATCTGTGCAAATGGTGCGTTGAATATAAGGTGTAAATAATTCCGCCATATAGAGATACCAATTCTATCGTATTTTACCGTTACACCGCTGTTATGAAAAGTTACTTTCCAATCTGTAATTGTGAAATGACAAACTCTAAGTGTTTCCATTTGTCTTTTCGTAGTGTAACATTGTGGTTTTAATTAACTGTTATGGAATTTCTCTCTGCAGCGAAAAATCCAAGCACAACTACTATCGTTTGAGCAGAAAATCCAAGAAACTACTGCACAGGCTGAAGAAAATACCAGAAGCAAATTAAGAGAGGCATCTGAACGGTATAGAGAGGAACTTGACCAATTACGACAGAGTGCAGAAACTGAATTATCACGACAAATGTTAGACACTGAATCTCGTATTCAAGTAGAACGTCAACGTGTACAAAATGCAGAAAAACAGTCTGAACATTGGCGAATTAGAGCAAGAGAAGCTGAAGAAGCAAGATCAGCATTAGCTCTTCAGATAAATGAATTGTTGCAAGCACGATGCGCTGAAGCGATGCAAGTAATTCAAATTTAATGCTTTTATTTGCTATCTGTTATCTTACTTTAAAAGTATACTCTGGCAAAATAAACTAATAGGGAACTCAAAATATTTAGTCCATGTTTTATTATTACATTTAAAGTTATATTCAGTGTTTACCGCGATTTAAGTTTATTTTGATCCAGAGATTTTCCTGAAAGACGTATGATTTTGTAATACGTCTGTAGTTTATAGATAGTTATATTCCTAGTTTATATGTTATACACGGTAAGATATATTGCACCTTTGTTTCAGTCGCCACTATATGACTTTCTTGTAGTTGCAGAAGTTACACACATCCCACAAATAAAGATATACACCGAGAGGTTAGAAAGAACTCAAACTAATTATCGACGTTTGTTAGTTACTACTTTAATTTTATGTTATAATTATGAGGAAGTTGTTTCTTCCCTTTGAAGGTGAGTACACTCCCAACATATCACAGTCAAATTAATAGTAGTAGACAGATTGATTATTTTGACTTAATTTCTAACATTATTCCACAGATTTTTCCACTACTTCTTACCTGTATAATGAAGAGGAAACAATTACAAGTTTAACATTAAAATGAAAGTTATGCAGCCAAATGTACTAACCTGATTTGAAATTTTTAAAATAAATATCAATTTTTGATTATAAAACAAGCAATAAAGGTTAATAAAGCAGGATTTAATGAATTCATCAAATCCTGCTTTATTAACCTTTATTGCTTGTTTTAAATTCGTATCGGGAAATAAATGTTTCCAATTTTTGATTAGAACAAATACAAGATGTGAATAAATCTGTACCAGTACGGCTGATCCTCGACTATATCACTTAGGATTTCCACCGAAATGTCTCGTAAACGATAGGCAAACGGTTTACACAACTTAGATCAATAGTCAATAAATCCCTGGATTATTATGGCGTTTTCATTTCATTTTAAAAGGAACAAATTGAGTTATTTGCTGGAAAAAGTCAACTGCTGATGGTAATATTGTAATTATAAAAATAACAAAATTAACTAAGAAATACATTTCTATATTTTATTTTTTTTAATATTTTTGATTACAGCTTGATTCCACACCATATTTTTTGGTACAGGTATGGAAGTTTTCAGCATGTGATATTGGTAGCCCAAATTTTGCAGGCCGACCATAGATATCAAGTGTGCGTCGGCCGGGGATCGAACCCCTGACCATGTGCATGGTCGGCGAGAGTCACAACCGCTGTGCCACCAACACAAAGATCTTTTAAGTGCAGAGTTTGGATTTTTTGAGTATTATTATGGCTTCACCTATACATGACTAAAGGGAACGTAGACTTTTCGAGTAGTTAAATTCAGCCGTACAAACTAATTTAGAATATAACAGTGAGAAGCTGAATGACACAACTTCTTAATATATTTGCCAATGGATAGCTCTGTAGTCCTATTTCCAGCTAAATCATATAGTGCTCAACAACACGTTTCTGAAGAATCCTCTTACAATGTGTTATGCTAGTTGTAAATGAGCCATTTTAGTTGAGCAAGCTGCATGTCGTATAAAATATAGAAACTACTGTACACTTTAGTAATAAAGTTACTAAATAAATCTGTATTTCTTTTGTTTTTCATTTATTTTGTCAGTGATAGTTTTTCACTCAAAGGAAATGTCGATTTACTCACGTATATCTTCCTCCATATCCAGTGTCAGCAAATGTGGGCTTAGTTTGAAAAACAGTCATACATAACCAGGCTAAATCATGAATTCTCTAACTGTTAATCAAAGCTCTGTGCAAAGATGAATTTTACCTAACTAGGGAGCTTAGAATGTTAAAAATCACTACTTAGACGTGCGAACGTAATCACTACTTAATGCCCTCTAAACTCTGAAAGCCTTTACTAATCCTTTTTTGAGAGTTTCTGTAGCATACTCCTGTTTGTCCATTGCGGTGGAACTTGGCTTTACGTCTTTCGTATACCTTTTTTGAGGCGAGGTAACTTGAAATGATAAACATCAGTGCAAAATACTAAGTCTAAATATTTGTCCGATAAATGTTATTTATTACTGTATTCTGTGCGTCGGTGGCACAGAGGTAGAATGCTCGTCGACTACGCATGTGGTCCGGGGTTCGATCCCCGGCCGACGCACTCCTTTACCTCGCTGAGCCAATATTTAAAAAAGCTGGTAAAGAGGAAAGGTTGGGCATGATGCTAGCAACCTCATCCCTTAAAAATAAAAAACACCACTGCTACCAAAACTTCAAGCCTCTAGCTTGAAACCCTATGTTCCATCGGGAACGTAAAAGAATAAAAAAACTACTGTGTTCTTGATCTTCTAATGTCACTGCTCCTTCATCCAGCACTTGCTTATCATTGGTGGTTCCCTTTAAAGTATTTCTACATTCTTCTCAACCTTTTCCCATCAAGGTGGCTGTATAAGAAAGTGAGAAAACCTATAACTGCACGCATAATTCATTATGAATGTGATACTAATTATCTGTCATGTTTTACACATTATTTGGAATATAATTTGACGCAATTAATTTTTCTAATACACCAAATTCTACTTGGTTTCAGAATAATGTGTCAAAATGAGGATGTATCAAGGTGACAATAGTTTCGAGAATGCTAATAGTTTACTTGTAATCATAAGCTCGGGTGTATCTTTCAGAAGAGACTAGTTTTGGTTTTATTTCTTCATCTCTACTCTGTACAGTGACGGTCATTAGCGAATAATGCCCTTGAAATATGTGTATAGTATAAGATAATGTGCGTCGGTGGCATAGCGGTTAGGACGCTCGCCGACCATGCATATGGTCCGGGGTCCGATCCCCGGCTGACGCACTCCTTTACCTCGCTAAGCCAGAAATAATGCTGGTGAAGAGGAAAGGTTGGGCATGAGTCTAGCAACCCCATCCTGTAAAATAAACACTGCTACAGAAACTTCAGGCCACTAGCTTGAAGCCGTATGTTCCACTGGGGAACGTGAAAGAAAAAAAATAAGATAATGTTATATCTGCACCGCTAATTGTTATAACGGTAATGAACTCGACTGGTACGCTAATACGCCTATTCTTCCATTGTACCTTCAGCGTCATTGAGCCATGCAAAAGACAAAGGCTGACCTGCGACTGTAAGATACTGTATATTTATTAGGAAACAACACATCATATTTAAACATTTTTCTTTACCACAATAAAGTTGGCTCCCGACCATGAGATTGGGTTGTTCTTATTGGCTGTCAATAGCTATTCTGATTGGTTGGCGATCCAACAAAGACCAAGGTGAGTTAAAAGATGATGAATTGATCACACAATAAATCACAATATGCTTGAGAAATGATGGATTCACATCAAGATTTACAAGATTTGTGAAAAGGGATAATGAACTATTTTATGCTGGATCATATCAGATAAAAGTTGAGAAATATAACTATAGGTAAACTTTTTGATTTTGCAGTCTATACATGACATGCTGTTGTATGTCGAAGATGAAGAAGTAAGATGCAGAGATGTTTGTGACTTTAAAAGATGACCTGCACAACCTTACAGTGTCATATAATCATCGAGCCTTAAGATTTGATTACTTAGGTATATCTTATTATTCTTAACATAATGACTGGGTAAAATAATCTTCACTATAATTTACTGTATGGCGTAAGATGCTGCTAAGACTGACTATGTCAACTCTAGCTTAGTGATAGGAGTGAAGTGATAGAACATGTGACCACTTCACCTATTGGAATTGTATCACACACGATTGATTGTGACAATCTCAACACGGATCCAAAAGCTCGGGCTGCTTTCGCTAACTTACACCGTCTCTGCCGTAGGCGTGACATCCGGCTGTCAACCAAGGGACGTGTATACTGCTCAGCAGTTCGCTCCGTCCTTCTCTATGGCGGTGAGACGTGGCCATTGAGAGCGGAAGACATGAAGAGATTGTCTGTTTTTGACCACAGATGTTTACGATCTCTCTCTCGCGTTAGGTGGTATAATAAGGTAAGTAATGTTGACGTTAGGCGTAGAGTGTTGGGCAAAGAGGGAAAATCACTCGAAGAGGCTATGAAGTTACATAGATTGAGATGGTTAGGTCACGTGCTGCGCATGCCTAACCATCGTCTCCCCCGACGGGCATTACTAGCTGATATAGGTGCAGGTTGGAAAAGAGTAAGTGGTGGCCAAACAAAAACATGGCATCAATCCATGAAATCCCTGACAATTAGGGAGGGAGATGCAGACTTCCGGGTTGGGGCCCTCGGGACTCTAAGAATCAATGGCTGGAGACAATAGGTGACATGGCTCAAAATCGTTGTCAGTGGCGCAGATGTATTCAGTCTCTTTAACCTTCATATTCCTTTCTACCATTACTCATTGTGTTTCACTCTTATACTTATCTAAATTCTATTGATTCTCTTCTCTCATTTTCCTGTCTACCTTTGTGTGCTATTTGGAACGTAGCAACTCGAACTGCTGCACTTCGGTGCCAAGTTCTATGTTGAATCTAGCAGCAGCAGCAGCGGCGTAACACCTAGTCTACAGGTTAAATTCATAACAAATCGTAGCTTAAGATCTTACAGGAAAAAAAAAACACATAATTCAGAGGAGAGACTCCTTCTGGCAGTTTCACTTACTACAACTATACGACCGCAAATAAAAAGTAGCATACGAAATTAATGCAAAGCTGCTAAGATTAGTAAGTGTTAATGAAGACTGAGTGAAATTAATAACAGTTTATATGCACGAGTAAGGATGTGAGTGACAAGGCAAGTTATTTAATGATCGCAATATAATCAAAACATGAGTATAGAAACAATAAAATAATTGAATACAAAGTGATGAAATAAGTTGAAATTTTTCCCTACAATTATGATCGAAATGGTTAAAATAATAAATGTGTGTCACTTCATTTTTTTAAAATTTCACTTCTGACACAGATACTTCGATCAAGTTCAAATCTACCTGTTGACCACAATTCTGTGAATATAACCTCTAACTCAAGGGTTTTCTCCGGATGTGAAGCCATCAACTGTGATCCAATGAAGGAGAATACGCAGGACGATGAATTACAAGACCAGGAAGAATGTGATACAAGTGTGGCCACAGTAATTGCATTTGAAACCCAAATCCCATCTAGCGTAAATGTAGAACAGTAATATCTGTATGTATAAATTACTTGAGATTTCTCAACGGTTCTCATCAATTTTACGCAATTTCATTCCTATGATATTACTATCATAACTATCAGTAGTGTGATAGTTCGCTTTAAATTATCACAGACTTTATAATGCATTATTTTACTTACCGGTGTTATTTGTAGTCTTTTAAATATTTAGTGTAGAAAAAATTCAATTTTTTGATAACTGACAAAAATAACCTCAGTTGTGATATCTTTGACCACTTGCTTTTTCATAATGATTCGACTTTTGAGAAGACAGTAAATTAGCGACTGGCTAACTGATGTAGCGCACAGAAGAACGTAATCTTCAGTGTGGAACTGTAACTCATTTGTGAGTTAACTATTTAGGTTTTAACCTTTGTGTTACTGGCACGATGCTAATCTGGATGTTAAAACCTTCACGTTGAAGATGTTTTTTGATGCCTGATTAACTAAATGAGTGTGACTTCTAAGCCCAAGTCGTATATTTAAGTTATTATGTGGTGAATGCTACTTATAATCAAGATATAAGTAGTATATCAGTAAACGAATTTAGAAAAGTAACAATATATTTTGGGCACTGGGAAAAGCAATCGAGGAAGAGGACTGTGAGAAGAACGTTACGACACTGTGTAGAATCCAACAAGCTATCGAGTCAGTGTAGTCCAGTCCTGTAACATCATCTTACATTTGGCGGAAGCGAGTCGCATGCCAAACATTCGTAGATTGCAGCTCAAGGTGTTCAGAAGACTCTGCATTTTGTCAGCGTCTTCACCTAGAAGGTCTATATCATCTGCATATTCTAAGTCAACAAAACATCAGTTGTATCTATCATTACTAAGGCATGCTGATTCGAACTGGCAACTTGATATAACTTAAGCATTCAGAAACAGATATAATAGAGAAGATTTGTAGCTCAGGTGGATGATTTTGGTGTGGTTGTGTTCTCTGAGCTGGATGGTTTGGTTGCGAAGCTTTCATTGCTCTACTGAGCAACATCTTCAGCGCATACTTCGATGTGAAGTGAGCTTTTAGAATTCTCTATGAGTTTATTAGTCATCTCTTCTAGTAACCTTGAACGTGATTGGGTGTTTTCGTGTGACATTTCACCCCCTAGTTTGCTTGTCTCGGTGCTGGCTGCTTCTTTGGTCTGAATGTCGTTAGTCATTCCTTCTGCTAACCTTGGACGTGATTGGTTGTTTTTGTGTGTCTTCTCATTTTCTAGTTCACTTGTTTTGGTGTTGACTGTTTCCTTGACTTGAAGTTTGACTTTGTTTTTGTGTGAATTTCTTCGTATGGATTGGTATATTTTGTCAATCTCTATGTGTCTATTGATTGCTGATTCATTTGAATACCAGGCCTCTAGGAGTTCTCTGGCATTTTTGAAGTTCCCTTTGTCTAAGATTTGAACATTGTCCCAGTCGAATTGGTGCCCGTGGTTGTCTGCATGTAGTGATATGAGGGAGTGTATGTCGTGTCTTTTGACGGCTAGTTTGTGTTCGTGAATGCGAAGACGAAGAGGGCGTCCACTTTGACCAATGTAATGTTTGTCGCAGTCGTTGCAACTTATCTTGTAGATGACGTTAGTTTTGTCTTCTTTTGCCGTTGAGTCCTTTGGTTTACATAGAACTGAATGTAGTGACTTTGTTGGTTTATGAGCGACATCGATTCCAAAAGGTTTGAATAGTCTTGCAGTGATTTCGGAGATATCTTTTATATATGGTAGGACGACTTTCTTTGTGTTTTCGCTGGTGGCCTTTGATTTGGTTGGTTGAGCTGGGGGTAGATGTCTTTTGATGAAGTTTCGTGGGTATCCATTTCTTTGGAAGACGTCCATAAGATGATTTTCTTCAATTTTCCTCAAGGCGGGAGTGCTGCAATGAGTCCTGGCTCTCTTGAACAATGTACGTATGCAGCTAATTTTGTGTGATGTTGGGTTGTTACTGTTGTAATTGAGTATTTGATCCGTGTGCGTTGGTTTTCTGTATACTTGGGTTTCTAATTTTCCTGTAGTTGTTCGTTTGATTAAGACGTCTAAAAATGGCATTCAGAAACGCCTAACACCAAATAAGACAACAGCATAGAAAGGGAAAGAGAGTCCGAGCATATTAGTGAACAAATAAGCGTTCGTTCATTTTACTAAACAGGAAAGCTTTAGTATGACTATCACTGGTTTAAATTCTTATTGGCTTATGATAATATCTCTGGCATTCAGTCCCATGCTCACTTGGCCTCCGTCTAACGAGTCTGTCTGTTTTCGACATAGAACTTTGCACATATGTGCGGCAGTTCAAGTTGCCACACTCCATAGAGCACACAAAGCGAGAGAAGAAAGTAGGAGAAATGCATAATATAGACAGTAAACAGAGGTGTGAGACAAAGGAATAGTAATAACGAAGAACAAAACAGTTTCAATGGAAATCATAAGTCACAAGGAGTGGATGCATCTGCGCCATTGAGAACGATTTTGAGCCATGTCACCAATTGTTTCTAACCATTGGTTTTGACCGTCCCGAGGACCCCAACCAGGAAGTCTACACCTTCCTACGTGGCTCAAACTACCTGTTATAGATTTCATTGACTGGTGCCATGTTTTGGTTTGACCGCCGCTAGCTCTTTTCCAGCCTGACCCTATATCAGCTAACATTGCCCTTCGAGGAAGGCGATGACTAGGCATACGTAACGAGTCGTCATCCACTAATAAGCGCGCACCCGACAAACCCTATATTTCGCGCTACCACATCATATTCTAACCTACGTCACTTCAATGAGCCTGTCCCGAAGTAAGAAATCTTTAGGAGAGTCACTATAACGATATTAGTAGTCCATATTCAAGTCCATTCCCATGCCGCCCAGAAAATTATAATAACTTTTATGATTTCACCATCAAATAAAAACAAATTCCACAAAAACAGAGATGATCAACCAAGCATAGTCACTGAAAATCCCAAGCTTAAAAACGTTCCACATACTGGGCAGAATTGCACGCACCAGTGTTGTGAAACCGAAAAATAATGTGAAAGCTAACATCTGGATAACTTCAGAGACAATAAGTTTAGCTTTTGGTGCTTCAACCTTCGGTTAGAAATGTCAGTCATTCTAAATCACTAAGCACTGACAAAACTACTTACATACTGCTTAACGACTTCTAGCAATTCAAGCTCAAGCTGATATACACGCTGAATATTCACAGGAATACCGGTTAACAATGATGAAGATTCGATGATTTTTTTGGTAGATATTACTCGTTCAAACTAGTAAATAAGAAGACCAACATGGTAATGTTGCGACATGTGTAGCAACAGATCGATTGGGAGGTATTATTTTTTAAAATTTTATTCCTTTACGTTCCCCGTGGAACATAGGGCTTCAAGCTAGAGCTTCGAAGTTTCGGTAGCAGTGGTGTTTAATTTTACATGATGGGGTTACTTGCCCCATGCCCAACCTTCCCCCTTTATCGGTCTTACTACCATAGATCGAACCCCGGACCACATGCGTGGTTGGCGAGTAATGATCGGGAGGTAATGATATAATAATATTCCAAATACATCAGGAAACTAATCATGCAAGAATATCTACCCGTTAGTGACCATCTTTCAAAATGGTAAAATCTGACTGGGTGTTTATCTAACTAGGGGGAGATAGTCAATATTTATGAAGTGAATTCTAATTTGCAGACCATTCAGCTAGTCTGAAATAGTACATTTTTTCTTATAGCTTGATTCCACACAGTACTTTTGGTAGAAATATGGAATTTTCATCAGGTGATGTCGGTAGCCCAAATTTTGCAGGCCGACCATTGATATCAGGTATGCGTCAGCAGGGGATCGAACCCCGGACCATGTGCATGGTCGGTGAGAGTCCTAATCGCTGTGCCACCGACACACAAGGATGATTCCAGGAACTGGTTCGTATTCCTCTTGTAGAAGTATTCTGCGCTTCGATAGTGGAAATCATATATCTTAAAAATATTTTATTGAAAATATGGCCTATAATATCTTCCTACTAGTCTTCTATGCAGACAATTTATAGAAAACACTTAATTGTTTCGCCGTAAAATGCAGATAGGCGGTAGGAAAATCACCCAAAGTGTACATGACCTATTTGTTTTTAAAATAGTGACCTTGTGAATGTCAATCATAATTTACCTTTAAGTCTACCATTTTTTCTGAACACCACGATCGATTGATATTTGGAAATTCGAATCAATTCCCTACTTTAAGAGATATTATAAACAGTGCTCCTGTCTTTCTTGACTCTTTTTTACCACCAAATTATCATCATGGAATGAAAGATGAGTTCTTATTTTATAGTTCGCTGAACTCAATCATTAGATGTCAATCTGATGTGTTGAAATATTTTGCAATCCTGACAGAAATGAAAACGAGTCGAAGACGAATAATTTTCACAGAATCTATAGGAATTTGAAGAGTTGAGGAAAAGTAGTGAATATATCTTCTCCTAGGATAGATGAAATGAGCACTCAGTACGACTTAATTTACAATAATCAACCTACTGATGGTACATATCAGACCAACCTAATAAGAAGAAAACTCATATGACTGGTTTCCAACCAGTCAAAGTGTGGTGAAAGATGGTCGCTAGCCAAATTGGTTTACAGTAATTGAGGTCAAAGGTCAAGGTGGACAGGCGAATACAGTGAACATATAGTTGAACTGACACAGCCACAAGATATGCAAGGTTAACTTTGTGTGAGAAGCAACCAATCAACAGACTGTATTTTCCACTAACATTGACCTACAATAATGTACATAAAAATCTATAAATACGTGTTGATTTTCCATAATAAACGATCTGTTGCCTGGCCCTTGTCTTCTGTTGTTACAAAAGCACTTTTGAAGACTAAGTACTAAGAGAAGAAATTTAATGGACAACATTAGACATGGTTAAAGAGAAAGCTGTTAAGACAGTTATTCAAAAGATTTCAACTGAAATGGAACCGATTAGAAGTAAATCATTAAAACAAGTATCGTTGTCTGTTTGAAATTTCTAATAAAAGTGTATCTCTTTGATTCGCGCTTCATTATGGAGATACTGAGAAAATTCATGTATAATCCCCATCCAGGCATCAATGAAAACAAAACACGTAGATCAGAGAAGAGTCTCTTTTCGACGAATTCATTTTCTTAGCTGTACAATAGCAAACATATATGTGTTATTTTGTATGTATGTGTACATTAAGTTTGTCAAACAAAAATACAATTGGTTATAGTTATTTTAACTAAACAGGTGAAGATTGGTAATTGGAGTTACGTAATACAAAATCAGTCAAGAAAATTAGGTGTTAATGAAATTAGGGTAGTAACAAAGGTGATGAGTTGTCACAAACAGTTGTTAAAAGAAGTTATGTAATAATATGAATAGTTTGATGAGTGAGTTTTACTCAGGATGCACATAGGAACAAAGTAGATAATACGAAATTACGTAAGAGTTCTAAATGAATACAAGAATTATAAGCAATTAAAGAACAGGCAAAGAAACAAAATTAAGTCATCAAAAAAATCAAATCAAAAAAGTTGTTACCAAGACAGTAGAAGTGGTTTTGTATGCACAGCTCCAGTTTTTCTATGTGAATAGCATTTAACTGCTGCCATCCAGCAATAAAATTCACTCTTGAAATGGAAAACGAGTCAAAAATTCCGTTTCTTGATGTGGAACTAACAAGAAGAACTGATGGGAGCCTAAGAAGATCGATCCATAGAAAACCTACTTGGAATGGTCAACTAACAAGCTTCTATAGCTGGGTACCCATTCAACAAAAGCGGAATTTAATTAAATCACTTGCCACCCGCATCCGACGCATCTGTAGTCCCGACGTTCTGGAAACAGAATTAGATATTCTAAGAGAAATTTTCATCCAAAATGGATACCCAATAAGATTCGTTGACAAAAATATCAAACCAAGAATTCGGAGAAACGAAACTCTACTTGCGCCAAAAAAGAAACTCTACATGAACCTGGATTTCAAGGGAGATTTAGCAAGCGATATTCTCAAGAGAAGGATCATATCATTTCTGAGAAGAACATTCTTTGCAGCAACTCTAAGAATAGTGTTCTCCAGTCGCCCACTGATCTGCAGAAGTCTCAAGGACAAGATCCTGCATCTGACCACTTCTATGTGCATATATCAGTTCACCTGCTGCTGTGGAGCCAGGTACATCGGTCGTTCGTCCAAGAGGATTCAAGAACACTATCCAGCATGGTTGCGAAAAGGCAATAAGGAGTGCGATAATTGAACACCTGGTTAACACTGATCATTCCATTTCAACAAAAGCCTCCTTCAAAATGATCTGCTGAGTCAAGAATAACCTATCAAAGGCAAAACGGTTTCGTCCTCTTTGTATCGCTGTAGCTCTGGCCATTCACATAGAAAAACTGGAGCTGTGCATACAAAACCACTTCTGCAGTCTTGGTAACAACTTTTTTGATTTGATTTTTTTGATGACTTAATTTTGTTTCTTTGCCTGTTCTTTAATTGCTTATAATTCTTGTATTCATTTAGAACTCTTACGTAATTTCGTATTATCTACTTTGTTCCTATGTGCATCCTGAGTAAAACTCACTCATCAAACTATTCATATTATTACATAACTTCTTTTAACAACTGTTTGTGACAACTCATCACCTTTGTTACTACCTTAATTTCATTAACACCTAATTTTCTTGACTGATTTTGTATTACGTAACTCCAATTACCAATCTTCACCTGTTTAGTTAAAATAACTATAACCAATTGTATTTTTGTTTGACAAACTTAATGTACACATACATACAAAATGACACATATATGTTTGCTATTGTACAGCTAAGAAAATGAATTCGTCGAAAAGAGACTCTTCTCTGATCTACGTGTTTGTTTTCATTAATACTGAGAAAAGACACCTGATGACATAACTGTTAGAGTAACGAGGATTAAAACTCATTCTGAATGTCATTCGACGGTCTCCTCAGCGTGTGCCCAACCCATCTCCATTTTCTCTCACATATTCATTGAGCAATAGGTTCCTGGTTAGTTCGTCCCCAAAGTTTCTTATTGCCAATTCTTTCTAGTCATTGGATCTTCAATATGGAGCCAGAGAAGTCAGCCGTTGATAAAATTGTACTGTAGCCTGTTGGAGATGCTTTCCTTGAAGCGCCCAGTTTCTCACCCATATCGAAGAACTGACTGACTTAATATTGGTGTTGAAAATCCGAATTTTGTTATTAATGCTGAGTGCAGAGGATTTCAAAACTGATTTCACAGTGATGAAGGTCTTCCCGGCCTTTCCAATTCTAGTTTTGACATCCTCATTCATGCCGCCTGTAGTTGAAACGAGGCTGCCTAGATAAGTGAACGGAGTGACTGCCTTTTATATTTCTCCCGTTGATAATGATTGATGCTGGTTGTCGTTGTTGTTGTTGTTGATTGGTTATCTTCATCACCTCAGTCTTCTCTACGTTTACTTGAAGTCTTGTATTCACTGTTTCTTCTGACAACTTGTTGTTGAGTATACAAAGGAGAGTAATCGATTGCATTTCAATAGGCCTAAAAGAATAAAACATTTGTGATCATTTTGTATCCTATTCTAACCGAGGATAGTAGTCATTTGAACACTTTTTATTCAGACTTTGAACTGAGTAATGCTGACATACCAAATTAAGTTTAGTTATCAATTTAGCTTCATGCATAACTTCATTGAATAATCTTAAATTGAGTAAACCATTCTCATCATTAAACCAAAGAGCATAGTATGTTTAAAAATAAGTAGCAAAATTAAGTACATCTATCAACACATAAAATAATAAAAGGCAAAATTCTACGTAAAATGATTATCGGTCGGTTAATCATTATCTCTTCTCTGTTTTCTTAATTTGAACATATAAAAAATGCCTGTTAATCATACGTTCCTGACCTAGAGATAAGTGCGCTCTAAAGACTTTTCTCCGGATAACTTTTGCACTAATGCTAACGTTAATACAGAAAAATCAATAATTCTTGTGAAATTTAACATTCTATTGAAATTCCAGTATTCTAGTCATTAACTATTATTATACGAAGCATAATATTAAATTTAAAAGTCATTCACCTTCTGTTTTTCAATAATGCCATATATAGGATTTAATGAACAACGCTCATATACATTTGTATGCTACAAAAAGTAATACACATTTTGAAACGATCATAGTCGTTCATCTGGACAAAGTAAATAACAAAAGAAAGAAACAGACTCTTTTACCTACCTGGGAAGCATCGTTTCAACTACATGCGGAACTGACGAGGATATCATAGCAAGAATCGGAAAAGCAAGACAAGCTTTCACTACTCTCAAGTCTGTGTGAACGTCAACAGCAATCAGCATCAAAAATAAGATCCGGATTTTCAACTCCAATGTGAAGTAAGTCAGTGCTACTATACGGATCAGAGACTTGCACTGCGTGTCATAAAGAGCATCTCAAACAAACTACAGACCTTCATTAACAGTTGTCTTCGCTCAATCCACTCAAGATCAGATGGCCAGAAAAGATCAGCAATAGGGATCTCTGGGAGCAAACCAACCAGGAACCGATTGTGAAACAAATAGGCAGGAAGAAATGGAGATGGATTGGCTATACTCTGAGGAAACCATCAAGTGACATCACTAGACAAGCCATTGCTTGAGTGGAACCCGAAAGGGAAGCGGCGAGTTGGTCGTCAGTGTAAGGGTGACTTGGAGGAGGTCATGTGAAGAGGAGATGAAAGCGTGTGGGCAGACTTGGAGCCAGGTGAAGACTCTAACAGAGAACCGAACGCAAGGCTGAAGCCCTATGTTCCTCTAGGAATTAAAGGAAACAATAATAATAAATAACAAAAGATGAACTAATATACAAACTATACCATTTTGTTTGACTATGCAAAGTAAAATTGATAAAAGGCTTTAAAAATTCATTCACCAAGAAAGCACATATAGTAGCGTTTATTTGATTTTTTGTGGGTTTACACAATTAACTACAAAAAGGGAACTGGTTGAAACATTTCTCAGAGAGAAAATTATACGCTGCAGTGGCAAATTGAAGAATACGAAAGATGGGAATCATTGAAAGAGATGTGCACAAGACATAGGTGATAACACTGGAGGTAGAATTAGCGAAGGCGTGAAAATATCACTGGCCATAAATCATTCATCAAGCCATATTAATTGGGGTAGACAACATAACGTATGTGGCTTAATCTCCTTCCACAACCATCAGACATCCTTCCTATATTATATTAAAATCTAAATTTCAAATTGCATGTATTTAAAATGACAAGCACAGAAACATTCAAAAGGTAATTAACATTTTAATCATTACAAAAATGAATGCGCTTCATATTCGCCAATCATTGAGGACTAATTTGTATATACACACACACACACCAACATTAATGACTACAGCTACTTACTTACTTAGTTATGAGCGCTTAAAAAGCATACACAAATTATACTCATAAGCGATCAGGCAACTATTGATTCATTTATGGAATACATAAAATTCAAAATATCTCATACACAGTTACATATACATATAAATGTAGCCAGTAACTATGGTGAACTGGAGAAGTTGAACTTAGATGATGGTAACAGTAAACAATATGACAAACAATGGTTACTAACATACAAAATATTTGTATTTTTAAATTCCATTCTATTGATGAACAGCCTGAGCAGGTTATAAATAAATATATTGTGAACTTCAATTAATTTCACATACACTATTGTAATAATAGTAACTTCTGATATGTATCGCCACTAATTTTCAAGTAACTGTAGGAATGTGTGAAGTTGGACAAGAAAATTTTAGCTATCGTGGAAAATCAAGATATTGCATGGTTAAGGAATAAACCACCGATAGTGAAGAAAATTGTAGCTATGATGAGTGTAAGAGTGAAAGACAATTTCTAACTTATGCAACGTATATAGTTGTAGTTTAGATTCCATAAGACAACTTAACTTTAGTCATTGAATACAGCCACCGAGAAATACAGAACTAAGTACTGTTTCTGTAGAAATCTGTTAAACGGTTTATGTGCAAAGCTGAGGGATAAAAATTGACAAGCATTCACAACTAGAGAGCATGCCATTGGTCTGATAACATAAGCCTTACTTTCAACTTCGATTATTATTTTAAATAAGCTAATATAAACTCAAAAATTCCATGATGGGTAAATTTTGTTCTGATAAAGTCTCACAGTGTTATACAGTAATGTTTACTGATGACGTTTCGAGCACAATTTATTGCTCATAATCATATCAAGGTAATCACACGACTTCCTAAATTCATTTATATAATTCCGTTGTTTTTCACTTGATTTGATTGGTAGTAGTATCTTCAATATTTCGGGTATGAGTGATGAATCATTCCTATTGCATGTGTTGGGTGTAGATTCGATGAACAAGGATTCAGTAATCAACCTCTCTCTCCACCTACCTAGATTACTTTTTAGAATTTTAACCCTCTCCCGCCCTATTGTGTGGTTATGTGTTAATGCATACATTGCAATTGCTGAGCTTTTTTCTAAATTACTTATCTTCTCGGGGTCAACTATTCTTACCTTAGCTAAATTCTTATGTTCCGACAATCTGACTACCCCTGACCTATGTAGTTGACCTCACAGTCATTGCAGGGTATTTTGTAAATTATATTATTTTGTCAAATTGGGTCCACTGGGTCCTTTAACCTACAGAGCTTGTCCCTGAGTGAGTTTGTAGGTTTAAATGCCACCCTAATTCCTGCTTTATTTAGAATCCTACGTAGGGTCTCAGATGTCCCCTCTTTATATGGTATAACTGTAGGTGACTTATATTCTCTCTTATTTATGTTATTATTACTAGTTTCACAATTCTTTTTCCTTTGGCCTTTTTCAATATTCCTAATGAATTTTAAAGGATAGTTATTTAACACCGACGCCTCTTCTATCTGTTTTATTTCATCATTAAGGTCTTTTTTGTGCTACTTAGTGCCATTGCTCGGTTTGTTAGCCTGCCTTAACAGTTAAAGGATGAGATGAATTAAAGTCTAAATATCTATTAGAATGCCTTGGTTTTCTATAAACACTAGTGTGTAGTTTGCCTTCTTCTATTCGTTTTATTTTACAATCTAACGTAGCTAATTCTCCTTGTTCATTTTCGGCTTCAAATGTGAATTTTATTCCTTCCACTAGTGAGTTTATGTGTGTTAAGAAGCAAGAGATATTTCCTGTTTTTAATACTGTGAGTGAAAGTGTCATCCACATATCTCCACCATATTTTTGGAGTAGGATTAAACGTATTAAGAGCCATATTTCCCCAGCTATCCATAAATATATCTGCTGCGATAGGGAATATTCGTGATCCCATTGCTACACCTTCAGTTTGTCTATATATTTTGCCTTGGAATTTAAAGATAGTAGATGTGAGGCACAACTGAATCCCTAAAATAATTTCTTCAATGGGTAGTTTCATCCTATAAGTGAGTTCAGGGTCTGCAATTAGTTCTTTTTTAACTGCTTCTAATGCCAAATTGATTGGTATATTAGAATAAAGACTGGTTATATCGAAACTAACCATTGTTTCATTATTCTCTATCTCTCTCAAACTAAATGACATTCAACTAGAGAATCCCATCATTACTACAATCACTGGGCTGTTGAGACCATCCAAGATAAACTTACTTTGGTGGGCTAAGAAATCAGAATGTGATTAGCACCGTAGTTCATTTGGTAGACAATCACTTCATTAACCGACTGGTTGGTGTTACGTAACCAGCCTCATATTCGTCTCAACTTCAATCATCATTTGATCACTGAATAATTACAAAACTCTCAAAGTACTCCTAAACATAGATTTATTCTTTATCACAGCCATATATAATTTTATTATTTTATTTAACTTTCAATAACACAGAAATCCACGCATACAAAAGTTGGAAGAATAATTTCAAACCGATGATATCTGTGATGAAGGTAGGATATTTCGATCAAACAGATGATTATCATTGTCATCATCATCAGTAGTATTAGTGACAAGATTATTGATTAAGCTTTGTTTACTTTCTTCTACATCACCGTACGGATCATTGGTTTGAATCACATCTGCCGTTGTCTTCAACTTCTGTCCGCCTTCTGAATGTCGTACAGCTGCATACAATGCAGATCCACCCAAGACAACAACATTACTAAGCCACCATGATATTGATTTAACTTCATGATAGATAATCACAGCTAATACTGTCTGGGCAGCTGCTTTAGCTGTACCAGAAACATTGTGAGTTAACGGACTAGTCACTTGAATCTGCAGTGTACTCACATAGCCAATCGCAAAACCGAATATCCCACTGATAAGCATAATAAACCAGAAGTACAGGCTAAAACATTATATTGAAAGGAGAAAAAGAAAACGGTGGAAATTATTATTCTTTAGAAAATGTTATGGATTATATATCAGAAAAATATAGACCACATTACACTAGAACGAAGTATTACTAATTTATTCTGGCATTGAACTGTTTTTGTGAACAATCATGAATCAAAAAATGGTATCCACTGAGAAGACAGTAGGCAATCCTGGAGTGCAAAACCTGGAAATCTTAAGGTTAATGGTGAGTTCAGTTGACTTTAGAAATAATCATGATTATCGCATACATATTATGCATCTGTCTTAGAATAAGTAGTGCATCAGCCGAACTCCAGATATCTACTAAGCCAACTGAATTACAATAAAAACAGTTAAACTAAGTCTCAGCATCTAGAACCACAACCAAGTCAATAATGATGGTGATAAGCACATCAAGTTACGACACTAGAAGATGCTGACTTTATATTAAACATCAAATGAAGTCGACGGAGAATGCTGATAAAAAATACACAGTAAGAGTAAGACACTACTATACGCCGAATTTACAACTGACAAAGTAACTATTGAACACTTTGACTTCCCAATAACTCGTTTTCTATAAAGCTCAATTTTCAAATCACCATTATCAAGATTACTCTTGTTCAGTATCTATGCGATGTTTAGGTGTGCTATTCTGTTACTGTTAAACACAATCTTAGAGTATGTATGTATTCAAATAACAATTTTGTGACAATGAACAAAGATTAGTTAACCTGGTATGGAGGTGATTAATAGTCAGATATGTTGGTATTCGCAATACACTATACAGACAAACAAATACAAACATGATACCAGATAATAAAATCGATACTAAGTAATCTACACTTTGGATTGACTCCACTTTATGATAAATTGATAGAGAGCAAAAAATATTGATCCATTTCATTTCGTCGGTTCTCTTTAGTTGTCTACAACCTATAACATTATTTTTACATCACACAACAAAATATTGGTAGAAGTCAATAATTTCATACAAAATACAAAAAAAAACCACTCAATCTGAGATCCCGTTATCATATTATATGAAAGTTTTATAAATGTAATATAAATCTAATTGGAAACAAATTTGTTGAAGATAACAAGTATATATGAACAAAATGTGAAAAGTTGGAAATGCAAGCAGATGATTTCTAAGTAATAGAAAACTAAGTTACCAAGGTGGTGTAAAAGACTCATTTGACGAAACTTTATTCCATTCTAGATGGGTACATGATACATATATCCTATGAGACGAATTTAAAGCACTTCTTATACTTCTTGCTTGCACATTTTAATAGTGTGTGTGAAAACACTAAGCTCATCATGGAACATGAAAACGGTCTCAATGCATACAGTAGATGACTACCTGCACAAATTCGACTAGCAGAATACTCGTAAATTACAACGTACAAACTGGAAAGAATCAAGAGAATGTTTAGATGCAAGACAGTCATTCATGTGGCCATTTGACATAGATCCAATCTACAATCTACTACTCACTCAGAAAGATGAAAGAACGATCACTCTTCAACCAATCGACCGAAACTCAACCAAGTTAAAGACATTAGTTGACAGCTCAGAATTACATTGCTAAAAATAATGAATTCTCATGTGATCTAGTGGAATTTAAGACCTAAGAGTTATAGGACGAAGAATCGCTTCCCATAATTTTAAATCGGATAAAGGTTATGGGAAAGGAAAACAACACCTAATCAATACACATTACTTCTTCATGAATTCAGTGCTGAAGATTTCACCAAAGATTGTGATAAAAACGTCAATGATAGAATATCATAACTCGAAGAATACCATACTATTTCAATTGTCATTCTTAACGATAGATAATCTCCTATATTTCAGATTCGACTTTTTCTATATCAACAGTACCTAAGTTCGGCATATCTAACATCGCAGTTATGGCATTGTATTCGACAGATGTAACTGTCTTGTCTAATGAAATCGGTCTTATCAAGAGAGTTCGTATGATAGTAAATCTGTGGGTTCGAATTTTAGACTAATTCTAACCTTTTTAGAAACTTATAGAGTAGAAGTAAGTCACATTTGCCTATAAATTCTCATATATGAAGAAACAACCGCTTAATTCCCCTGTAAAACTCTACAGAAATTGTACGCAGCTACATTGGGAGGTTCGCATGATTATGCCATCCTGCAAGACACAGTAAAATAAAAACATCATACATGTTTCAAATCGGTGCTTACAGAAAGCTGTGCATAAAAATGATTTTATAGACTGGACAAGTTAAGTGTACAGTCAACTTCTTATACACTTTAATTTATTGTCAAATTTATAGAAGTAGACATTCGAAAAGAATCACATTGTATGCATACCCGGTATTAAATAATTCCTCTTTGATTGGTACATACTCCAAGACACCAATGATTGGTATTGATAAAAATATGGAATTTAAGTTATTGTAGAACGTTAGTCGCCATACACTTCCTTCGACTTTTGGTAAACACTTGGCTGTGTAGATAGAGTTTAATGCACAAGTAACACTGGATGCGATACCGAATATCAAGCCAAGCCAGTTTAAAGAACCTGAATATGTGTGAAAGTAAACACATGATAATAATTCCAGTTACACTAGTAAAAAAATAGCTATACATGAGACAAGAAAACGAGCATTTAGAATGTAAAGCAAACATTTGTTTAAGCTCATTCAATTACAATATTATTTATATGCTTATAGGGAAAAACTGGTAATTTGACTGTTATAGCATGCTTACTAACAAGTGTACCATATAACTTCGAAAGGTAATTCTATACAGAAATATCTCTCTATTCGTGTTTCTTAAAGAACAACATTCAGTAATAGTGTTAAACTGTGATCCACTTAAAATGTATTCACTTTGTTCTGTATTGCGGTGTTACCTTTTCACCAACTCTGGGAAGCATTATTTGAGTTCTTTCCACACAGTATTTTTGGTACAACTATGAAATTTTCACTATGTGATATTGGTAGCCCAAATTTTGCAGGCCGTCCCTTGATATCAGGTGTGCGTCGGCCGGGAATCGAACACTGGGCCGACTACATGGTCGACGAGCGTCCTAGCCTCTGTGCCACCGACGCATAAAACATTTAGATATGTCTTGTATTTCATAATTTAAATATACTGTACACTTTGATAACCAATACTGTTAAGAAATTTACCATTAAAATCCAATGGTTACCATTAATTTACAACAAAAATCCACTAGGTTCAGACGACGGTGAAAAATTATGAAGTGGTTGTACAGAATTTGTGATGAATACACGCAGAAATTAAGTAAAAATGGATATAAAAGCAATTTATTTGTAGATTAATGAGAAGAATTCACTCAATAATGGAATCATTTAGGCAATATTATTATCAGCGCAAAGGGCATAAATTTTTCTTTCATCAGTAATAAGTGTTGGTAAGCCTAGCACTAGATGGGCAACAGCAATAAAAGTGCAGTTCCATTATATTATCAGTAACGAATTTCTCAGTTGTCAGATATTTATAGACTTTAAAATAGCATACAAATTGGAATTCAACAACACATAAATAACAATATTAAAATGAATAAAAGGATGAGTATACTGAAACAAACGTTAATGAAAACATGTGAATTTCGAAGGTAATAAAGAGGGGCATACGTCTATGCAGCAGTGATCCCCCTACCCTATTCAATGTCACTAAAAGCCTTCAATCATGGATTCCTAACAATTCTAGGATGCTGTCTAAAGAGTATAAAATTCTCAGAAGTATTTATGCTGTGAAGCAAACGTCTTAAACGGTACAATTCGGATTCTTTTATCGAAACTCAATGAAATTTTAACGGACTAATAATGGGCTGTACACACTGAAATATGCTCAATTCGAGAAATGTTTAATCATAGCAAAAATAACATAAATTCCATTGATGAATAAGACGATGAAAATGACTAACCTAAATTGCCTTCGATAATTACACCACCACAATATCCAATGATAATTACAGCACAACAAAGCATTGCTTTGGTTGAAGTCTTTGTATTCAACAGTAGATAGGTGAAAATCTATATAAAATGGAGACGATAGAAATTAATCAAAATCAATGAACTCCAGGCTAGTACAAATGAAGTAGGCGAAATTTCGAAATGGTTCATGAAATTACTTTAAAATGTAGAAGTATTTTTTTACACCATCTTCTAAGTAATTAAGTACACTATTCAACCCTTTAAAACCACACAAATGCACACAAAATAAAATAATACCCTAATTGACCATGAAACTCGAAATATTAGACAGATGCATTACTGAAAGAAACCTGAGTAGCCTTTATAAAGTAGAAGTTAGTAGAAGATATTTAAATGAATAATATGGTATTGATTTCGATTCTCTTTTAACTAACAAATACAGTTGCAAATATATATATAAAGATATATCAATCACCTCAGTACGCGGATCAATATTAAGTGTAAAATATTGATCTAATGAGTACAGCTCAGTTAACCGAGTTAAGAGCTACCCGACACTACCAGCGGCTTAGATCAAAGTTAATGTAGCAGAATTTGAAACCGCTACACTTCAGCTGGAAGTCAAGACTGAGTCAGATGTTTAGTGTAATTCATACAATTTTTAGCAGTGAAAACATTTATTATGATGACGACAATAATATTAACAAAAGTGATGGTAATTAATGCAGATGTTAATAAGAACACTGGAAACCATGTAAGGGAATTAGATAGGCCAGTAACCACGTTTATTCAAAATCTTATAAAAATATGTATAATAATTAGGAGGAAGTAGATAGAAAGTTGAAGTGTGAAAAAAATAATGGAAGAATGAAAGGAGTGAAGAGTAACAGTGAAGAGAGCAAATTCAACAGCGAATTTGTATATTAAACTTGTCCTGGTAAAGGAAAAGAGATATTATGGACGAGCTTCTGAAAACAGAGGTTAGAGGTGATTTGTCAAATCCTGAGCTCTTCGACAAAGCATACGAGACGAGTTCGAACAACATTCGGAAGACTTGGTAACAAATAGTAAGTGATCTTGCACGTGTCGGTCCTGATAACTAATATGTGGCGGCCTGCTTAAATCTTGAGCTACCGAAAATTTCCATCCTACATATTGCATCTATTTCCTCGGTTTTATTTTATTTTAATCATTCAATGTGTCCTAATCGTATTGTTTACTCTCGCGGTTATTTAAAACGTTTCCAACCGGCTGATTTACTAGTTTCTAACAAACTTAAGAAAAAGCCTCATGGTGGATGGCAACGAGCTTTAAAGCTTACTCCAATGCATTTGATGACTGTTCCTGTGATTATGAGCACAAATTGCAGATCTCTACCAAACAAGATTAATTACTTGCATTCTCTATCACACTCAAATGTATACTGTAATACTGGTGTAATTACTCTTCAAGAAACTTGGATCCACGATTCATATGACGATAATTTAGTCTCCTTAAGTGGTTTCACAATGTACAGACAAGACCGATGCAGCTCAAAGAAGAAGAGAGGTGGTGGTGTTGCCACTTTTATTCATTCTCAGTGGTCTACTGCCAACAACGTCTGCTTCAAATTCTCAAATGACAATATTGATTGTATAACTGTTAAATGTTGACCTAAACACTTATCTAAGTATAACTGCATTTTTGTCACAAATATCTATGTCAACCTTGTTGCAGTCCCTCAGAACTATCGATCTTCGCTGATGAATTCACTATTTTTGCTGCTGCTTCGTTTGGTAACTCCTTGTCTGTAGTGACTGGTGACTTCAACTCCTGCGACTACAGTTTTATTACATTGCTGGGCCATGAAAATGTTGTTAACTTCCCAACTCGACAAGATACTTCACTTGATTTAGTATTTATAAATGATTCTGGAATATACGAAGCTCGTAAAAGAGCTCCGCTCTTCAATTCTGATCACTGTATTGTACGAGTTTTACCCAAAATTTACGGGAAGTTACACAATAAAGCCTTCTCAAACTTGTCCAAGAAAGTTGTTCACAGATGTTACTCAAATGAGAATGTACATCATCTTAGAAACATGCTCAGTGACACAAGATGGGATCTGTTCAATGATGATTCACTTGATGACACTATCTCTAATATTACATCTTATCTGAAATTGTGTTTTGAAATCTGCTGTCCAAAAGAAACACTATTCGTCCAATTTGACCGTTTCTCCTCCCCTCAACTTAAAAAGCTTCGTAGAGAGAAGGAAAAACCATATAAAATGAAAGATAAAAGTGGCGCAAAAAGAACTAACTTCCTTATCAAGTCTGAAATGCGAAGGTTGAATGTAATATATAACCAGAAATTCATATCTTGCAAATATGCTTCTAATATGTGGAAACTATTTAAGGAAATCACTGGTGGTTAGCAGATAAACAATAATCCGTATTCTTTTGATGTATGTACTCTAAATAAATCTTTTATTTACTCTCCCTCAAATGCCATGCTTCCCAGCATCACTAGTGTTAATAATAGCCGCTTTCCAGGTTTTAACACAAATGATAATCAAAGTGCCTCAAGTCTCTGAACCCTTCCCAGAGCTTAGGTCCAGATTATGTACCTAGTATTATTTTTTTTAATGTTCTGATATTCTGTGTCACCCTCTCACTGATCTATTTAAAAAATCTTTTTCCAGTAATATTTTGCCTGCCGTTTGGAAGGACATTCAAGTTGTGTCTATACCTAAATCATCTGCTGGAGCATGTATCACATTTAGACCCATTGCTATTACCTCTCCTTTTTTGTAAACTATGGAGAAATTACTTTTACTTAGTCTTGTACCTTCACTTAAATCCTTTAATGAGCCTAAACAATTTGCCAATAAGCACAGTAGAAGCACTTTAGATGCAGCTACCGTCTTATATTATAACATTGCTTCCAGTCTAGACAAGGGGGCTAAATTTGTTCGTTGTGCCTTCCTAGACTATACATCTGCTTTTGACTCGGTCCCTAGGGACATCTTATTAAATAAACTTGCTGCAAGTCAAACAGAACGTTGGGCTGTTAACTGGTTGCATTCCTATTTCTCAGAAAGAAAGCAGTACACCGTGTATAAAGGGAAGTCTTCCAATTCATTGCCTACTGAAGCTGGTGTCCCTCAAGGTGCTGTTCTTTCTCCTTTTCTTTTTTCTTTCTTCTTACATGACTTGCCTCACTCTGATGAAATAAACTTTGTGAATTACGCTAATGATTTAACAGTTTCTATGGCTGTATTATTATTATTACCTTAGCTGTTATCATTATTATTATTTCCATTTTATATGCTGCATGTTTTTGACATTACCCTTATTGTAAATGTGGAAAATTTTCTGTGTGATTAATTTTATTTATAATTTGAGGAAATTAGATGCAATATTGTGATTAATGCTAAAAATTCTATTCTGTATCACAGGTACTGTTTTTGGAATAAAGTATATTATTATTATTATATGGCCGATGTCGATCACATGCAGGAAAACCGAGCTTTTTATGCAACACATATCAAGTGCATATTTTGAACAACTTAATGTAAAGTGAAGTCAAATGTAGAATTCAGAATAAACAAATAAAAAACGTGTAATATCTAAAAGAACTGATCAAGAACATTTGTAGGAAATACTATCAACAAATGCATAAATATAGAAAAAAGTCCCCATTTAGACATTTAGAAAACAGAAAGATTGAGCGAAGAAATATTTACTTTTCAATTAGATCCTCATCTCTGGCTCTACTCTAATATATATAGCATTTTTATTACAATACACAACAAACAAACATATCGCCACTTGATTGGTAAACTGTTGTGTATTGTAATAAAAATGCTTATATATATTAGAGTAGAGCCAGAGATGAGGATCTAATTGAAAAGTAAATATTTCTTCGCTCAATCTTTCTGTTTTCTAAATGCATAATTAACAGCAAACACTAACACAAACGCAGTTTGACATTACTCTACAGCGGTCCGAATTAACAAACTTTGCTTTAGCATCTGAATGAGGTGGGCAGAATGGAAAGACAAAAAAAGGAAAAGTGGTAATCAGTGAAAGTCGATTACTTTTAACCGTCAAATAAAAGGTCTATAAATAGCACATCTTTTGCTTCATTTTTAAGGCAAAATTCAATGGATTACGTATCAGTAGCAACACAAATAGCAAACGAATAATATACTCAATTTTTTAAAGCAAAAACTGTTAATTGGTTACTACTAATATACAAATTACTTACGACATTGAAGATGGTAGTTAGGGAACGGGCCAAGAAGTAAAAAGAAACATTCAAATACTTCAAGCACAAATTATTGAAACTGACCATTGCAACAAATATAAGGGACAGTGGTAATACCTAAAAGGCAATCAATTCATTGACAAGGTATAACCTACCTCAATAGATGTTCTGACGGAGAAGTTCAACTGTGGAAACTTTACACGACTTGGTAACAGTAGGGCAGCATAAGATGCTAAATAGCATAACAGTGCTGTAACTATACATTGGAACCAAGTAATAAATAAAGGTGCTTTGAGCTAATAAAAAGAATTTGTGGTTGTTGACCAATTATTTTAAAGAAATACTAACCGATACAGATTTATCACTCAATAACCATTTATTGATAAATACTAAGGAGATGGAAATAAACCTAGAAGGAATAAAAATTAATTTGATGATTATCATGGTAAAAGACACCTTACCAGTAGGCAGATACAACAAGAATAACTTTTATAACCATTTCTTTGCTTCGTCGTGGCATGTACATGAATTCAATGCTGTGCAAATAATGTTCTGTCTTACTATATTTGCATTACCTCTACCTTCATATGTTGATAAGGGAGAAAATGAGATAGGAAGTTAAAACAAATAAAAACTAGCAAAAAGAAAACAGAAATCGATTCAACAAAGAAATGTTATATTATGCATCAATCTGTCAACAAACTGCGAGGACATTCAACTTTTGTAATATGCTGTCCAGGAATGACAACAGTTGTAAGTTCTCTTTCTAACTTATCGAATCGTGAATCAGATGGATTTGGATATTCTCTACAAGAACCCATTACGATATTACCAACATTATCAGTACACC
The DNA here is from genome assembly GCA_944472155.2 of Trichobilharzia szidati. Taxonomy (NCBI): domain Eukaryota; kingdom Metazoa; phylum Platyhelminthes; class Trematoda; order Strigeidida; family Schistosomatidae; genus Trichobilharzia; species Trichobilharzia szidati. Next base: position 61,838,424 of record OX235274.1, on the reverse strand, counting down.
AGAAGTTTCCGACATACTTTCGACCATCGGATACATGAACAGTAAGCTGCTGATCACACAGACGCTTTAGAAATGCTTTAGCTTCGTCCTTTGACTTGAATGAAGATTCACTGGGAATCATGTGAATCTAAATTTTAAAGCGAAAGAATTGAGAATTCTCACTAACGATATTTAAAACAATTATCTGAAATATAGTGCTAAATAAATTGGCAAAATATCAAAGAACTTGGTCAAAATGTATACACTTGTAAAAAAAACTATAAAAATGTCAGAAAATTATCAACATGATAACTACTTGATTTCGAATATCAGTTACGAGTTGTGACTGAATGAGTTTCAAAGTACAACTTAGCACAGAAGTGCAGCAGTTTAAGTCGCCAAAATACATGTAGCACACATAAGTAGACAAAAGAGGGATCCAGAAACTAATAAGCAGAAATGTGGTGGAGAAAGAATAGTAACATAGAAAAACATGACAGCTTAGTGCATATGAGATACCATAAAAGGTGAATGAATCTGCGACATTGAAAACGATTGTCTCCCCTCATTGGTTTCAGCATCATGTAAACCCCAACTAGGTAGTCTGCACCTCCCTATGTGGCTCAAACTTACTGTCAGAGGTTTCATGGAATGATTCCTCGTTTTGATTCCACCACCTATTACTCCTTCACAGCGTAACCCGATGTCGGCTGACATTGCCCACAGAGGAAGGCGATGACTCGTAATGCGTGACACGAGTCCTAGCTATCTTAATTGATGTAGCATCAAAACATCATAGATTGACTAACCCTCCTTACCTAGCACTATGCCCAACCTCGATATTACTGACCACACTGTACCACTTATGAATTTTAGTCAAGTAGATAACAACTAGATTAGTTACGATGAAAATACGTTATTTTGTAAGCGCCCACTCAAATTAAGAATAATCACACTTTTGGGATAAAATGAAGAGTACAATCACCTTAAAAGAACACTGATTTCCTTTCGTACATCTCCTTCTCACAATACTTCGACTTTCATTCAAAATCTGCCTCTTTAGCTACGATTTAAGTAGTTAGACAGCATCATTATGCGACACAACTTGCTAATTCAGCAGTGTACCGACTGCAATGCAACTAATGGGATGAGCTATTAGCTGAAGTTACACTGAGGATTAGATAACGACTACATTAAAAGGACCTGGACATGTATTTTGAAGTTTATTGCAACATTCAAAAATACATTATTTTCGGCATTCAGTTAACAGGCTGGCATCAGGAACACAAAAACTATCATACACGCGTTCATTTAAGAAAACTCATTTCACGTTAGCACGAAATAAATGTGGATAAAAAGAATCCCAAGAAGAAATATGAGAATCTTAATGGCTATAAGACCTGTAAAATAGAGAAATACAGTCCCATAATGTGTTTAGGTCAACTATCCTTTTTGAATGAGGCAAAAGATAAACGCAACGCATATGGAAAAAAGTCAAAACACTATAAGGTCAGTTAGAAATGAACTTTGATAATCAGCTTAGTGATAAATTTATATTATCCAGGGAGGAAAACATGTCAAGGGAACGAAATGTACACAAAAGCAGAGGCATGAATTGGATCCCTAATATTGTTGCAGCAACATTTATCGGCAAGTAGTAGTGTATAGTAGCAAAATTAATCACACAATTCAAAAGTACGGTGGTTAAATGTGAATGGCACAAGTACTATAGCGACATTCAGTCAATTTAAGGATAAATCCCATATAAATTTATATGAATGCAATACATTTAGTCAGTGAAGCAGGAAAAGATCAAGACTACCCAGCTAGCATTTCTTCGGGGCAAAAAACTTTGAGCGCATTGCCGTTCTTGAGTATTCGCCCCGAAGACTTCCCCAAAAAGTCTGCAATGCACCCTAATTCCAATTGTGCTGAGTTGCAAAAGGAATAGTAGGAGAAAACAGCGTTTTCCAGCATTCATTCATTCGAATGCATTATTAATTGTTTGTCGCTTCAATAGGAGATTACACTGGATGCGTGCGACTGCCAGTCAAATTAATGACTGATAGGTGCATTTATATATGCACATATACGCCTCATTTGTAATTCAGGCGTCGATAGACGATGGCCCTTGCAGCAACAACGCCAAAACCTACCCCTAACGCAACCGAACGCATCAGTTTATTTATAACTGCGAATATACGGTGCACAATGAACTTACCACCCGATAACCAGACAGAGGGCGACCTTGAAAAATCAAATATCCCTCTGGTTGTATTTGACAACCATCACGTGTGCCTCAAATTTACTTCAGAACAACTAGGATCTCATGATACCACAATACATTAAGGATCAGTGATAAGGAATCAACGTTCTTATTCTGACATGGTAATGACTTAAGAGTCATTCTCGTCTTGTCAAAACATTGTAGCCTCGTCAACATCACTGTCGCCCCAGGTACGTCCAGACACACTAATTTAAAGTCGAAAGAGACCTCTAGTAAGCTACGTGTCTTGACACTGCTATTTCGCATATGAATTTATAATGTGACACTTCATATGATGCTGCTATTACTAAACTGCAGCTGCACACACCTCGGCTAATGATGAATCAACCAACATGGTGTCAGATAAAATACACAACACCACAGCTTCAAGTGAAGGCTATCTAAGCTAGGCCCCATCTACTTCTTTAAATAACTCGATGCATATTTAGATTAGAACTCTGTTCTCTGAACTTTATCTTCAACGTGTCAGCTATCTAGACAATCTTGCACCATGATTACGGAAGCATGGTGTACTTTGAACGCATCGGACGCGAAGCTTACTTGAAATGCATATAGGTCGGATAGTAGGCGCCACATCCCTTGTGAAAGTGGAGGCCGTACTACAAACCAACGCTTCGATTTTTCATCCTCGATAGCATTCCTTCAAGATTGTATAGAGAGGAAGGATGATATTGTACAGTTTATGTTAAAAGTTAAGAATGTCAATTCTATCTCTCAAAACATTTTGTACATGCCTTGTTTGAAAGAAATCTTTGTTTGGCTCATCTGCACAAGTTTCAAAAAGCCCCTATTAATGCGGAGATAAAACCTGGAAAGATGAACGGTTTGCCAAGCGAGAAACAACTGCATATGTCGTTGATATATAGAGTGAATAGGAGGGGGCCTAAGACGCTACCTTGAACTACTCCAGAAGTGACTGGACTAGGTTTAGAGTTCACAGACCCCAGTCTAACTACTTTGGACCTATTGTTAAGGAATGATTCAATCCATCCTAATAATGGGTTACGTATTCCTAAGGAGTTCAGCTTATTTATTAGAAGCGAATGGTCAACGCGGTTGGAGGCTTTGGATATGTCGAAGTAGATGACTAGTACTAGTTGTTTTGTCTCGGCTGCTAGTTATATAGTTGAAGAAGTCAAGGTGACAGGTCATGCATGATCTGGATTTTAGGAATCCATGTTGGTTGGGACTTACAATATTGCAGCTGAGCATACGTTTGAGAATATCACCTTTAACTATTCTTTCAATAATTCTAGATACTCCAAACTAATAAACTTACCGAGATCAGGAACTCTATATAAAGATGGGTGTAATATTGATTGGCCTATAGTTGTTGACTTCAGTTTTCGATCCGGATTTGTGTTTGGGTATTATAAATGTAGTTTTCCATTTATCTTGTTAGGTTTGGCTTTCTAGGGACATTGTAAAGATCTTAAGTAATAAAAAGGAAATGTCAGAACCACCGTGTTTGTAAAAATACGATGGTATACCGTCAATACCAGCACTACTATAGCTTTTAAGAGTATTAATAGCTTGGTTAATATTAGAATAAGTGAAATGAACTGTACTGATTTGTTTCACTGCTGAAGAAGAAGGGAGTTCCATTGTAGATTGTAAACCGAGAAGTGGACTTGTGGGCTTAAGGTAGTTAGCTGCAAACGTCTCGTTAAACAGTTCACACATGTCTGCATGGTTGCTGTATAGTTCACCCTTGTTTATAAGGAGAGAAATTTTATGGCTTTGGCGATTCATTCGTTTCTTTAGGATTTCTGTGAGAGCACCTACTCTGGTGGTGCTGGCTAGTGCGGTGCATTCTTCATTTCTCATACGCAAGTTATGAGCTTGCGAGATGGAGCTAAGAGTACTAAGTATTGACCCTAGTGTACTAAAGTCGTGTCGTCTGAAGTAACTTGTTGACAGTCTTTTCAGTTTCCTACGATCCTTTGGCTTTATGAATGACTTTCAATGTGGGGAAAACTTTAGTGTTTGAAGTGGGATGACAGCATCTAAGCATGTGTTGGAGTTATAGTAAAAGATGTCTAGAGCTTTCGAGAGGCTATCAGTATAGAAGTACTCTCTCCATTCTGAGGATCTTAGCATTGATTTTACTAGAGTCCAGTCTGCCTTACTGTAGTTCCTGTAAGTTATTTGTTGTGAAGTAGGGGTATGGGCTGCATTGCTACTTGACGGAAGTGGCAGTGCACACAGCACTGTTTTGTGGTCACTCCCTGAAAACTCAGAACCTATTAGGGTAGAAAGGGGACTTATATTGTGGCAGAAGATTAAGTCTAGTACGTTATTACCTCTTGTAGGGGTTGTGACAGTCTGCTTCCAGCCAAGTATATCCAGTGTGCCTAAGAACTTATCAAGTTTAGTTGGGCCTGTGGGTATTTCCCAGTTGATTTCTGGTAAGTTAAAGTCTCCACATAGGATCTTATGATCGTAGTGTAGGGTGGATAATTGTTCTAGAGTATTAATAAGTTGGGTCTCGTAATTACTAAAGGTGCCAGGTGCTCTGTAGGTGCATCCAATTAATACTATTGCGTTATTTAAGTGTAAGTTAACCCATAAAGTCTCAGGCATGTTAAGTGTACTACTTTCTAGCTGTGATACAGTAAGTGCATTCAGAAAGTGCATGAGACAACCCCCTCCCTTACCACCTTCCCTGTCACACTGGAAGTGTGTGTAGTTATCTAAGCTTATCTCCTCATCCAGTATGTTCGAATTACACCAAGATTCAGTGATGACAATTATAGGGGGTTTGTATATTACTGTGAGTGTTCTGAGCATCGGTAGTTTATTTAGAACAGATCTAGCATTTATGAGGATCAGGTAAAGATGAGATTTGAAATAGCATTTGAGGTATTTAAGTTCGTTAATCAGCCCCGAGTATGGTTCAGCACCCAGTAGTACTGTTTGACATGACGACCCTATGTTAAGAGGAGTTTCAACATCACGCTCATCTATGTCTATCGGGTTGAAGTGTGCTGTTTTCGGTGAAGAATTAAGCATTGGAGTACTGGATTTGCTATAGGCTAAGGCATTTTTATTTTTAGTTAAGCTAGAAACGTGGGTAGGGATCTTTATTTGACCTAAACTTGTGCATGTATCAAGTGTGCTTAATGGATGCGGATGCACTAGACTGTTCCTATATTCATGCAAAGGGGGAGCCATCACTAGCGGTTTAGGAGTGTTAACATCCCTACCAGCTGTTTTTTCAACGCTGACAGGGACGCAGGGGATAAAAAATGATTGGGACCTTGTGAAGACCATGGTTTATTATTCCACCTATTGTTAGGTACTAGTTGTGTCCTTGTATGGGTTTCGTGTGTACTGCTTTGTTGGTTAGTTCCCAGCAGACTTTTACCATATATCCGATCAAAATTTATTTGCGTGCCACACTGTGAACACCTGGAGTTGTTGGTGGTCGAGTTCTGACTATTACCACTTGTACTACTGAGGGTGGCATTGTTGTGGCGTTGGTTATCAGTGTGGGCCATGGTGCTATTTCGCACGTTGTGGGTGCCAATACTATTGACCGTGGGGAGTGTGGGCTTTTTATACTGCCATTGTTGTTGTTGGCATGATTTGGGGTCATATTCTCCTTTTTTTACCAATGGACTTATGAACAGGAGAGGACAGGGTCGACTTTCGGGGGATTTTGACTTTTTTTCTGGGATTATTTAGTGACATGTCTATATCTGCGGTGATAGGTGGTATGGTTTTATTAGCCATTTGATTACAATTTAGTGGCCTTTCGGTTGGTGTCTCTCTCTGAGAGGATAATTCTGTGTGGTTTGAGAGGGGTGGTGCGGTGGATTCTACGGTATATCTCATAGGGTTGGGTATAATTGCTGCTTGCAATGTCCTATTGTTTATTCCACAATTAGACTCAGTGAGATGATTATATACGCGCCTTTCTATGACTGTCTTGTCCACTGCAACCTTCATTAGTTTGTAATTTCTGGCTTGCGATAGGGTGTGTTGAAAGTGGATGAATTTTCTGGCCTATGCCGGTGTTTCGAACTGAAAACGAATAGGACAACACTTTTCATGTTGACTCTTCTTCAGCCTGTAGCACTTAGTCTTGGAGTTGGGCATTTTCGCCTCACTAAGTAAGATGCGCTGTACCCTTTTTAGTGCCTCATTGTCCGGAACGTTGTAGACAATAGCATTTAGTTTAGCGTCGAGTCGTTTTGTTACTTCTGTAGTAACAAAGTTAATGAGGTTATCCACCTTAGATACCGATTCTGTGTCAAGTTTGTTAAGGTCTACAGTTTTCATGAGAATAGGTAAAGGTGTCAGTTCACAGACCTGCGATCTGATATCGCTGATCTGATCTGATAATTTGGATATTTTGGTATTGGTTTCAGAAATTCTAGGATTTACTGACTTATTGTTTTTCATATCTCTTAACTCGGCCTTAAGTTCTCTATAGACAACTTTAGAAGTTCTATTTCTGAAGATAGTACTGAAACAGAGCTTGAAGGCTGGAGTTTTTCGATAAGCACATAAGGTGTGGGGAGGGTTTCTGTATGAGCAGAGGGTACTGAATTTTTGGGAGTAGTGCTAATACTAGCTGTCAGTACAGTTTTATCCTCAGTTTCAGCTTGACGCTTACGACATACAAGTGAGTTATTTGGCTCACTATAACCGTTTGTAGGGAGTCTGTTGCTTGATGTAGCAATCAAAGACGTAAAATTAGTCACCAGATTTACAGGGGATTGAGTTCGTTGCTTTTTACTTTGATTAACCATAAATATTTAATTTGAGAGTTAAGGGTTACAGGTATGGAAGGATTACAACAAGATAAATTTTATGTAACGAATCACGCAAAAATGTAACGCGAACGTTGAACGTACTGCGTATCGCATCATAGCTTTTTACATTTAGAAACTGTCATGGTAAATCTTAGCCGAGTCTGACGTCCAAGGTCGTTAAAGAGTAACGTTTCTACCTAAAACTAGTTACCCAGTGAACTCGGTAAGACCAGTGAAATCGCCAACTGATATAGGTGGGCTGAGTGTCCCGAAACTGTTTACAGTTGATAGCATGCTTTATAATACCCCCTGTGAGATTTGTGATTTATTTAGCCCTTTCTTCATCAGTTTTTTGATAAATAAGGACAGAACAAGTGATGTCGGTGCTGTGATACCACAGGGCCACTTTCTGGGTAATATCGCCTTCACGTCACATGATATTTCTCGAACTGTGGAGCACTCAGAAACTCAAATAATGCTGGTCTTCTTGGAATTCCATTTTCTTTGCTGAAAACAGGTGGTGAGGACAGGCTGACGACCATCTTGGGTCTTTTTATCGATGTCTGAAAACGCCTTATTCTTACTGATAAACTATCATCACTCACACCGAATAAGAGTAATAATTGCCAGCATATATTCTTCATTTCCCCTTGCACGTTGTTTTTTTAAGTGTTAAAAGTCATGCCTTCTTCAAAAGATATTTTGCCGGTCTGGAGCTATACTCAAATGGTGCGATAACACACTTCTTGTGAATATCTGCCTTTAACGGTCACCTTGTAAAGGACTTCAAATTTAAATGTTATTTGTGTCAATGGAAATCTGGTCTTTCCTCCTCTGTTCTCATTAGTACTAATTTCATTTTGTTCACTGGTGATATGCGAGTGGATTATACTTCCCATTTGTAACCTAGTGATAAAAGGACTCCACACAGCATGGTTGAGACACACCAAGCTATAAGTATAACTCACCATAAATTCCTTCATCTGGCCTGCTCCACCTTCGAGGTCAATTTTCCCTTGGTGATATCAGCTAATCAGAAACAAATATCAAACTTAAGCCTATCGAAAGATTTATGTAGCTAAATGGCATCGTAAAATAGCATGAATACACACGATACAATGCAGATAACACAGTTTTGTTCCTACAAATCCCGAGTATCCATAGCCCTTCTTTAAAACTCACTAGTAGGGTTTAACAAATTGACCGACATGGGGTAATTATTTTTAGCCTCACTGGTTTTACTAACTTTATCAACCATAGCGTAATGTTTAGCTTGATGTACATGCCTGTTTTAATTGAGTTCATTTCACGGTTCGTACTCGAGGCTGTGGTTGGCAGTGAGCCACCCTTTCAGAGGACTCGTGAATTTATTCTTCGGTGTTCACAGCTCAGAAAAGGCTTTCAACGAAGATTTTCGTTAAAGATAAAATTAGGCAAGAAGATTTTAGGTACATAGTCAGGAAGTAATAAAAGCCTCATCCAAAACCTTTTCCAGGATTCATGGCCTTTCGTCTATGTGGAACTGCTGCAGGTTAGCAGAGTTAATGGAAGGCAAAGCCACTTTTGTAACGAAAGTGGATATTGGCAGATAGATCTGTTTCATATTTATCTAATTCGGTTTTGCTATTTCCGTGCAGCTGGATCAGAGGTGTTCTAAAGTGAGAAATCAATGTCCCTGATTATTTCTAGTAGTTAGCCTATAGGGAATTCTTATCCCTAAAAATACAGTCACTTCAGTACGAATCAGAAAATATATGACAAGGAGTGCTATTCCCCGAGAGCTGGGGGGAATGGAAATCTTTTGTCATTCTATTTGTGTATATAGCAACACGAACACATAGAGAAGATATTAAAGAAGGGAGAAGGACATGAGCAGTAGTAGTACTCCTAAGCCGTCCATAGCTAAGTTACCAATACTATTTTTGGTGCGTAGGTAAAACAACGAACCCCAAGAATGAACGGCTGAAAATTCAGTTTGGGATAATCACCAGCAGCAGTAATACTGGTAGGTGCTGTTCTCTCAAATATCAGTGTCATGCTATATTTTATATCCTTGTCTTTAGTTACTATTTCCAATGTTTGGTTTGACTACATATTCTGTTTGACCCAGTATATCTTTTGTTTCTATTAGCCAGGTCAGGAACTCAGCGAGAAGTTTGGGGCAGGGGTACATCAGTGACTAACAGCTGGTACTCATAAACCCAAGTTAATGGAAGTGATGAAATCATAACATACTTGTCTTCCGGTCTACTGCTCATTTGTTTTCGTGGGCTGTCATTGGAAAGGATATGATTGTCAGTTATGTGACAATCAAGTATGTGTGTGCAATCAAGTCTCTGTTAGTCAGTGTTGGCCACTTGTACTTGCATGGGTTGTTCCTATAATAACCTTCCCTATGGATTTCTGTCTTTCAGGACAGCATGAAATCACAGGTGTGTCGTAAGCCTTTTCAATTCTTTTCACACATTAATTGTAGAATAGTATACATGTGGTAACATTAAAATGACACACACATTGCTCGTAGTTGCTGTATAAGGTGAAATAGAGGTCAAGATGCGTTCTGAAGGGGGCAGTACTAATACGTTTGCGGGTGACTGCTTTTCATCACACATTCTATGCGAAAATCTGAAAGCTTGGGACCTAACCCATTGTTGTGTGCAGTCTTGTTTTCACAGTAGCACCTTCAACAGGATATAAGAAATTTCACTGGAGTATGTTGCGCATGGTGAAGTCTCCTACTAATCGTTAAGGATGGTATCTGTCAAAGTCACTGAATACTGATTGACGCGCGCTGTGTTTGTACTAGGCGTTACGACCATGGTGCTTGACTTGGATCTTTTCAGAACTGATAAAGGAGGTGATCCAGAACTCATACGTGCAAATGAAACCAAACGATACAGAGGCACAAAGCGTGTCGACTTGGTACTTGAAGCCGATGAAAATTGGCGGAAAGGTGTTTGCTGATAGCTTATATCCTAATTTTTCAGCACGTTTTAGGGCTGACCACTTAAACAAGGCAAAGAATCTTTGTAGTAAAATCATTGCTAAACGAATGAAGGTAAGACTAATGAGGACTAGTTTAATCATTAGGAAAATGGAAGCAACGTTGATTGTGATTCTGCTATATACGATGGGCTATGTTGTCGCCTGGATTCATTAGTTGAAGGTGACTTGCAGGTATCATGGCTGTTCGTTCTAATGTCTTAGCCTCTAAGTGTATCACAACTAAAGGCTCTATCTAACCTCGTCGCCGAGGAAATAAAATCCAATGGATCTTCGGTTACTGAATTTGAATCTATAAGACAACAGCATTTGTATGAAATTGGTAATCTCTTACATCCAGATGTTCCAGTAAGCAATGACGAAGTGAGTAATCTTTGTTTTTATATTCGGTATGTTAATTTTTATTCACTTATTACATTCTTCATTACAAAATACTTTGGGTAGTATGAGGTGTTGATATGTAAACTTTTCCTCATGCCCTTGGTCATCTCATTCCCGTGCCACTCAAAATTGTATTATTTCTATGTGTGATCCACTGTTAGCTAGCTATTTTAATATTATAATCCTAAGATCCTGAAAAACAAACTGATTTAAAGAAAGCAGCAGCTTTTCCTCGTGGTTAGCTTTTTCTTACTAGATTGTCTTTTTTCGTTAAGTTCTAAATAGCCTGAATTATTTTCCAAAATTCCATCACCTACAATTGTGATTTGTAAACTTCACAAATATTTTAAAGGGTTAGTCTGTAAGGATTTGTTTGGTTGATCACGGCTTTCGCTGGTTCTCTGACATGAATCAGTGACCAAACTTCATCAATATTATTCATTTATTATTATTTGGTGTGTGACATGTAGTCATAACTTTAAAATGTAGAAAATACTAGAAGTCTATGTTTCAAGCAACAGAGGTTTATATATAAAGCAGCAAGCAGTAGAGGGTAGTAAAAGGAATTCTCAAATGTAACCAAGGTCTTGAAGTTTGCTTTGTTCATTTTCGGTCGTTGAAAAGTAAGGAATTCGCATCCTAGGTTATGGAGAGAAGAATATGAAGCACATTCCCTTTGTTTGTACCCTCAGTTGGTGAGGGTGTTGTTTAACAGAGTCATACACAAGTTGGTTTTTTATGTTATTCATTCTTACAGATATATTTCGAAATTCACTGTAGTGAAATACAAAAGTATTCTTACGGATACTACAAGTGTATATAAATATATTCGCCTTTAATCGCGTCTAATATAAGTAAAGGGCTGGGTTTTCCTGGGACTAAGAAGTTGCGTTACAATGCACACAATGAAAATTAATTGGGTACATGATCTTATTTATTTTACGAAGCTTAATCTCAGGTTTTGTGCTCATTTTGCTTAAATATTGGTTATTTTAAATTTTGACTAGTTGTTTACTTGTCTTGTGTGCACTACTTTTTATTGTGATTCGCTGGCTGACTGATGTATCAACGTGGGAGCTAAATAAGCGAATCGGTCCAAAGTTGTCACACCTGTAAAGGATACAAAAGCAAAGAATTTTGATGATATACCATGTTAGCCAGTTGGGGTTAGATGAATAGCCGCGCTTGCATCATGTTTATATTTGAGATGCAACATGTATCCGAAACCTGAGATTTCGGACGTTTTTGGCTAGCAAAGTCTGTAGCCCAGTTTAACTCTGAAAGCTTCATTCTGTTTTTGCCACTGTAGTTTTGAAAACTGTGTACAACGTATATGTGGCCTAAAAATGAAGGAATCGCGTAACAGATAAATTGGTTGGGTTGTCAACAGAAAAACTTCTTAGGCTTATGGAAGTGTTTGGGCGGTTGCTACTTCTCGACCTTCCACACCGTGGGAGTAGATTACTTATTGGAGCACCTGGAAAATAAAAAGCCTTATTGTTGTGTGACCGCAGAACCCAGGAAACAACAGCCAAAGACCGACAACATGACCTGCTTAGAGATGCAGTTTCGTCTACGTAGTGGACCGGCTAACAACCATCTTATGGCAATTCTGGTACCGATCCCACAAAACAGCATAGCTAAATTGCTAATTTTCTGAAGCATATTGGGAATTCGGTCATAAGTCGCCACTGCTGAGTAAACAACTCATTACCTTTTTCGGTGGTAGAAATGAGATGGGGCAGTTAAGACCGCTGTCTGTTCAGACAGACCTGTCATACGTATTACAACAGCTGATGACCTCAAGACATTATTTGAAGGATTGAGCGCACATTGCTTAGGCTGAGGTTAAACGAATTGCGTTTAAGAATATGATTGACCACCAACCTTCTGTTGTATCATCCGGCGTTCAAACAGTTGTATTTTAACTGTTCCCACAATGTCGCATGTAGACTTGTTTTGTGTTATTTTATTTATACTGGTTCCAGTTAGACTGTTGCGCGTCTGTGCATTTTAAATACAAATGTTTATATGTTTTCGTTTTGTTCAGGAAGACAACTTAATTATTCGAACCTACGGAACAAGTGACTTTCGTAAGCCATTTTCTCACGTAGATTTGGTGGTCATGGTGGATGGCTTCGATGGTGAACGGGGGAGTGCAATAGCTGGCGGACGTGGTTATTTTCTTAAGGTTAATGGCCGTTTCCCTCACCAATAGTGGCGCATTGCTATATTTTTCACAAGTTTTTACCGCTAATATTTTAATTATTTTAAAGATATATTGTGATGGAAGTATATGCTTATCAGTTGATTCTATTGAGATTAGTATGCATCTCTATTTGACGCCCGTTATCAGTCAATTCTTACGATATTTCTAGGACTGTTTATTTATGCCGTGTAGTAAATTATCAGAAGACGAGTTATTTTCAAGGGAAGAATTGCAAATTAATTTTAGTTCTTCAATAGTATATGATCAGTAAGGATGAATCTCTTAGACCGTTTCTGAATTCGTGTTTATGGGCGTTCCGACAAACATTACGTGTTAGAAAAGTTTAGACCAGTTAATGTTTAAGCAAAGAACAAAAATGTATTAGCCGAGGAAGTTAGGAAGATTGGAAAAACATTAGATACTGGCAATTTTGTTGTTTTAAGTCTCTGTACAAATAGAAGTCGACTGGTGTTTGGTGAAACAGCTACTGATTTCTGCACGATAATTTAAAACACGTTGTATACAGAACTTGTTAACTACTTACTTGTTTGGTGAACTGGAGAAAGTGGTGGCTCACGAAACTTTCGAGGATTATCTGTATTTTGCAAGATAAATGGATCCAGTCAAATCTCAAGAATGAGTTTTCTGGAAAATATAGGCACATATTCTACTGAGTTAGTTTGAATTGCAAATTATTTAAAAACGTTTGATACTTTTCTTAAAAAGACTATAGAAACGTACCTAAGTATACTGTTATTTCAATTCGTTAATTATCTTGCATATAACGCGTGACGCTGAAACAAAGCGAGTTCGTAATTAAAACTCTAGCTTACTGATTTTGGTACTTACCTAATAACTATTGAGTCACCGACTCACTCTGATTTTATATACTTGAGTGTGAACAACAGATTAAACACTGTAGTTTCCAATGTGACAGGTAAACATCACGTAACTGAATTACGTTATTCATTTTGATGAACCGACAGTCTTCTGAAATGAAGACGCAACTTGTGAAGATTCTCGTTGTCAAATCGCCGTTTGATATTTTTGATAGCAGTTTCTGAATCGATGTTTTTGACACTTACGTTATTCCTAGAATTTTGAAGCCTAGATCTATTAGTTATACTGTCTAAAATAGTCTTATTTTGGCAGTTGGGTTTGTTGCAAAGCAATGATGGTTAGGGGAAAAATAACATTTTATTCATATTAGGACTCAGACTTTAGTTGTAGACTTTATTATGAGCGTTACAGAAATGGAGAAACGTAGTGATTCATTATTTTCTTGAGCAACGGATTCCTGTCCAACCTTCTTATTGTGGTACACATTTTGCCTTCAAAGTAGTTCTTTTTTCATTATATTTGTGTTTATGGATCAACATTTTTTAGACAATTCAAGTGCAGTTTTTTAGTGTATACATTTTATTTAACCTCATTGTCTAGGGGCCTCTTGTGTTTTTGGAGCAAGCCATTATAAACTTGGCCTTGCGTATGCTAGAAGAGCGTGGTTTCACGCCACTGTACACTCCTTTTTTCATGCGCAAAGAAGCTATGAAAGCAGTTGCACAACTAAGCCAATTTGATGAAGAACTATACAAGGTAAGTTACTGGATTTTATTATGCTTTTTGGGAAAACTATCGTACTAATAAATGGAGGTTAATTTACAAATAAACTATAGGTTGTAATCAAAAGTCAAAATTGCATGTTGTAGGTTAATACCAGCAGTGTTCTTCAGGAATGCCCAGTGTCTCCATTTTTGTTTAATTTCATCATAGATATACAAATGGACGTGACCGTGGTCGACTTTAGTGACTAAACGATTAAATTATTACCAGGGAACAACCTAGTTGATTTAGAGTATGCAGATAATATTGTCCTTGTAGTTGAAGGTGTTTTCAAAATGCAGGGCCTTATGAACTTATGGGATATGATTCATTGTCAAATGTAAGATGATACTACCAGTCTACGTCGCCCCGAAGTTCTAAGATAAGAGATGAAGTGGTTTATTTAAAGATATATCAACATTGTTTTCCATTCAGAGTACGCACTATCTAAGCACTAATATTACGATCTAATGACACATGAGATTATTTTTAATGCATTATAGGTTACTGGTCGTCGTGACCCCAATGCTACGGTTGATCATAATTCACAAACAAATGGAAATGATGAAGAAGAGAAATATTTAATTGCAACTTCCGAACAACCTATTGCTGCATTTCATCAGGATGAATGGTTGCCTGTTAATGAATTGCCAATTAAGTATGCTGGAATTTCAACTTGTTTCCGACAAGAAGTGGGTAGTCATGGTCGTGACACTCGTGGAATATTTCGTGTTCATCAGTTCGAAAAAGTAAGCTGATTGTATTAAAGGTCTTCGTGCATGATTATGATTACGTTTTGAGTTTAGTTTCAGGATATACAGGCGTTATTAAGAGTTTTCGGACTTATGACTACTTGAACTGCTGTGTATTTGTAATGTTTCGTTGGTTGATGCGGAAGTATTTTTGGTCACTGTTTGTTTTCCAACAGTCTGTTTACAATTATAAAACACAAAATAATCGAGCAAAGAATATTCTTTTCGATAAATTCCTCTTCCAGGCTCTACAATTATATATATGTTTATATACACAGAATATTTTAAATTAGTAGTTAATAACAATATTAGCGTTTTTTTAAATAATATCGATTTGTAAAGTATGGTCAATGCTATTGCAGTTCATTAAAGATGCTTAAATTATAATAATAATAAAGATATAGCAATTAGTTGCTTGAAGCGAATTTTTCATTTGCTAGGATGTAAGCGACACACTCATTGTGTCTAGGCCGAGGTAAGTGGGGCGGAACTCAGACCAGCTATCCGTTGACGGGTTTCAATACATTGGTTTTTATTACACCACTTATGTGAAATCCTATATTGTTGTTATTTTTTGCTTATAGGTGGAGCAGTTTTGCATAACTAGTCCACACGACAATTTATCATGGGAAATGTTCAATCATATGATTTCTAATGCTGAAGATTTTTATCAAGTAAGTGCATTGTTTTGCATATCAAATTTTTGTGTACTGTTGCACTTTATTACATGGTATTATTATAATCTCAGGAACTGTGGTAACTGACTATGATTTTACCTGTGATTTAAATAATTTATAATAATATGTCACTTTCTGTCGACCTGTCACTAAAAAATATCTTGGTTGTATTATTGCCTATGTTCACTCATCCTTGTTGCCGTTTGTAAGTTATACCAATCCGATAGTCTAAGGGATGTGTTCTGCCGTTAAGATAACGAGAGAGTGTAGTAGTGTGATCTCATGCTACTTTCTCAATGTCTGCTTGACTTGAATCAGTGGGACAGCATATTGTGAATCCAATGGGTGTCGTCTACACTGTAAGTGCCAAGATAAATAAAAGCAATGAAGCTTTTTCCTACTGCTTACTTTTTCTTTCGAAGAATGACAACAACAGAGGCCTCTGCAAACAAATTAAGAAAATGATTAAACCAATAGTAAACTAAAAGACTAACTACTGACTCAATATAGAAACTAGCACAAAATGCATAAAAAATTAAACATAAAATATCACGTGTAATCTTTTGGGTTTACTGAATATTCATGTAAACAGTTGTTTGTATTTCTTAGTCTTGTTTATAATTAGTAATAATAATCATAATTCTGTCAACAAGCAAGTTGTTGTCGTTCCAGTCTGTATTGAAATTTAAAAGTAAACGCTTTGCTTCACCTGTGAACCCAATTTTTTTGTTTATCAACATGTTTTTGGTAGGCCTTAAAATTACCTTATCGAATCGTTTCAATTGTATCTGGTGAACTTAATAATGCAGCCGCCATGAAGTATGATTTAGAAGGTTGGTTTCCTGGTTCTGGTGCATTCAGAGAGCTTGTATCTTGCAGTAATTGTTTGGACTACCAGTCTCGTCGGCTATCAATTCGTTTTGGTCAGACAAAGAAGATGAACCAAAGTGTGAGTATTCTGTCATTGAATGTGTTATACATTAACTTTTTGCTTCTTTTAACATTATCGCGAGTTTGTCATGAATGATAATTATAGTGATTTGAGATAATATTATATTTGGTTTGTTCTAACTGATACTTCAACACACGACAATACACTCGGAAGCAAATCCCCACAATGAGAAGATACAAAAGATAGATTGGGGAAGTAGAGATTTGCTCCTTCATGAAAGAGGTAATGTGACTAGAAATCATAGTTGTTTCATATGACCCATAAATTACTAGCTTATGATATTAAAACTGTGTTTTGACCGTTTAGCATGTACCAGTAAAGAGTCAAATGAAGAGGCCTTTAGTCATCTAGGTTAGGGTTGATTTTTTGGTTTACAGATCGCGTAGAAAACACTGGCTCATCATATTTTTCCTCTCTGTCCTAATAATAATGGACAAAAAATGTTCCAACTCATATTTGACAGTTCAAATTCAACTGATAACTTTTCCTAATATGGTTGTGTTCTCTAAGCGGTGGGGGGGGGGAGCGGTTTAATTGCAAAGCTTTCATTGTCCTTCTAAATATCAACCGATAACAATTATCATATGAATTTTGGTTGTAGTTACTAACCAAGAGTTTCGTGACAATTTAATCCATAGATTTTAGACGTTTGTGCTGAAAGCATTTGTAATACAAGTAGGTTAAAGGAATATTCATAGTGATCAGACAGCGTAATCGTCAGCTGTTGGCTTTTTTCGTAGAGGGATAAACTACCTCCAGGGTACATCTGTCTCATAAAATCAATTGGTATGCTTATAACCTAAGTGGTGTAAACTGATTAACTAACTTCGGGTAAATCTTGTTACTGAAGTCAGTCTAGTCACATATTTCTCTGCTTCCTTGGCATTACTTCTACTTCTTATTCCTTGTTTCTGTCAGCTTTGACTAACTTAGTCTTTTGTTGTGTCATGATTTAAAACTACTTCTATTACAAAGTATGATAGTCGATGAAGTAGTCATTTTGCATCGGTTAACATTTCACTGTTTGTCTCAGTACTGCCTCTATTCGGTTTTTCTTTCTTTAACTGAAAAAAATAACAGTTCAGTTTGATTATTATGCCAAAATTTTCCGTACTTTATGGATTTAAGTTTTTTACTTTGTCAACAAAAACAAACAAACACATTATCTAAGTAAAACAGTGTTAGAGTGTAATTACGTCGACTGTATATTATGATGAATAATTCGCTCCACATTAATGTGAAGTATTCTGGTTACTTTATTACTCTCTGTGAAAAAATGCTTCTTGCGAATTATTATTAACACATAACTTCTAAATCAGAATAACTTCTTAAGGATAAAATGCAACATCGCCTTACAATAAGCTTTTGCAAGTGTTTATTTTTATTTCTGATTTCATAATTAAAGAATTTAACTGAAATATCTTCCATGTTTTATTCGAATCTGATGATTAATTTGTTTTGTTCTAAGGTTGAATATGTGCATATGCTCAATGCAACAATGTGTGCAACCACTCGGGTGATTTGCGCAATTCTAGAAAATTATCAAACTGAGCATGGAATTATTGTGCCTGATGTTCTGAAACCATTGATGCCTAAAAGTTAGTTTTTTTATTGAAAATGACTTTTGAAAATAATGTTGGCAGGTTAATTAAAAGATTAATTTACTGCATCTGCATACCACTTCCTTTTTGTTCGCTTTGTTCTACTTTTTGTGGTTTTGCATGTTTCGACGCTTTCTTCTCATCCAGTGAATGAATACCTATTAAAACAGATAAAATAAATATTGGTATTCAGTCGCTGTTGAATAAGCTACCATGTTGTGTTGTAGCATTAGCAATATACAAAACACAGTAATAGTTTAGGTATAAAATATGCATGTAGCTCTCCATAGTGCATGTTATTCACGTTTGTTTCAAGATAATTCTATATCAAATAGATGTTTTAAAACCTAGACTAGCTTGTTTATCATGTTTTTGGCTTATGGTTACATGAGATTTATTTTTATGCTTGAAAATAAATCACCTTTTGTGAGAATATTTTACGTCAGATAGTAATTACTAACTGTAATCTTTTAAATTATGAGAATGTCAAAAAGTAATAACAGAGTTTTAGCTCGTTGATCACGGGTTGTTAATCATATCATTAGGTCACATGCAACCAGTTTCTTAAATAGCCTTAAACTGCATATTACTGGTTGATCTAGATGACTAGCTGGGGAACTACTTACACTCCATAGCCATAATCCTTGATTGGTGTTTATGGTACCAAGCAGGTAACATATTGTGATCTAAATGATTCTTTTAGCTTTCCAAAGGAAACTGTTATGATTTCTCTTCTCAAACTGTGTAATTTACAGATTCTGAAATGAATTCTAATTGTTAAAATTGCCTGTTGTTATTGAGTTTTTCATTTTGAGTATTGTTTGGCTGAATAAGGCGCGTAAATTATTATACCGACTTTTTCCGTGCAGATTATAATAACTGGCATAAAAGTAAAAGATTAAAGATGAATTAAGATTTTTTAGAAGTTCCAAAAGGTTTGATTTTGAAGTTTTACCAGTTGTGTGTTTTCCACCTTAGTTTTTATGTTGTTCTCCCCTACTACTGATCATAGTAATAAGTAGTTTGTGAAGTTCAACAATATTAGTTTCGTGTGGTTACCCGTTGTGCATATGGGCATTTAGTTTTCTTGATATTGTTTTTGAAACAGTATCAGTCTCACTCAATCATCTGAACCGTACTTTGTGAAGAACAGGATTGTAGCAATTCGATTAGTTTATAATTCCGTTTTCTATTTTCTGATTTTATAGGTTATTTTTCTTAAACTAATTTTAGTTCAGTGAGATTCATTAACTTTTGTCTAAAAGAGGATTAGTAGATTATAAAGGATGGTGACGTGACAGTTTGCGTTCTGGATATCATATGTATTTTTTTGTAACTTGTAAATGGTGAGTGTGACCTAGTGAATTGACACAGTCTACTAATTGAAAATGAGATGGCTGAATACGTTTATCATTTCACCTAACTGAAAAGCTTAATTAGTGTTTCTATGAACTTTTGGTACTGCAGGTGAAGAACTTATACTCTCTAGATATATTTAATGGCTATTGTTTACATAACAATACTGACATGGATTTCATCATGAACTGACATCGGTTAGAAGACCATTGGAGAACCTGGGAGTACTGGACAGCTGTTTCGTCCTAGTTTTGGAACTCTTCATCATTACACCCACTGTCACGGTTCGAAACCAGAACCTTGTGGTTACAAGGCCAACGCGTAGACCATTAAACCACTGTGACCCGATGCAATGGTCCATGAATTTCAACTTCTGCGCGGCCACTAGCTAATGTCATCTCTGGCGAGTATTTGTCTTCACACCCGACCTGCTGTACCCCACTGGTTTTCCAATGGTTCTCTAACCGATGTCAGTTCATGATGAAATTCTAAAACCAATCAAATCCCTGCAAACCAACACTGAATACTGACATGTATTGAGACCACCATATGAGGGAATACAGAGAGTGAAGATTATCAGATAAAAAGCTAAGATTGTGAACCTCTATGCATTTAGACGATTGGGAGGTGTGTTATACATATCTACTCAGAATATATCTTAACCTGTGATATAGTGGAACTCATGAATTCATTGACTGGTGAGTGGTTGTACGTTCATTTTTCTCCCAATATTTATATTTCTTTTTCTTCGCTGACATCATCTTCGATTTTATGTAAAATGTGCTAACTTGTGCTGTTTCGCATTGATGCCAAGGTCTTGTATTTTGATATCCGTACCTGAAGATAGATGTATCCATAATACGTTGGTCAGCATGCAAATTATAGTAATTACGAGAATAAGGTATTACTCAATAAATCAAAACTTCAAAACATTAAGGTAATACGTTTGATGAGGTCCTGGCAAAGCTGAAAGGATTTCTGACTTAGTATTCTCTATAAGGCTTGTTTTTTAATGTGTCTGCTGCATTCTACTTTCTTTCATATTGTCATTTTTATCTGTTGGACTATAGTACATAGGATTACTGGAAGAATGTCTTGCATGAGCAATCGTAAGAATGTAATACCAGGGGCTTGTCGTGCGATTCATTATTGTATTTGAAAAGATTCTAATAACACATTCATAATTTGTTATCGTTAAAGTTAACCTTGCATGGCTGAACTCGGCAGCACTGTCCTGATGTTTCCTTAATGATTCCATCTTCCAGAAAATGCTCTAAATCTAATTCTTAGGTGGAGTTGCGATAAATTCTTTTTGTTCAAAACGTTTTGATTCACGTCATTTCATTATTGAACAAAGTTGATTAAGCCTTGAATTACTTCTTTTTCTTGGGTATAGCTATCCAACTGCGTTAAAAAAATATGAAATAGTTTGTGCGTATTTTAGTTATGATGTATTAAGTAAATGCTGTCCCGAGATGTTGAAGTATTTTCATCTCCATTTACATAGTTCATTTGACTTTGGTACTTTATGTATATGATCTCATCCAACGTATTTCTGACTTGCCACTCATTCCAAGTGTTTGTATGAATCGTATGAAAACACTCGTTAACAAGTACTCGGAAAGAGAATAAGAACTGAGTTCTTGTTATATTAAATTTACTTCTTATTGTTGAAAGTCTACAATCTGTTGGAAATGCTTTTCGTGACGCACCAGGTCTCTCACACATAATGAGGAAATGACTCAACATTGGCATTGAAATCCGAATTCTTTTCTTTATGTTGAGTGCAGAAGATTTCCACACAGGTTTCAGAGTTATAAAAATCGTCCTCACCTTTCCGATTGTGATTTTGACATCCTCATTTCTTCCTTTTGTGACTGAAACGATGCATACTAGATAAGTAGAGGAAGTGATCTCCTTCAAATGTCTCCCATTGATAGTGATTGGTGCTTGTTGTCGTTGTTGTTCTTGGTTGATTATCTTTATCACTTCTGTCTTCTCTGCCAGCCTCTTCTGCCAGTTTGTTGGTTTCGTCTGTAGATCTTCGAGTTTATGTGACCATTAGACGTAAATCGTCCTTTAGGTTCAGATCTAGTGTCTTCTTATGGGTTCAACGTGTTCCTGTCTTCTCGCTGCTTGTGGTATTCCGCATGATCCAGTCCACGATGATCAGGAATATCATTGGTGATAGAAGACAGCCTTGTCTTACTCGTGTCTTCAGTTCAAACACTTTGCTGAGTTTACATTGTGGATAACTTGACATGTAGCATCATCGCATAGGGTTAAAGTTACTAGGTGGTCAATAATAATAAATGTAACAAAATGAGTCCTCTATTCCCTTTTCTTCAGGACATCAGGTTAAACCGAGTTCACTAGAAGTTACTTTAATGACTAAATATCAGTTAATTTTAGGGTACAAGAATGGATTCCTTGAGTGTAATCAGTTTTGCTTTTTAATTATTACAATCAGAATGCCTCAACCATATACTCAATGTGATAACTGAGATAAATAAAAAGGCAT
Organism: Trichobilharzia szidati; assembly: GCA_944472155.2. Classification (NCBI taxonomy): domain Eukaryota; kingdom Metazoa; phylum Platyhelminthes; class Trematoda; order Strigeidida; family Schistosomatidae; genus Trichobilharzia; species Trichobilharzia szidati. The sequence continues at coordinate 61,816,344 of OX235274.1, read as the reverse complement.
TAAGGTATAACACAGTAGACTTCTGTTTTGGCATCAGGTGTTGATAACAGTCGACAGAAAGCCGAAAATCTTCATTCTCATATGATTACACAGAATGTTAAACAGTTGAACTAACGCGTCAAGTGCTATCACTCTTAGCAAAATAATTTTCTGATGTTGAATATTGGTCCTTTTCAGGTATACATTGCTTTTATCGAACTTAAAGGATAGGTTATAGAAAAGCTGTCTGTCAGTTGTGTAATTTCACTGTTATTAGAAGCCAAATTAATGGCTTTAAGTATTTTTGCAGCTTTTGTATCTCACATGGTGACTGCTCCCAGCGGTATTTCAAACGAAGATCTTGAAGTCTGTTCTACTTTTATTTTCTAGTTGATCATGCCTTTTCATATATTTATTCAGTGTATATGGTCTCAGTTATGTCACAGATATATTGTTTATACTCGTAGTTCCCTTTCCTCAAATGTTGTAGTGTGATTTCCATAGAGCCATGCAAATTCTTTATCCAGTAAATGATGACACAGTATCATTGTAGCAGTCTGCGTCTTATTAACTAAGTCTGAGAACACTTCTTTTCCTCAGATTATGTTATTTCTTGTGTTCGCTATATCTCGTCTGCTTTTACACATCGTTGTCAAAGGTATACTTTTAATTCTTTTTAAACATTGTATCTTCTTTTGTAAGCACTTATTCCTGTTTATTTCATCGATAGATATTATGCCCGTCTGATAGGATTGTCTGTTTCAATAAAATCTGTTTTATTTCTTTTTATAGGATATCAAAGCTTTATACCGTTCAAAGGTCATGAAGATAAGGTACCTGTTAGCAATGATGTATCAATGACTGTGCCAGATCAGTCTTTGACATTTCGAGACGCAGATTCATTGAATGAGCTGAATGAAAAGATAAATGATTTAACTGGGGCTACAGAAAAAAGTATTGTCAAGGTTATCTCTCAAATATCTGAAGTTCAGAAAAAACTTGAAGATAAACTTGGTTCACTTACTTTTGTAACTACTACAAACTGTAACTTTGAAAAAGCCGTACCTGACCAACTTCCTGTTGTTATGCAACCAATGGAAGATGCTGTAGCGGATAAGAATGATTCACCAGTCGGAAACAAGGATGCTGGTGATGATGAATCTGTAAATTTACAGTGTAATACACCAGATTCAACTGATGCAAAGAAGAAACGCAAGAAGAAATCCAAAAAGAAACAAACAGAATGATATTTTCCTGCTTCTTATCATAACTCCCTTGACTGTTTTGTATGCAGTGAATGTTTATGATTTGAATACACTTATGGCTTTGGTTTTATCATGTTTTTCAGTCTGTCTGTGATAGTCAGGTTTGGTGTTGATGTAAAAAGGTTAACTGAGTGTTTTTGTTTGTGTTGCATTCGTTATAGTCTTATTAAAGATTATCTCGTCAACTGTTAAAGTACCTTTGTGACTAGTATTATCAAGGGAGGTGGTTCCTTCCTAAGTATATAATTCTATGTCATTGAACATGTTATATACAAAATTAAACACTGTCCTTTAAACGTACTGCATAGACTCTGTTTGAAGCATATAAGTAACTGTTATATGGAGCACAAAGTTACTTCAGAATACACCTTTTAAAATACGTATTAAGTTGTAACGGAAGTTGTGATCATACGTTGAGTCATCGCAAAATTCGTACCCACCTCCCTCAGTTGGCTAACTTATAGTCATATAGCAGTGGGTTAATTAGCAAGAAGTTATTGAATCGAACTTGTGATCAGGGTGAAGAGGGGGTAACAGCAACTACAAAATGAAGAATTCTAATATTTGGAATGATTGTTTTTGTAAAGTTAGTAGTAGGTTATTTCACAATAGATATTTTTAAAAAAAGGAATTAATCCTGATCTGTCAATTATGTTTAATTACTTCAGAACAGTCAATGTGGAGGAGGAATAGCGAAATTGATGAAAAAGTGATATTAGTAGTAATGTGGAGTATTGAAAATAACCTCAAAGGCTTTATTAGCTTAATGTTTCATAACAAAAAAAGATGCACCAGTGTTATGCTTTGCGTAGCTTTTGTCTATCCGTAGTAGAAAATCTCCAACAAAGTATCTAGTTCCACAGAAGCAGTTCAATTTGTGATTGTAGACAGGAGGGGAATTGTGCTGTCGCGAATTCAGCATTCATCGACTGAAAAATGAATAACAACTTTCCTGCCTCTAATATTCTAAAGATTCTCAGTTATCCGTAAACTGTGTGTTCTCAGGGACACGTGTTTTTTGTTGTTGCTGAATTCGAATGTGTTCTGGGAACTTTATGGATATTCAACTCTTTTGAGTAGACTTAGGATTTTGTTGGGATTATTATGGAGGTTATCATCTGAATGAAAAGTTCCTGCCTAGTGGACTCAACTACTTTGACAGATTTTATCCGCATTACGATTGGACGATGCTCAGAAAAGGAATATGGTTACCAATTGATTTGACTGTATATATTATACACCGAGTGACTGTTTCGTCTATTGTCCTCATCAGTAAGACTATGTTATTTTATTATTTTTAAGCCTTAGGTACAACCAGAATGTATGTTAAACTTCTTCCATGTTTTCTCAAAATCATTTCCATCTGCACGGCAACAACAGATATTCTTCTGATTTATTACATATGAAGGCATCTTCTTGTTGAAGTGGAATTGGTTTATGAAAGAGTTGGGGTTGGTCAGACTAGAACATGACACTAACACTTGAAGTCACAAACTGTTGATCTGAACTTTGACAAGATGTGTGGGTTTTGTGATTGGGTTCCTAAGGATGCTAAGAATCAGCGGTTGGAGATATGATGAAGTGGGTGTTAATTGTTCACGATGGTGTAGATATGCTCACTGTTGATTGTTGAAGTTCCAAACAGATTCATCATTTTGTAGATTACTTCATCTTATATGTTTGTTGCGTTTCTTTGTTTTGTGCTTATATAACCTGAACTGACGCACTCCTGTGCATCATTATCATCAGACTGCGTAGAAGTCTATTTTAAACGAAGTGCACGTTAATCATTAACTCCTTAAAGAAGCACTTGCAATAGAAACGCCGAAATACTGATTTCTATATCACCGTTTATCAGCCCACTACATAAGTAATTACTTTTTCCACCTGTGGCACTGATAATTCTATTAGTTCCCTTTCCAATATAAATTAGCATTATTTATGAATTAGATTTAGTCTTTCACACTTTTATGACTATCTTGCGACAATGTTGTTAATTGCCTTTTTGTTGTATAGCGTGGGGAATTAGACTCAGTGTTGGATGATTGACTGAGTATCAACATAGGAATTAGCACAAAAGTGTAGCAGTTCAAGTTAGAATACTCCGTGTAGCATACAAATTTAGCCAAAAGAGTGAGAGAGAGAGAAAAGAGAGTCATAAGAACTTCAATAAGCAGAAATGTGAGTGAGAAAGACCAGTAACATTGAAAAACATGAGGGATTAATGCATATAGGTGATCACAAAGAGTTCATGCATCTGAGCCATTGAGAACGATTTTGGTCCATTTCTGCTAATAGTCTCCAGTCATCAACCCGAGGTCCCTAACCAGCCTACACCTTCCTATACGCCTCACACCAGCTGTGTGGAAGACTTCGGGGATTCACGTTAGGTTGAGGTTTGACCATCTTTAACTCTTTTCTAACATAATTCCATGTCGGCTAACATTGCTCGTTGAGGAAATTGGTGACTTGGCATGCACAACATATGTCCTAGCATGGATGGTTTAAGTTACAAACTATTTAGAATACCTGTATTTCCTTTTCACTATTGTACTAACAGGTTTGAGTGTTTCATACGATTATTTCATTAATATTGTTAGTTTTCTTCTATGTTTCCTAGCAAGAATAGTTGGTGACTTCTGATCCAATACGTTCATTGCGCTTTGGTCGTAGCAACTCTTAAGCCTTAACAGGGTCTCGTAATCATCAAATCCTCAACGTCCTCATATCGTGATTGTGTTGTATCTCCTGGCTTTGCGTAAAGATTTCTGAAGTGAGCTTCTATTTGTTCTTTAATAAGTATCCATCATCAAGAAGAAAATACTACGCACATGATTTGTTTCTAAGTCCAATTTCTCATTGGGATTTCTTATGTAAACTACTGAGAAGAATATCATTCCAGAAGCCACTTACATTGAATGTGTTTCAGAGTTACCATTTGATAAAGTTTCTGGCTAGTGGTTAGTGAAGGAATTTTTATTTGAAGTTCAATAATAAAAAGAAAATTCTCGAATTCGTATAGTGTCATCAAGATAAGTTCTATTTCCAGCCTCTAAATGGCGAAAATATAGACACTAGGCAAAATGATGTAATGACTTTGACAAAACAGTTTTAATTCATACCATAGCAGTCTCAGGTATACTGCTTCCCATGAATTTGTGATACATTGAAGCATCTTCTAGCCCATTTAAAGCAGTCAAAGTCTCCACAAACAGCTGACAAATGATGATATTTATTACAAAAATTAAGGAAATGAAAAGTCATTCAACACTGTCTACTGATGAAAAAAAATACGCACACGATACCAGTCAAAAGGCTTGGCTGTAATATTTCCTTCTTTTCATCGGTAGGCCTCTAGGTTTCCGTCGGTGTTTATCAGTTCGAAATCAGTTGTAACAAACAGCTGCATACTGACTAACGCAAACTTTTGCAATGAATATCGTAATGTATGACTTAGCATCTGTTGTATGCTAACACACATACTATCTATACACAATACTAGGATTGAGTCGTTCGACTGACAGCTCAGTTTATAACTGAAAGTGTAGCAAAACACTGACTAGTCAGTCGTGCTTCGAAAGCTTAAAATTCTTTTCCAATTAGTATATGTCTTCTACCTATTAATGCAGTTTCGTGGGGGTGTATGTACTTCACTATGCCATTCATTACCCACCACAGTTATTTCTCATGATAGAAAAGTGAAATAACCGATTATCAAGCGTAAAGTGTACTTAATGTTAGAGGTTTAAGAGAATCATGTTAGTATCAAACTGTGCTGAACAAGCGTATTACAGATCATTACGAGAAATGTTAACTACCCTGCCAATGACGAGAAGTGTTAACCAATTCATCTAACGTAAATCTTTCATAACCCTTTAGTGTAGCACAATTAATATTTGAATGATTACATTTTCGATTCATTCAATCTCTTCACAGTTCACATTATACAGACGTCATTTATGATGGGCGATTTAGTCGTTGAACATAATTAATTTTGAGGATAATTATTGCGTCATATTTCCTGTGATTCATATTAAGTGTTTGACAGGGAAATAGCTTTATATTTGTGTTATTGTGGCTGTTTGTAATACGTTACACTTGATTTTTTAAAACACTTAATTATTCAAGTATTGGTTTGCAGGGATTTGATTGGTTCCAGGCTTTCATCATGAACTGACTTCGGTAGAAGTTGAAATTCATGGACCATTGGATAGGGTTCCAGTGGCTTAATGGTCTAGGAGCTGGTCTTGTAACCAGAAAGTTCTGCGTTCGGACCGCAGTGGGTTCGTACCGTGAAGAGTCCCAAACTACGACGAAACAGCTGTCCAATACTCCCAAGTTCTCCAATAGTCCTCTAACCGATATCAGCTCGTGATTAAATCCTGAAACATTCTTATTCACTTCATTTACTTATCGTTTTAATAGAGCAGTTTACGCTTAAACGTTTATAAGGAAGCTCTTAACTAATATCGGATTTTAGCATACAAATAGGGTTTAATATACTGCGTTAGGGTAGATTTCGTTACGAACCAACACTGTTTTAGAGAGCCAGTGAGAACCACGGAACTCTGGATACGTGTTTCGGATGCTTCATCAGTTTACACCCTTGACCTTGAAGTCAATCAAAAGCCTGACAAACGAAACCTATGTTTATTCAGTTTAAAAACTCAATTGTCATCGTCATGCTCGAATATTCTCAAATCAAACTACTGCAATCAACAGAGAACTATATCACGATAGGAATTTTTCACAAATATGATCATATTTATTCATCCTTATTATTATTGAGAACTAAAGGAGTAGACACAATACTGATTACTCTCTGGTGACCCATCACTACGAACTCTAAGGTGGTTAGTATCGCTGCTACTATCGGAAGGAATATTATTTAGTTACTGGTGTTTTGAGTGGATATCTTGCTTTCTATTGGCACCACATATTTATTCTTTTCGTAAACGTCAGGTTAAATAAATTGTTTCACTCAGTTTTTATTTGAGATATTTTACTCTGGTTATTTGGGTCAGATAACCAGTCGAAAACTTCAAACTTTCACTTACAATAGATTCACTGAACACTATTCTCTTGTCGGCTAACATTATGGAAATATTATTTTATGAAATAAACATTTGCTGTGTGAATTTACTCGTCTTATGAATGAGCTGTGTGAAAATGAATGAACATGTTTTCTGTATTGTGAAAACTTTTGTCCTTACATGATATTGAAGGTGAGTAAAGTCAGCTCAACTCCTAGAAATATTTTCATTTCATCTTACGTTTATATCAGCTACTAGGATAGTTCTGTTCAGTGAAACTGCATAGGCAGGTTAATTTAAGTTACATTTCTTGGATTTAATGGATTCAATACCTCAACACTCGCTGAGGAGGCCGTTGGGTGACATCGCGCGTCAGGCCCTCGAGTGGAACCCGAAAGGGAAGCGGCGAGTGGGACGTCCAAGGGTGACATACATGAGATCGTGTGAAAAGGAGTTGAAACAGTATGGACTAACATGGATGCAAGTGAAAAGTACAGCAGAAGACAGAAACAAGTGGAGGCGTGCAGTTGAAGCCCTGTGTTCCACTAGGAACCCAAGGGAACAATAATAATACCTTAACAGTTTAACATTCACTGATAATGTTTCTGAGGGCAGCAAATCCCATCCAAGCTATCATTTCCTCCGAGGTTGCTGACACATCTTGCTAATAAGCACGGAATCTAGATGCTAGGCTTCTTGCCAATTACCTCCAAATTTCCCACATCGGTTCGAAATGCTGTACCGAATCCTTCAACTTGGTGACTATATTGCAGACTTGACTGATGGAGTTCTTCTGTCAGCATTATTTTAAAAGAAACTGATTAAGGTCTAGCAGACGTAGGATTACTTTTCCTCTAGTCAAGGATTCTATAGAAGACAGCGCTTTTATTGTGTAGTTTTCTTTTTCAACTTATGATTGTGCGTAAGGGTAATTAAATTATGCGATAATCAGTTTTGTGCTCTAACCAAGTCTATTCAGACTTTGGGTTTTGTTGAGATTAGCATTGATTTCAGCGTAGATTTCCCCACCAGTCCGCATCAGTTACAGTATCATTAGAAACTAGGGGCACCAGACAGTTGTTTCGCTCAAGTACGTACCGACGACCTCACAACGTATCGGATCAAAATCCATCACATTGCAGTACCAATCAACCACTGGGTTGGTAATCAATGACTCATGGATTCTAACTGCTGTCAAGTCAACGAGGTAGCGTTATCGTCAACCACAGCCATCGGTGAGCATCCGCTTCACCTCTGGTATAGTGGATCTCACTGACCATGACTTCTCATTGTTGTCTACTATCAGGTACAGTTCTTTCCAGCTTACTTTTTGTTGCACGAAAAATAAGTAAATAGTAGTTAATTTTGTTCTGCATCCTGTGTATTGTATATTATATGGAGATTAATCTTAATTCATTATTTTTAGCAGGATACATCCATGATCGATAAATATTTGAACAGAATTTCGGTGCCATACAGATAACAAGACATACACAAGTTATTATTCAAGCTAGAAAGAGTTAACATATTCACACTCAAACTTATGATGCAGATGTGGTTAGCAGATTGTCAAAGCTTTGATAAATGAACTCTTAAGCTATAGACATTTCCAATCTTACGTTTTTAAGTTTCAACCTATGATTGGACACTAGTAACTAGTGTGATGTGTTTAGTCCTTTCAATCAATCAGGTTTCCTGGCGATTGTCTCCAACCATCTAATATCATCAAATCAATGTTCACTGTGATGTCAAGCTACCTAGAACGGTGACCACATTGCAAACCTGACTGTCTGCACCAAAAAAAGGACTACACATCGAAGTTTCCTATACAGCCCTACAGGGAGTCAATAGCTCAGTGGTAACGTCTCTGACTGTAGCGCTGTGTTAAGTGGGTTTAAATCTCAGAAGAGACATGAGTTCTTTCGAGAATGAAGATATGCCTTGCTGACTGGTGAGTGTCAACTAGTACAAAACCTACGTCGAAGGCTTCCTTCCGATTGCCTCCAACCATCTAATATTTCAACCTGTTGATCACATTTCGTATAATCTCTTGAAGTGGCAGGTTCAAACAGCCTAACTATTCCCTGTGTAACAATTGAATTTTCTTCCTGAATTTAAGTAAAAATACAAAAAATGGGTTAAATTTATACGTTACTGAATAATTTGTAAGATGATAAAGTTGTTTGTCAGTGAAGCATTATCTTTCTAGACAGGTTGTTTCTAATGTTATTTTGGTTTTTCAAGCGTTGAGTTTGTGTAAATTTAAATAATTTAAAGAAATATTTCGTCACAAGCCAACATCAGTCAGAGGACTTTTGGAAACTAGGGAGCACTACGTAGGTCTTTCGCGCTAGTGCGGGGACTCTTCGTCAGTAAACATTTAGAATCGCACAAGGTAAGTGTGTTATTATTCGGACAATCACCCATAAATTATAGTTCCCGTCAATTTGCGTCGCCACAAATAAGTTCACAGATAATTGGATTACTAACTAATGGCGGATTGGTAATGTATTGGCCTCGAAATCTAAAGACATGATCCCCAGCAGGGTCATGTATACGCATTGCTGAAGAGTTTTTGACTGGAACGAAATACTTATAGAGTGCTTGCTGGTTTCATATGGTTCTCTAGATAATGTCGAAATTCTAACTTGATTTTTTTTCAATACTTCTGTCATAGAATCAATTGTTGATTGGGATTTTCGAAAAAGAATGCTCGTCACTGCAGACCAACCGTGTTATGTCGCTGGATGTCCATACTTATCACTGGTCACTAATCCACTTTATTTGTCCCGCCAATATTTAGAATAGTAATAAAAACTATTATAATATAAGTGGTATTTTTCTACATAAAGTAACTAAATGGCGGCATGAAAGCCAGCCATTGAAATAAACCCATACGACACAGTATAACCTTAAATTTATGGGTGTTTATCTTGATCGTCTTATTTTTTTTCTTGAGTGACATTTTGCTAGTATACACAGAAGTTTCATTTGGGACTAAGTTTATTTGTCCTTATTAAATCGGACTGGTAAAATGCCTTGATCATTTCTACCGATTTATGTTATTATTAAGTAAACTTACCTAATATGGAATTATATTCTAGCATAGGGCGGCCCAAATTTTACTCTTATATTTGTGAAGCGCATTATATATGTGTGTATAATTTAAGTAAATATTTATCTCAAAGTTATGTTAAGGCGTGTGTATGTGCATCAATCAGTTTATTTAGCACAGTATCCGTTTTCATGCTGGTGTGCAGCAGATGTAATAATTCTCATCTATGATTATTTTAGATATATTCATAATGATCAATATAATATGGTAGACGTACTGTGAAATGAATTTCATATATAAAAGGAAAACTAGAAATTAACTGGATAGATGGATGGGGTTATGCATAGCTAGGTGAAATGATCTAGTAAATCGGTGAAATATATGGAACAGTTGAACACGAAATTTAGTGACTTGAACATGGAAGAATAAAACCTTTCAATAATATAAATCATTATGAATTTAGATATACATGAAAGTGATTAGGGATAATTCTTCTCGATTAGTTACTAGGGGCTTCAATGAAGTGTTATGTGGAAACCACATCATTTCACTTAAGTGACAGGATTTCTATTGAGAAAAGTGTTTATGTTAATATATATATATATATATATATATATATATATATATATATATATATATAAATTGGAAACGAAGGGATATGAAAGTGATGAGAACATTTTTATGAAAACTCATTTTTCGAAATGTCTTGTGATTATTTTTTCTCTCAGTTGTTTAAATTACCACCTAGAGCAACCTCAGACACATGTTATTCCATCATTTTCTTTTACAAAGGTTTTTATTATTACTATTCCTTTGGGTTCCCAGTGGAACATAGGGCTTCAGCAACACATCTCCACTTTGTTCTGTTTTCTGCTGTCCTCTTCAGCTGGGTCCACGATTGCCCATAATCTCTCATCACGATCTCCTTCATGTCACCCTCGCACTGACAATCCACTCGTCGCTTCTCATTGGGATTCCACTGAAGCGATGGCCTGCACTGAGCGCGATGTCATTCGATGACCTCCTCGGTCGTGTATGCCCGATCCATCCCCATTTTCGTCTACATATTTGTTGAGCAATCGGCTCTTGGTTGGTTTGTTGGCAGCCAGAGTTTCTTGTTGCTAGTTCTATCTGGTCATTTGATCTTCAACATGGAGTCAGCGAAGGCAGCTGTTGATAAAAGTCTGTAACTTGTTGAAAATCCTTTTCGTGACGCGTTCGCCAAGTCTCTGTGACCCGCATAGAAGAACTGACCAACTTCACATTTGTGCTGAAAATCCGAATCTTGAGGCGGAGTGCAGAAGATTTCCAAACTGGTTTCAGGTTGATGAAGGTGTATCTTGCCTTTCCGATTCTGGTTAGCTTTCACATCTTCATCCGTTCCACCTGTGGCTGAAATCGTGCTTCCTAGATAAGTGAAGGAAGGTACTTTACATTACTAGTATTGATTAAGGTAATGTTTAAGTCGTTGACATATACTAACCGTCCATATAGAAGTCAGAGAAAGAGAGGGGCGGCTAAATGAGCTATCACTTTTATGACTTACAGTTAAAACTAGAGTTCTACTGGTGATCAAACTTATAAATCTTGATAACATTGAAAGAAATCGGTACTTTTCTCTTTCATTTAATCGAGCAATATGCTATGTTTGAAAAGTTGTAAAAACTATGTTAAAATTCAGTTACAGTTTTGTTAAACAGAGGAAGAAAACTCACGAACTGGGGTTTGATAGAAATAAAGGATGCATTATACAACTAAGGTCTCCATCAGATGATGTGGAGTCTTATCATTAAATTTCTACGAAAAAACATAAATCGACAGGATCTGGAATGGTGTTTCAAAGCAAAGCAAGGCTATTTTTGGCTATAGTATAAATTGCAGATTGATGTCTATACTCTAAATTCAACGAGAAACAGCATTATACTGTTTCCAAACGCCGTAGTAAAAGAAAATTATATCCATATGAAGCGTAACCTATGTTTGTGAACTGCCTAAAGACTTCGTAATAGTTTCAATAAATACCAGAAAACCAGCATATGTAAAGAATAAGTAAGTCGGGGTATGCTGTAAATCAGTTCTCTGATTCAATAATTCAAGCTGATTTATTCATATGACTTGGAAGGAAGCATTATGCATGACTAATCATGCCAGTCATCGTTCTATAATATGAACAAGAAATGAAATCTGATAAATGGTTCCAGTTAGCAGTCAAAAATGAAACAGTCAAAATTTACTCTGTGCTTTTTATTGATGTTAGTGTTAAGCTGAAAATTTCATTTTCATCCTATTCCTTTGCATTCCAAGTGGAACTTACTACTCTAAGCTAGACATTTGAAATTCCAGTAACAGTGGTATCGTTTTAGGGGACTGGTCTCTGGACGCTGAACCCCCCTCTCTAATAGGCAACAAAGGTGTGCCTTGTTCGGGGGTCGAATCCTAGATGGCGTCCACGGCTGGCTAGCATTCTTCCACTGAACCACCAACGCGCGTTAAGCTGATAAGCAAACGAGTAATTTTATCCTTTATCAAGTACTACCATCTTAGACCAGTACAATAAATTGTTTTTTTTTCTTTCTGAGATTTTAATAAACACCTTCTAGCCTTCTGTTTGAATACACATTTTATTCGCTTGAATTTTTCTTCCGTATATTAGACTGTCTAGAGAAATCAGCTAGGTAGTTATAGAATGTTGGTGGTTGGCCATAGGTATAACTGCGTAAGAAATAGGTGGAGCACCACCTGAAATTTTAACAAGAAAGGCAAATCATAACAAAATATTCATCATTTATTCTATTCAATCCTACCTCTGCTGACAATATGAATAATTCTATATAATAAAAGCAATTTGTTTTAAAATGTCAGTGGGGTAGTTACATTTCATGCAACTTGTTTCAGGTGGTCGGCTTTTTAAACAGTTTCCCTACCTAAATAATTAGGTACATAGTTTTCAGATAAAAGTTTGCAAACAAAAAATACTGTTTATCTTGAGTCGCAAAGAAACATATAGCACAAGATTCGGTTCTTGTGGTTACTTAGGTGTATTCATATTTCTCCAACTATTTCTTTTCTAGTTAATCTGTCTTATCAGCGTGTTTATCCATCTTCAAACGTGAGTTAAAAGAAGTTAGTTTAAAAATGACCCAAGACAACGAGAGTTCGTGAAGAAAATGTACAACGACGGAGGGTTTGTTAATCAGACAGATAATTCCGTCAGCCTTAGTTTTGTGTTTGGCAGATCGACTTGTATCGTGATATCTTGAACATTTGTTCCTCCACTTACCACTGTTTTTCACGGAAATTATATGGTTATGAGAAAAACCATGGACGTGGTCATGCCAGTAATATTTTTGTATTTATGCTGCCTATTTTGTTGTGACCTTGTAGGACTGATGAATTCCAAAAGTGATAAATATACGACTTGCCAATACATAGACTTCCAAATATGAGAACAATTCTCATGGTCAAAAAGAAGACTTCTAGATATGAAATTTTAATTATCTGAAAGTGAGGGATTTAAAACAACGAAATTTGGAGGGTCTTACTACTGAAGTATGTCGGATAAAGTACTTACAACTCGTAGAAAAACAATGAAGCATTAACTGCTTGTTAGTCACAAACAGTGTAATTATCTAGGCTTTGTCCCTTATTCGTGTCAGTATCTGAGATGTGTAAATCACCTGTACACTTGACCACTGTTACACCTATTTAACTGTTTCTTGACACTTCTTCCTCACTGCTATTTTTGTTTCCGTATACACTGAATGAAGTTGGTATTTATGTAGTTTTTTCAACTTCCCCCATCTTTGAAGTGGATCTCGTCAAACCACACCTAGTAAAGCGCAGTCTTACAAACACTTGCTAGTAATCTTTGCAAGGAAACAAAAATGGCAGAGACATTAATAACTTAAATTATCAAATTAACAATGTTTACATCTAAATATCCTAATGGGTATTTACTTATTGCTTTTCTATACAGTTAATACTTTAACGTTATAGTATTATGCCTGTTCCATGTAACAACTAACTTTGCCTTGATGGTAATTAGTGTTGAGATAATTCAGTGCACACTGTAATTTGTTGCACTGAAGCCAGTTTTGTATATTTACACAAACCAAATAATTATAGAAAGTAATTACTGTGTTCTTTTTCATTGTTTACAATAATCGTGTGTATTAAAGCGATATGAATCTCATTTACACCATCCGGGAGTCCTACAACTAAATACGTCATAAATTACAAGCTGGGAATAGGTGTATCCAGAATATATACCTATCATTTCGAAGCACAAGTTAGGGAGGGTTATGAATCATAAAAACAATACAAAGAGTCGACCGATTTAGTTCATAAACGAGGTATACTTCTCTTATGAAAACCTGTAAGCGAATAGAATAGTCAGTTAGTTCTGAAATGATCCGAAAGCTAGAAGTAACTACCTGTACCAATGTTTTTATTCATATATCAAAAAGGTGAGGTTGTCTTAATTTATCTGAAGCTAAGAGGTGTGCTAGTTTAATAAAATTGACGAGGATGTAAGTCTTTGGAAATCAAACTTGCCACGCTTTCATCTCATTATGCTTGTATAGTTGAAATGGTGGTGGTCAGTTACAACCTGAATTTCCTCAGGTAGTTGGTTTTGTATTACATGCCTAGGTGAATGCTGCAATCATATCAGGTATTACATCTGACTATTTTAAAGGTGTTATATCAACTTATTTGTGCCGCTGGAATGTCTGTTGTAGTGTTTGATATACTATACACGAAAATACCTCGCGGTAGCTTTTATCCTCATCCAATAATACCATGAGAATAGTAAATTTGCTTCTATTTATGGGAAGTTTACATTAAAAAAATATTCAGTTGGTGGATGGTGACTAGCGGTGGAATTTAGGGTGCCCCTTTCGTCCCGTTTGGGACTCGTAAACTGGATGTATCTGCATTCCCAAGTCCGTGAGTGATGGTGTTCCCACCGAGGTTCGAACCCGTTGCCCATAGTTTTAAACGCCAAAGCGTGATCCACTAGATCACTTGGGCCAATCAAGTGACGGGAAAATCTAAAATTGAATTAAATAATTAATAAAACCCGTTGCATAAGATGTGTCTCTCGTGGCTCAAGTGGTCTAGTGGATAACGCTTTGGCGTTTGAAACTATGGCCACTTGGTCCGAGCCTTGGTGGGCATACCATCACTCAAGGACTTGGGAATGCAGGTACATCCAGATGGCAGACGAGTCAAAAATAGGACGAATCATCGATTCCACTGCTAATCACCATCCACCAATTATTGACTTCAAGTTGCATGGCCAGACATTGTCGAAGCATGTGCACAATGAGATGACATGTCAACCTGAGACCGAGCACTTCGGTCAAATCAATCGACAGGAAAATCTAAAATTGAATTTTAAGAAATAGTCATTTTAGAATATCAAACAGTTTATTTCACTACATATGGTTACACATATATTTTTTGTTGTCATCCAATGGGTTTCACAGAAAATATTCTTTAATGAAGCTACTTTTACTTTGTTTAAACTAAGATAAATGATACATTTGGTCATTTAAGTCATGTTCCACTGTAAAAGTTTTTATTTTGTTTTGTTTTTAAACAAAAATATGGTAGACAAATAGGAAGTTTTTATGATAAACCTACTACACACTATATACATGTCTATTTGGAATGTTATAGCGTAGTTTTTTAAAATTTATTTTCAATTACCTGTTTATTTCTTTTTGTTTAAATTGAGACTTGTCTTTATTTTAGGCCAACAGAAATCGCTTATCACATTGTGTATTAAATAAATTGTTTTTTTTTTCATGGTTCCACTTGGCTATCCTAATCTAGACATAAAGTTTGTCAATGTTGAATATAATGGAATGCAAAACTATCTTTGTGAATATGTGAAAATGATGTAACAAGTTTTTGTACGCATTAGGATAAAATACTTTGATAATATTTTTCAAAAGAATGGTTACTGAAAAAAGAATATGCTTTTCGATAACCCATTCTTCGTCAGGTTCTACAGTTATATATATACATAATAGTGAATGAACTAGTGTTATTAACAACATTAATGTTGTTTAAATAACATCGAATCAATAATAATAATATCAATGGATTACAGTTCAATAGCATCAACATAACAATACACTGAATATCAGACAGGCAAATTAAGGAAGATAATAATACAAAATCATTAATTTATAGTCTCCACTGAAGGCAGACCAGGCCAGTAGTAGTGGCTGGACTTGCTTCTTCTGCACACAAATTAGTGGATTTTTAAGGCGAATCGCGATAGCCTCTGCTGTTTGGAGTATGCGGTACCTGGATGTTCCTGGCAATTTACTGGATACCCGTGAGATGATAGAGAAGGATTCTTCAATGCTGGCTAGCTTTGTGTCCGGTATGAACCAGATGGTCTAATATCGAACTGTTGATGGATTTTACTACACCTTTATTTAGCCACACTGGTAGATCTTCCCGAGGGAGAGCGAAAAATCAAGTTTCTAGGCCAACGGCCAATATAATAGTTTACTTTCTACTGGGCTTTGTTTGATGCGTAGTCATAATTGTTTTTGTTTTTTAACCATACTGATAGTTTTTATATACACCTTTTGTAAACATCTTAAAACGATAATTGGTCATAGTGGAAGTGATCAACATTCAGGTTAACATTAGCAAGACTAGACTTTCAAATCTGAAGGCTACCTGGCGGGAGTAACTATGACTCTCTTAAGGTAGCCAAATGCCTCGTCATCTAATTCCGCCCAGTGCTCCGAGCGTCAACGTGCAGAAGCTCACCAGGGCATGGGAAATGGCGGGATAGGGACAGTAATAGATGGCGAACTACCGGTGTCTTCCCATGACGTAGACATGTGGCCTTGCGCTATGTGCACCGTCGGGTTGATGCTTGAGGGCATGGTTGCGCTGACAGGTACCTCCGCGTGGTGCCCGCTGGGTGGGACGGTTTTCCGGCCGTCTCAGCGAAATCCTGTCAGATTCGGTGTGCTATTTCTCAATTTGGGAGTGCCGTTCATGGTCTGCCGGCTGACTATCCTCTTGGACATGGGGTGTTCTTGGGGGCGCTGGAGCATTCTGTGGACGGTAGCCTGGTCATGAGAACCAAGCGGGAAAATGGTCGGGGAGAGTCTTATATCCCAATACCAACTGGGAAGGTGCCTAATTCTCTTGTACCCCAATACCAACCGGGGAAGTGCCTATCCCAATACCAACTGGGAAAGTGCCTGATTCTCTCATATCCCAATACCAACTGGGAAAGCGCCTGACTCTCGTTAACTCGGCCTGACCTGCAAGGAGATCATTTCCGAGACTAGTTCACCAACATGGGATAACACTCGCGCTCAATTACTCTACCTTAATGAAACGGCGGTGCCGTCCTGCGGCTGGGCGTTTCTCAGCGATGCGAGGCGTCGGCGGTGTCAGATCTGATGGATTTTTGGTGTGAGGATTGAAAGCCAATAACAAATGGTTAGCGAGTGGCTGTGAGAGGTGGTACCCCGGATCACGAAGCTAAACTTGATGCAGAGTTTTGCCTAGGCCACTCTTGAGCAGTATCCTATGTCCGGGGGTGTGGATTGGCGGTCGGGATCCGGATTCATGAGTCAAGATCCGGTTGGCTCCAGTGCGCATGAGTCGCTAAATGGTGTTACCTAGTGCATACCAATTTGTAAGGAGCATTGCATTAAGAGATTCCCGGGGATCGTCCTGGGGAGTTCGTTTTGGGGCTTAACAAAGCCACCGGGGCGGCTTGCCGAAGGCAACTCTTACTCCTTTTACCGGCGCACCTCGGCGGTTGGCATGCGCGACGAGGGGAAAAACTATATTTAGAGTACATTAAAAATCTAGTGATAAGTGATTCTGGAATCAGATAAGCGAATGACTAAGAAAAGTGGGTTATGAAGGTAACTGAATACTAATAATCGATTGCTGTGTGAACACGCACAAGTCAGGTTGCAGACCTTTGATTAGGAATGGTCTTAAGGAAACAAAGAAAGCCTGCGCTATTTTGTCTGTTGATTATTATAAATGACTCGAAAACGTTTACCTAATATCTTATGGCAATCAGATGCTTACAGACTGAGTGTCTGTCTTTAGTTAATGACTCATTGGAATAAGTTCAAAATACCCGACTGCTAATGAAGAAACACGTAAACAGATTTGAAGAATACTCGCTCTTTAAAACTACAACTAGTTCTGTAATATGGTAGGTACTCCATTTCTAGTTTTTGATTTGAATATTTTTTCATACATTCAAAATATCGTCAACTTTGAAATTGAGATGAAGAATATCACATGGTGGCTTCACTTCGCAGTGACAATGCTGTAAGACTATTGATCGACTAGCTCCTGTCGAGTAAATTAGTGTGTTACAAATTCCTGATCTTTACAGCTGTAATTACTATGGTTATTCATTCCCTACTCTTCGAGTGGGATACAGGGCTTCAGTGGCAAATCTCTACTGCACTCTTCTTTCTGTTATTATTTCCAACTATGTATCCGGGTTTGAATTCCGTCGGGTGCGTACCATCAAAGAGTCCCAAACTAGGACTAAACAGCTGTCCAATACTCACGGGTTTTTCGAGGGTTCTCTAACCGTTGTCAGCTCATAATGAAATCCCGTAATCAATCAAATCAAATCCCTTCAAACCAACACTTGGAGGAAATGAAGCATTAGTGCTGTATGAATGACGATCTCTCCTAGTACTTCACCCAATAAATCACAATAATTTTTATCCATAAGAGTTCAACTTTACAATCTGTCACACGGCCAAAGTGTTCGTGTAAAGTGATTTCGGCAAACGAACAAACTGATTTTGAATAATTTTGTGATGTGTCTCTTAAACTCAACATCGTTTTAACTGATAATGTAATCACCCATTGAATATGAAGAATATCCAGTTTAAAAAGGATAAGATATATAATATTCAAGGAAGTTCCTGAAATATTAGCATCAACAGTGCAGTTTGTTTAACTGTATCGTTTGAGAATCTTCTGTTATGTACAAAACCGGTGCTAACAGTACTGGATAGTTGAAACAATAAGTAAGAAAGTCTAAGTTTCGATTTCATTATTTTACAGTGATTATTATGAAGACTTTAACTGGTGGATGGTGACTAGCAGTGGAATCCATGATGCGCATTTCGTCCTATTTTGGGACTCGTCATCTGGATGTACCTGCATTTCTCAGTGAGTGATGATGTTCCCACCGAGGCTCGAACCCAGTGCTCATAGTTTCAAACGCCAAAGCGTTATCTAGTAGATTACTTGGGCCACCAAATCCACCTCTTGTGCAACGGGTCATACTGATTTAAGTGAATTTTAGATTTTCCCGTCGAGACCGAACACTTCAGTCCAATCAATCGACGGGAAAATCTAAAATTCAATTATATTATGAAGACTGTTTGCAGCCCTGAATAAATGTATATATTATCTCCTAGATTTAAATGTCTCAGTCATATCTAGGAAAAGAAAGAACATGCATTTTCAGAGAAGCTTCTCTGGTTTCATTTATCACACCTGTACAGTTGTAATTATTATGTACAAATTCGTTCCGCAAATGTGCTTAATAACTCAAAATCAATAGTAACAAGCAAAACAAATGCAAAGTTGATAAGCATAGTAAATGCTAACCAGGACATAATGAAGTTAGTTAAGATTAAAAAGGAATTACTTAATGCGACAAAATAGTTAGTGAATGTATTATAATCGAAATAAGTATTGACATAAGAAACAGCTGATCTTACTTAAAATGAAGTAGAAAGAGATTTTAGACATTAAAAAAATAAAAGTTATAAAAGGAGGGGAGGCGTTACGAACAAGTATGCAAACATGCAGAAACTTTGCCTCATTATACACAATCAATTTTCTTTAAAATATATAACACAAAGAATGTAATACAGTACAGATGAGATGTTCTACAGAGTGAAGATCTTCAAACTATAGTCTAATATGCTTCTCTCACTATCTTAAATTTTGGCTGTATCTACTAATACAGAGTGAGATGTCTATTCATGTTCAGGGTTGATAAAAAAGAACTTAGAACTCAGGGGTCACTGAATTCCGGTCCAAATGGCTGGATGATCAACGATCTTGGTCTCGTAATCTGAAGTTCCCGGGTTCGATCTCTAGTGGGGTCATCGGCGTGCGCCGATGAAGAGTTCCAGATGAGAGCGTAACAGCTGTGCTATGCTCCCTAGTGTTGATTCATGACTAAATTTATGTTGAAATATAAAAAAAATGTCGTTAATTTTAGACTCTTTCAAGGTGTCAGTGATTCTTACTGATTTTATAAAACATTTAACAGTCCTGGCATATAAAGAAGATTATTATTATTATTATTAAATTTGAACTCAGGAGTTAGACAGTTTGTGTCTGGTATATTGTTGTCAAATCTATATTTCGAAATTCGACTCGAATTAAAGTTGACTTATAATTATTCACTCTACTTGAAGAGGTATTTTACGTAAGATTTTAATAAGGTTTCGCATTAATTTGTTCATTGGAGGTACAGAGGTGGCACAGAGGTTAGGATTCTCGCCGACCATGTACATGGTCCGAGGTTCGATCCCCCGCCCACACACACCTGATATCTATGGTCGGCCTGCTGAATTTGGGCTACCGATATCACATGCTGAAAATTTCATACTTGTACCGAAAACTGTGTGGAATCAAGCAATAATAAAAAAAATATTACACAGCATTATGCGTCGAATGATTATCCGAATATGACTTGTTGTTATAAGGATAAAACTTGAGCACTGTGGTAGAGTATAATTCCATCATGGATAAAATTTTATTTTGATAAAGTCTCACAGTGTCATACAGTAATATTTACTGATGAAGTTTCGAGCACAATTCATTACTCGTAATCATATCAAGGTACTTGCAAGTCTTATATTGATTTTATTCAAATGTCTACTCATATATATAAACAAAGCAAGAAAGTTATGTGAGTACCTTGATATGATTATGAGCAATGAACTGTGCTCGAAATGTCATCAGTAAATATTAGTGTATGCCACTGTGAGACTTTATCAAAATAAAATTTTATCCATAATGGAACAAATTATTGTTCATAATCATCAACTACGAAAATTGATTTTCTTCCTTCTAATTTGTCCTAAGGGTAGAAACATATCCGGCGTATTTATTGAGTCTTTCTTATTGCACATGTTCTCAGTTCATTCGACAAATAAAGCTTCCCTTATCAATCTCTTCGTCTATGCTGTTACATTAGATTTTAATACTGTGACTTTGTCCCACCTTATTGTATGGTTGTATGTAACTGCATGTAGTACTGTTGCTGAGATTTCTTCTGAATTCCTTATTTTTTCTAGAGTCAACTAATCTAGATTTTGCCAAATTATTGTGCTCCACTAATCTAATTTATCCGGGTCTACTACTTTGACCTGTCCATCTGACGTCACAATCAGATAAAACTGAATTATGTAGTCTAATGGGTCGCACACGATCATCGAAATGACACCGATTGTTTCTAAGTGAATTTGTGAGTTTGAATTCCCCCTTGATTCCTGCCTTGTTAAGAATCCTGCTTAGGGTTTCAAAGGTTCCCTCTTTGTATAGCAGCACTACTGATTTTGTAAATTCCCTAATGTTAGTATTGTCATCTTTTTGATTTTTGTCTGTCAGTTATATCGCTCCTATTATATCACTACTATGATTACTTTTAATTTTATCCCAACAATTTCCTATATGCTACCTGGTTAATTTATCAGGGTAATTATTGTGTCAAAGCTTCTCTTATACGCCTTACTTCCTACTGTAGACTTTCTGTGGTAACATTTAGTTATTTTGTCCTGTTACTTAAAAAACTTCACCAACACTGTTTTCACTGAAATGAGGTGAGATGAATCGAAATCCAAATATCAGTTTGAATGTGTAGGTATCCTGTAAATACTAGTGTTTAACTCCCCATTATTTTTTCCCCTTTTTTTATAATGCAATCCACACACCATGAGGTAAGCTGGATCATGAATGCGAACCAATAACGACGATATTTGTGAACGTTGTGATACGAGTAAGTGGTCATACCTTCCAAAAAAGTTAAGACTTAAGATTCTATCTTAGTATTTTGGAGCTGGTGCGTTAGTGGCGCAGTGGTAGAATGTTGACCAACCAAGCATTTAGTTCGGCGTTCGATCCCCGGCTGACGTACTCTTTTACCTCGCTAAACCAGTAATAAGACTGGTAAAGAGGGAAAGTTGGGCATGAGGCTAGGAAATCCATCCCGTAAAAATAAATACCACTGCTACCGAAACTTCAAGCCTCCAGCTTGAAGCCCTATGTTCCACTGGGAACTTGAAGGAATAAGAAATTGTAGAGCTCTATACTACCCAGGAATTATGCATGACGATAAGACAATTTTTTTCTTCTTTTTGTATGTATTTACGTATGTATGTTTCAGAACCTAATTTCTCCGCTCCACAAAAAGTGTCTTTCAATTTGTCAAGTTCTATAAAACTAATCAGCCTACTTCCAATTTTGTTGATGTAATAAATCAGTTATTCAACTGTTGGTTTGTAGGGATTTGATTGGTTACAGGATTTGCATCATAAGCTGACATTAGTTAGAGAACCATTGGAAAACCTGGGAGTACTGGACAGCTGTTCGGTCCTAGTTTGGGACTCTTCAGAAGTACGCACCCACCGGGATTCGAACCCAGGACCTTCTGGTTTACAAGGCTAGCGAGCTCGTAGACCATTAAACCACTGGGACCCGATCCAATGGCCCATGAATTCTAACTCCTGCCAATTCACGACCCCTAGCCAATGTCTTCGGCGAGTATTTGTCCTCACACCCGACCTGCTGCTCACTAGCGACTTGCCTTATTCAGGTAGGTAGTTCTAGTGAGAAGTCGTGACCAGTAGGGTGCAGCAGGTCGGGTGTGAGGACAAATACTCGCCGAAGACATTGGCTAGGGGTCATGAATTGGCAGAAGTTAGAATTCATGGGCCATTGGATCGGGTCCCAGTGGCTTAATGGTCTACTAGCTCGCTAGCCTTGTTACCAGAAGGTCCTGGGTTCGAACCGCGATGTGGTGGGTGCTGATGAAAAGTCCGAAACTAGGGCGAAACAGCTGTCCAGTACTCCCAGGTTTTCCAATGGTTCTCTAACTAATGTCAGCTCATGATGAAAATCAGTTATTACTTAGTGGTGCTTCAAAGCTGAGTCATATGCCTTACAGTAATCTTGCCAATTTATCTATTCTAAGTATATATTTGTTTTCAATGATCTGTAGCCTACAAAACAATAGTGATAGCTTGAATTGTGAAACACAGAAAGTTTTATGTATGCAAATAAATAAGTGAGCTAAAGATTTAGACTTTAAATGTGTCTCAGGACAATACCTGAATTGTACGACCTAATTAATTGTATGCGGTCGTATATACACCATGCATTGACATAATCTAACGGATTATAAGAATTTAAATTTAGGTCATGATTTGTTATTCTATTTTTAACTAGAGACTTTAAAGAAAAAAACAAAAATAATGACTCTGTTTACCGTTACGTAACTGAGTCACATGAGAAAGGAAATGCATATTCAAAGTGTCTGTTATTCCACACAGAAAAGAGAGTCATCAAGAGGTAATTATAAAAAAAGAAAAATTATTGCTGCTAATCATGAAATGTATCACATGTAAGATTTAAAAACTATTTTACTCTATATTTATTGTTTAATACTTGATTTTCAAGGAAACTGAGTGGGTGAATTCGATCAATTTTTATTGTGTTCCTTGATTTGTTTCATATGCATTACTCATCTCTTAAATAAATCTAAGAGTCATAAATGTTAGAAAATGGCAGATGAGTATCTTGAATGAATTGGCTCAAAATCTGTTACAGTGACACAAAAATATCTTTTTAGGTTTCGAAAATTTGTACTAATCTTTACAAACTATTTCAAAGTCAATAATTTTGTTCAAATTTACTGTTTATTTTCAAGTATTGGTTTGTAGGGATTTGGTTGATTGGTTACAGGATTTCATCATGAGCTGACATTGGTTAGAGAACGATTGGAAAACTTGGGAGTACTGGACAGATGTTTCGTCCTAATCCGCAGCAGCACGCACCCACCGGGGTTTGAACTGTTTATTTGTATTTGCTTTTGGTGATGGATTTTAGATGTCCTGCTAGGATAATCAGTTAGGTCCATGAAGTCTTTTGTGGGGTATATACTAACAATAGATGCTGAACGTGTTGGCGCTATATCATGAATTTACTAGGGCTTACAAACTCGTTATCTCTTCCTCTATATCTTTATAGACTGTTACAGCACTACTCAGTTTCTGTAAAAATTCACTAGTCAGGCCATCTGTGGAATATGTTTTTTAGAACTGATTCATGTTGATGCAAGTTTAAGACACTGAAGAGCAAGTTGGAAAGCTGAATTACTCTATACTTTGTAAAATCCCTATTGGTTGCGTATTTTGATCTAGCGTTTCAACAGCCATAATGACGTTATAACATGGTTATGAATTTAATTGTTTGATGAATTCTTCTGTAATTACTTTCATCTACTAATGCGTTTCTAACTTGTATTTTAACCATGAACTTGTATCTTTGTTGTAGGCCAAATAATACACTTAATATCACTGTTGTTTTAGAGATAAAAACGAGTGGAAAAAGCTGTTTGCATTAGAACCGAATGATTTTAAAACTTCAGATGAGAAGATTTGTATTCAGTCAGCATGGTTGTATACCATTTAAATCGTGAAAACTGGCAGGAAAAACTGTACAGTTAATTAGTGAAAAGTTGTCTCACTTTATTTTTTAACATATGCAGCTTCAGTTACCTCAAATAGTCTACCATGAAATCCTTTTTTGACTTAATCAAAAGAATAATATTCTTTGACTGGACACTAGTTAGTAACTAGTGTAATGTGTCTAGTACTTTGTTTGGTGCAAACTGAATTTTGTCAGCCTCCAACCACCTAGAATGGTGGACACATTGCAAACTTGACTGATAGAATTCAGTCTGCACCAAAGAAAGGACTACACACACTACACTAGTTACTGACTAGTGTCCAGTTAAAAAAATATCCAATATCCTACATGAGGTCAATCGCGAGCCCGAATAGCTCAGTTGTAACGTCTCTGACTACAGCACTGGGTGACGCAGGTTCAAATCTCAAAAGGGTCATGAGTACCTTCGAAGTTACAGATACGCCTTGTTGACCAGTACCAACTAGCACGAAATCTAGGTTGAAGGATTCCTGACGATTGCTTCCAACCACCTAATATCAAGAATATTATTCATTCGTACTACACTGCGAAGTGTATAAATGCAGCTTCACATGATACCTGTAAACACTTTGCAACTGAGAAATACTTTAAAAATACAAAAGACTCTGTTTTGCAGTTTAAAATGGGTCACAGGTGTTAAATGATTGAAAATCAGAAGTAAGTCAGTTCATTGGGAATAAAAAGTAATAACAAATAAGGAAATGTGTTTAATTAGTTCAGAATGTACGGTAGAACTGACTGTTGTCATTAGAGAGTTTAGAAAACATATCTCTAAATAACTATTAAGTCTATTATGGGTAAATTTTATTTTGATAGAGTCTCACAGTGTTATACAGTAATATTTACTGATGACGTTTCGAGCACAATTTATTGCTCATAATCATATCAAGGTAATCACACGACTTCCTAAATTCATTTATATAGTTCCATTATTTTTCACTTGATTTCTACTTGATTTGATTGGTAGTGTTATTTTCCATATTTCGGGTATTAGTGATGATTCATTCCTATTGCACGTGTTGGGTGTAGATTCGATGAACAAAGATTCAGTAATCAACCTCTCTCTCCACCTACCTAGATTACTTTTTAGAATTTTAACCCTCTCCCACCCTATTGTGTGGTTGTGTGTTAATGCATGCATTGCAATTGCCGAGCTTTTTTCTAAATTACTTATCTTTTCTGGGTCAACCATTCTTATCTTAGCTAAATTCTTATGTTCTGACAATCTGACTATTCCTGACCTACTAGTTTGACCTATGTAGTTGACCTCACAGTCATTGCAGGGTATTTTGTAAATTATATTATTTTGTCTAATTGGGTCCACTGGGTCCTTTAACCTACAGAGCTTGTCCCTGAGTGAGTTTGTAGGTTTAAATGCCACCCTAATTCCTGCTTTATTTAGAATCCTACGTAGGGTCTCAGATGTCCCCTCTTTATATGGTATAACTGTAGATGACTTATATTCTCTCTTATTTATGTTATCATTACTAGTTCCACAATTATTTTTATTTTTATTTTGTTTCTGGCCTTTAGTTATCTTCCTAATGAATTTTAAAGGATAATTATTCAACACCAACGCTTCTTCTATCTGTTTTATCTCGTCGTTTAGGTCTTTTTTTGTGCTACTTAGTGCTATGGCTCGGTTTGTTAGACACTTAACTAAGCCTGCCTTAACAGTTAACGGATGCGACGAATTAAAATCTAAATATCTATTAGAATGCGTTGGTTTTCTATACACACTAGTGTGAAGTTTACCTTCTTCTATTCGTTTTATTTTACAATCTAGCATAGCCAACTCTCCTTGTTCATCTTCCGATTCAAATGTGAATTTTATCCCCTCTACTAGTGAGTTAATATGTGTCAAGAAGCTAGAGATATGTTCTGTTTTTAACACTGTGAAAGTGTCATCCACATATCTCCACCATATTTTTGGAGTAGGATTAAACGTATTAAGTGCCATATTTTCCCAGCTATCCATAAATATATCTGCTACGATAGGGGATATTGGTGATCCCATTGCTACACCTTCAGTTTGTCTATATATTTTGCCTTGGAATCTAAAGATAGTAGATGTGAGGCATAGCTGAACCCCTAAAATAATTTCTTCAATGGACAGCTTTGTCCTATGATTGAGTTCAGTATCCGCAGTTAGTTCTTTTTTAACTGCTTCTAAGGCCATATTGACTGGTATATTAGTATAAAGACTGGTTATATCAAAACTAACCATTGTTTCATCATTATCTAGTTGTATGTCATTTAGTTTATTTTTCATTTCATATGAATTAGTTAGTCTAGAATTTGAACGATTTCTAATGGGACATAATATTAGAGCTAAATGTATTAATATATAGACAAACTGAAGGTGTAGCAATGGGATCACCAATATCCCCTATCGTAGCAGATATATTTATGGATAGCTGGGAAAATATGGCACTTAATACGTTTAATCCTACTCCAAAAATATGGTGGAGATATGTGGATGACACTTTCACAGTGTTAAAAACAGAACATATCTCTAGCTTCTTGACACATATTAACTCACTAGTAGAGGGGATAAAATTCACATTTGAATCGGAAGATGAACAAGGAGAGTTGGCTATGCTAGATTGTAAAATAAAACGAATAGAAGAAGGTAAACTTCACACTAGTGTGTATAGAAAACCAACGCATTCTAATGTC